>CM021103.1:556596722-556703060 GCA_007115665.2 Sequoiadendron giganteum
GAGGGAGGGAGGGATATTTAAGGAGAGAGGGGTGAGATAGAGAGAAAGAAAGTAAAGAGGGAAGGGGGAGAGAGAGAGGTGATAGAGAGAAGTAGAGGCGTAATGAGAAAGGTAGATAGAAAGAGAGAGGGAAAGACAGAGGGAGAGAAAATGAGGTATATAGGGGTAGGCTAGACAAAGAGATGTAGAGTGAATTTTGGTGGAAGAGAGAGAGGAGGGAGGGATAGGTAAAGATGGATAGCTGAGATAGATAGGAGAGATATAGGTAGAGAGAGGGAAAGAGATATCTACTTAGAAAGAGGGGGAGAGAGAGGAGAGAGGAGAGATAGAAAGAGGGGGAGGGAGGGAGAGATAGAGAGAGTAGAGAGGGAGGAGAGAGATAGAGAGAGAATTAGAGAGGGAAAGAAGGTGGAGATATTGAGAGAGGAGGCAAGGATGGAGAGACAAATAGGTATAGAGGGACAACTAGGTAGAGAGAATTAGATATGAAAGGAGATATATAGGGAGAGGTAGGGATGGAGAGAGAGGTGAGACAAAAATAGAGAGAGGTCTAGGTAGATAGAGGGAGGAGGAGATAAAGAGAAAAATAGAGGGAAGGAGAGAGGGAGGAAGAGGTAGGGATGGAGAGAGAGAGGTGAGAGAGATAAGAGAGATGAGGGATGAATAGGTAGGGAGAAAGGGGTGAGATAGAGAGATAGAGAGTAGAGAGGGAAGGGGAAAGAGAGAAGTGAGATAGGTGATAGAGATGTGTGATGGAGCTTAAAATTAGAGAGATAAGGAGGAAGGTGGAGAGATTGAGATGGAAGGAGGGGGGAGAGAGAGAGATGTATAGAGGGATAGGCTAGATAGAGAGAATTAGAGAGCAAAGGTGGGTGAAAGGAAGAGAGAGGGAGAGAGAGAGGGGGAGAAAGAGGTGAGATAAAGAGAAGTAGAAAGGGAAGGAGAGAGAGAGGGAGATAGAGAAAATTAGATAGGGAGGGAGGAAAGGAGAGAGAAGTGAGATAGAGAGAACTAGAGAGGGAAGGAGAGAGAATGACAAGATAGAGAGTAGAGAGGGGAGGAGATAGCGAGGGAAGCAAAGAGAGAGAAAGAGAGGAGAGGGACGGAGGGAGAGATAGGTAGGTATAGAGAGTAGAGAGATATAAAGAGATTAAAGGAGAGGGAAGGAGGGAGGGAGATAGATATTGGAGAGGGAAGGAGAGAGAGATGGACATGTAGAGACATAGTTCTTGAGTTCAAGGAAGATATTGTTAGATAAAGGGATGGAGACAGTGAGAGAGAGAGAGAGAGGTCTAGAGAATAAGAGATGAAACTGAGTGAGATAGAGAGAGAAAGATGAAATTTGACCTCCTGAGTACTAAAGTTTGACCTCCTGATTACTGAAATTTGACATGTTGATTATTGAAATTTGACTAAATTTGAAAATTTTAAGATCTTCCAAAAACTAGAATTTGCATTATAACTCTTAGAGATCTGAAACCACTCTCAAATATTCTGCCTATATATACATAAAATATAAATTAAATTATACGAAAGTAAATGTCCATATGTAAGTGTCAACTTATACTTAAATATTTATTTCATGTAAATAGTTTTCTTGACAGAGAAAGTGAAAATCTAGTTCTGTGCAAAGTAGGCCATTGGGCGCTCACCAAATGACTCATCACATTTGGCACACGCCAAATGACTCATCACATTTGGCGCTCACAAAATTTAGTGTTCGCCAAAAGGCTTGCTTTAGACGTGTTAATTAACATGATTTGCTAAATTTTCTCATATTTTCGATCGTGCTTCTCATATCATTTGCACGTCTTTCAATGCAAGTTTATAAAAAAAACCATGATAGTGTTAACCTCTATCTCAGCTATCTAAATATATAATTCTTTTTTCATTTTGATTTAGTTAAGGTTTTGATCCATGGCTTCTATTGTAAATGCCTTCGTTTTTGGTCAAAAACCAACATGTGCTAGGTTTAGGATAGATTTTTACATGTTCATCGGAACGTCAAACAAATTACGTTTTTCGAAACTAGACTCCATTCTACACATGATGAAAAAAAAGTCAATTTTCGATTAGCTTGCAAAAAAATTGGGGGGGAGCACGCTCAAATTTCAGCTTTTCAGGATGTGTCCACTTTGAAAATTCATAAAATATTATTATTTATTAAAAAAATTATCCGAAAGAAGGAGGATAAACTACATGGTGTTAGCTAATTTCTCACCATTGGGATTTTTGAAATTCTAAAGAAAAGTTAACCAAAAAGGGGGGAGCCCTCAGGCACTATGCTATTTTTTTTGATACAAATAGGACTGTTTGCTTGAGACCCTTAATCTTCATTACTTTCAAAAAATAATAGTAGCTTAGAAACTAGACTCGAAGCACTTCAAATTTTGTTTTTTCCGCATCTTGAAATTTTGAGTGTAACTATCTTCATTTTCTCGTGCAAATCAAATTTTTCTGATTTCAGAAAAAAAAAGTGGCATCTTAAGAGCCAAAATTGTGTCACAGATTGGTGCACTTACCCATACGCCAACTACAACAAGAACTTCTAGCGCGGGACCTTCAAGTCCACATTATGCAGAATCGAGTGATCTATCAAACCCAACTTTGGCAAGTATGAGAAGACAGAAAATTAGAAGTATGAGTGATATCTATAATTAGAATGAAGGAGAGAACGATTCACAACAGTTCACACTTTTTGCATTTTATTCACAAGCTGAAGACCCAATCCATTATGAAGATGCAATTAAAGAGGAGAAGTGGATAACAACAATGGATGATAAAATTGATTCAATTGAAAACAATCAGACATGGGAATTGTAGAGTCTTCCAAAAGACAAAGATGTGATAGGAGTCAAATGGATTTACAAAACAAAACTCAATGCAAATTGAGAAGTGTAGATGCACAAAGCAAGACTAGTTGTAAAAGGTTATGCACAACAACCTGTAATTGATTATACAGAGACTTTTGCACCTGTAGCTTGATTTGATACATTCAGAATGTTATTGGCCATAGCAGCACAAAATACATGGTTAGTTAACCAGATGGATGTGAAATTAACATTTCTCAATGGCTATCTTGAAGAGGATGTATATATTGAACAACCACCTGGATATGAGATATTGGGACAAGAAGACAAAGTTGACAAGCTGAAGAAGGCACTGTATGGTCTGAAACAAGCCCCAAGAGCTTGGTATAGTAGGATAGACAATTATTTCACACATAATGGTTTGACTAGATGTTGCTATGAACCTACATTGTATACCAAGATGAATGAAGAAGGTAAAATTATGATCATATGCCTGTATGTTGATGATTTAATTTTGACTGGAAATCTTTCAATTGATTTGTTCAAATAAGTAATGATGAAAGAGTTTGAGATGACAGACTTAGGTCTGATGAAGTATTTTCTGGGTATTGAAGTAAATCAAGATGAAAAAGGAATTTTTATTTCTCAGACTAAATATGCAAATTATGTTTTGAAGAGATTTCATATGATGAATTGTAAACCTGCACCTACTCCAATGGTGACTGGTCTGAAACTGAGCAAAGAGGATAAAGGTTCAAAATTTGATTCAACTTTGTATAAGCAGCTAGTAGGGAGTCTGATGTATTTAACCGCCACAAGGCCAAACATCATGTATGCAGTTAGTTTGATCTCCAGATTTATGGAAACACCAAAGGAGACTCATTGGATGACTAGAAAAATAATCCTCAGATATATCAATGGAACAAAAAATTATGGCATCCAGTAGACAAGATCAGATGAATTTAAATTAACTGGTTTTACTGACAGTGACTGTGCTAGCAGTATTGATGATAGAAAAAACACGTTTGGATATGTTTTTAATTTTGGCACAGGAGCTATCTCATGGGCTTCTAAAAAGCAGCCTATTGTCACTTTGTCATCAGCAAAATTTGAATATGTAGCTGCAACTAGTGCGACATGCCAGGCAGTCTGGATGAGGTGAGTATTAAAAGAACTTCAAATTGAACAAGTTGAACCAACAAGAATTTTCTGTGATAACAACTCAGCAATAGCTCTTTCAAAAAATCTTGTATTCCACAAGCGAAGCAAACACATAGACACATAGTTTCATTTTATCAGAGAGTTAATCAACAGTGGAGAAATCACTTTGGTTTTTTGTAGGTAAGAGGAACAACAGGCGGACATTCTTACAAAGGTGTTGGGAAAAGATTCTTTCATCTTTCAAAGAGCGTGTCTGGATATCCAAATCAACGGAAGTTGTGTTCATAGGGGAGTGTTGGGAATTCACCCAACTCCCGCGCAAGTTTTTGACGTCTACTGTGCCCCCACGCCATCAGTCTCACTGGCTCGCGGTATCGCGTTGTCCACCGCAATACCACAACCTTCCTTCGCTCTGTTCTCACTCACACCATTGACACCCTCACAATTCCCCACGTTACCACAGCCTCACTGTCTCCTGCCTACGGTTGAGCGGTTAACCATTGGCTTGTGGTTATCGCCAGCCCATGGTTACCTTCTAGACCGCTCGTGGTGGCGCGGTGTTCACCGTCACACCATAGCTCACAGTATAACACACCACGGTAACGCGGGCCAACCGTTGGAGCTCGGTTACCGCGGCCTCTCCAAATACTCTCGCGGTTGGACAGTTGACTCGTGACTTTACCGTGATACCGCGCCAACCTTCTCTCACTTCAGTAGTAGAACGGTAGTGTTCTTTTTTACGGCGGTTGATGTGACATCAGAGTTGACATTAGTTAACTCGATGGTACAAGTTATTAATATGACTTAGGACATGTTTTTATTCAACATGGCTTTTATTAATAGCCTTTAATATTGTATTTATGAATTTTGGGTCGTGACTTTGATATAAAGGAATGGAGATGTATTTTTTTATGTGTGAATTTGAAGAAATTTTTACATTGCTCTGAAGTAGCAAAAGTTGATGAAATTGTTCTGTGTTAGAATTTTATGAATATAATATAAAATTATTTTTCTGTGTAATTTTTATTCTCTGCCTCTAATCCTTCAGTGACACCTCTGCTCACAGAGGCAGTTTTTTTGCAGATCCATGGCTTTCTGTTGTGTTTTTTTTTACTTGATTGCAGGTCGATACTACGCTGTGGCAGGTAGAAGCTCCACTGGGAAGACCATTCAAACGCCAGTTGATTAGTTGGCTGATTATTGCAGCCTTTTATTGCTGCATTGCAAACTCTAACGCCTTGTAGCCTTGGCACGCCTTCCACACCAGGTAGCTTGCAGCTCACTCCTCCATTGCTTAGTTCTTACCGATGAGAGTTTCCTCATGCCGCACGAGGCGATTGCTATTTTTGTGGCCATGATTTGTCTTTGGACAAGCTACAAATTGCAATCCAAAGCCATTAGAGACGTGAATTCTGCATGATCTGCAGGCAGTCAAATACAAAGGAGAAAAAGCCAAGTGTATTTGGCATAGCACAGACTGTTGAGCTTATTTGTCCTTAATGTCAATTGTGTGCTTAGTTTGGTCTCTTAGTGATTGGATCTTTCATGGACAACGTTGTGTTGGTCATTGTTCTGTTTTGATTACTTGTGGTACTGATTATTGGATTCATGTGCAGAGGCTTTATATATGTTCAATGGAGTTATTATTTCATACTATATAATGTGCAGAGGCTTTATATCTATTCAGTGGAGTTATGTGGATTAGTTTGGTGGATCAATTGTGGGCAGGTATCTCTTGTTTCAATTTATATGTTTTTTCCATTCTGACATTACACGGTATACATTCTGGTGACTACATTATGTGGCAAAGGTTATCTTTAACTCATTTATGCTTGGGCTTCATGATATATCATTGGCAAATGTCTTTGACTCAGTCTTTGTGCAGTCTCGGGTTTTCATATTGATCACTATTGAGCTCCATTGGTATATTATTTTTATAAGCTTTGCTTAGCATATTTTTGTGGTTGGGCTTCACTCTACACATCTATAATGATTCGGGTTCACATTTTTATTAAGTGCATCCATTCAGCACTTAAGCTGTCTATGCTAGTCTTTGTCGGGCACTTCAAAGATCTTCGTTGCATGTGACTATTGACACATTTTTTTCTCATAGTTGATTTTGGCAGTAATATTATAATGACGTGGAAATTGTTAGCTGATTCATCTGATTTGTGAGAATTAATAAAAAAATTCATTGTGCTTTCAAATTCAAAAATTAAAATTATTGCACTCTGATTCACCCCCTCTCAAGTGAATCCACTTCCAACACAGACTTCCTAGCCGACTCCCATGTTTCAAATTTGCTGCACTCAGCCCACGTCTGAACCCATGTGCCCAGACCGTGATTTGGAGACCCATGACCTGATTTGCGTTGAAGTTGAATTTGTATCAGGCCGCAGAGAAGAAGACAGCAGGCTGCGAGCTGTGTTGGAGGCCCTGACTACCTCTTTTGTTGCCGAGACTCGCATTTTGGAGGCTCGATTTGGGTGAATTGCCTTCAAATTGTTGTTTACATTTTGAGGTTTCAGATCTGTTCTTTTTGATGTTGCGCAAGGCATGAGGGAGGACGGCAACAGACCACAATAGGGTGCGATTTATGTTTGAGTGAAGGTGCCTTAGTGGAGGAAGCCCGCGGTTTGTTATTTTCCCTACATTGCTTCCACTTGACTGCTCGATTGCATGCTTGTTGCAGTTTATCACGCTCAAACGCTTCAAGGAGTTTGTGAGCCAGTTACTAGTCATCATGAAAGCCACGACTGGAAGATAAGCTGCCACCACTATTTGTCTTTGCCCACAGACTTGGTCAATAGAGCCCACGACATCTTTTTGGCAAAGGCGCATGCAATCCATCAGATACCCATTTCAAATCCGGTTGCCTCTGGTTCTTCACTGCAAGTTTAGTTTGCATGTAATTGTTCTTTTTTTTTTTTTGGCATTTTCTAAAATTGAAGTGCAATTAAACATTTTATTTTGTTTATGCACAATGATAAAGTGTCAAAAATCAAAGGGGATTTATTTTTCATGCACTCAACTTATAAAGTGCCATTTTTATGTATTTTTCTTTGGGAGGATTATAAAAAGCATTTTATCATTAATGAAATTCTATAAAGTGTCAAATTGAGGGGGAAAAAGATAATCATAGGGAGTTGTTGACACATTTTTTATTATGGGATATAAAACTCATTGTTTTTTAATCAACTTCAACAAGGGAAACTATAAGTCTTGGTGTGAAGGCATCCTAAAACATCTTAAGTATCACAATCTTCTGCCCCATTTGTATGTACTTATATCTGAACCTGGTAATCAATTTCAGAAGGATAAATGGGTTAATAAAAATTATCATATTGTTGGATTAATCATCTTACATATACCACATGACACTTTGATTGTCATAATGGATATTGAGGGTCCACATGCTTTATGGATCAAACTTTGGGAGATGTATGGAGACTCAAATGATTCTTTATTCCCACATGATCCTGCAATGATCACAAATGATATCCCACGTCATGAAGAATGTCATGTTGACATAGTGAAAGTCATCATTCCACCTCCTACTGTTGCTTCATCAGATTTCACAACTTTTCTTCTTCGAAAGCTTCAAATACTTCTTTGTAGCAAGATCACATTAGTCTTCCTAGCATTGTTGATTGGGACACAATCCTACTTGACATTTCTTGTCTATTTGTAGAGTCTCGCATTGTTGACTTGGAAGCACACATTGAGAACATCGATCTTCTATTTGATGACAGTTTAGATGAAGTTGCATCAACATTGGTCTCTTTGGAAATTCATGCTCCACATTTGTCTTCACATGGTTCTGGATTTTCATCCTTCATCTATTAGGCATGCACCTGATTTGATTATGACATCCTTTGACATCAACATGGGAACACATGAGCACACTTCAAATACATCACAATGGGCACCATCATCCTTGGATCACTTTCAGCTTGGTTCAAGATTATTCGTACATCTTCCTCTATATTCCTATTTGGAATGGGGAGATATCTTGCATCTTCAAGTTGTTTCATTTCTTCCTAAGGGAAAGAACATTGTTCGACATTCTTGGATATACATTTGCATATTTTGTCGACTATTCAGCCTCACTGCAACAGGATATGTAGTATGGGGAGGGGGGGGGGGGTGTCTCAAAGACCTATTATTTTTTCCTATGAGAAAATCTTATTGTACTTAGTGAAAAAAGTAGTACTTCTTCTTACATCTTTTCTCTTTTTTGGAGGATAGTTTTTTCCCACTAGGTTTTCTATCTTACTCTAGTTTTTAGAAAGATTGTTATGTACTTGGGTACCTCTTTTTGCTAGTAGTCGGGACCCATTTCTTCTACCCACCTAAGCTATGCTTAAGGGGGGGGTGTTGGTGTAATCATCTAGCTCTACACCTGGCTTACTTAAGCCTAGTTAGCTATCCTGATGGATTGTTCACTCCTCTCCTTTCCACTTTGGGTGGATCTTGATCAAGATGAAATTTCTTATTAAAGGAGGTTGCACCTTCTATCTTTAAAATAGGGAAGTTGAATACAATTTGCAATGTTGTTCATATGCTTGTTTCTCATCTCCTAGATATGTCTAGTTTCTAATAATATATGCATATATACATATACATACATATACATACATACATACATATACATACATATACATACATATATACATGTATATACATACATACACAAAAACATATACATATACATACACATACACATATACATATATATATGACACTAATAAATATTTTTAATTATATTTATATGTTTTCATAAGTATAATTAAAATTTGTATTAATATTTTTATTATATATATATTTTTAATTATTTTTATTTTATTAATTAAGAATATTATCTATATTTATATCTGATTTAAAATTGGTTTTCATTATTATTCTATTAATTAAAATTTTGATTAAAAAATAGATTAATAAATATGTCATCATGCAAAAATTTCTAACTTAACTACATTTATATATTTCAATCCCTAAACCATTATCACATCAATTCTAAAAGTGAATAAGCTAATAACAAATATCTCAAATATGGTATACATATTAATTTAATTTATAAGAGATGGGTTTTACAAATGCTTAATTTTTTTGGGCAGGATTGTAGCATTGCCAAAATATGTCTAATAATTGTTTATTTTTTTTTTAAGAATGCAATGAATATGCATTGTATTGGTGTATTTATTATTTTGTTTGTTAATTACATTAGAATTAAGATTAAATAGATGTTCTTGAAATTATGAGGATCTCACACAAAACAAGAGTATGTGATGTAGAAAAAAGATAATTTCACATCTCTAATAAGATTAACATAGTAAATGACATATTTTTGGGTTAACCTACAAAATGACTTATAATAATTTGGAATGTCATTTATAAGCACTCCATCCTCTTTTATGCATGCTTCCCAATCTTTAACACCTATCTATATTACATTGATTAAATTATTCCCTTTCTATTGATACTAAAACAATATATTAGATATATAATTTTATTAATTAAAAACCTTTAAATAATCTCACAACATATTTATCAACACACATTGGAAATAAGTAATATCCATTGAAAAACATACTTATATTCTAAAACAAAAAAGAATGTTGAAGAGTTGTTGGTTAGGAATATCAATTCTTGCTCATGGCCATTCTTAACCAGTACATGATTACAATATTTAGCCTTTTAAAAAGAGGTAAATATTTAATATTTTTTTTGGAGTGTATAAGGTGGAGAGAATTAGTAATAAATTTACTTTGGTAACAGGGAAGTCTAAAATTTGAGCCATGATCAAAACTTTTGGTAATCTAAATTCTTATACTATGTATTGATTAAGCTAGGAAGAGTTCACACATTTTATAAATTGTAAATTCAATTCTGGTGAAAATAAATGAATAAAAGATCAAGTTTACTAGCTTTTGCATATGTAGAGAAATTTATAGGATAGGTGCTTATCAAAATGAAAGTTTTTAGGTCAAATCTAGATGCTCTTTTTCAATGACACTCTAATAGAATTTAAGAATGTTATTTTCTCTTGAGGTCTGGATCAAATATGTGTGAAGGGATCTCACCCTTTTTGTAAAAGTCTCTATCTGGTGATATATATGAGGTGATAATTTCATCTTTTTACAATTTGACAAGCAAGGGAAAATGTTTGAGCATTAGAAATGATTTCTCTCAAGCATCAATCTATGATGAGCAATTTTGTTTTGGAGAACTTCTCTTTCAAAATATAAATTTAAATGTTGTTGCACTAATAATCTTTGCAAAACAAGCTCACAAACAAAGGGAACTTTTCCTACCTTAGACAAATACCTACATTGTCAAGAAAAATAAGTATCTATTGAATAAACAAAATATTTGAGATAAAATAAATATGAATGCAGCAAATAAAAAAAACTTGAATATATATTAAATATTGTAAGGCCCCACCTTTCATGCAACAACTTCAATTCTTTGTGTTTCTTTCAGTAAATTCTAGTACCTTTAATAAGTAAACTTGTGAATTACACAATGTTGATTCAATATGAACTATGGGATGTATGTAATGTATGTTGTCTAGGTCAGGTGGTTAGGATGTGAAGCATGTAATGGAATTTAATATCAATGTTTTAGGTACACAAACTCCATTATGGAAATAATCTTTCAATGTAGTGTTTTTATTTCAATATTTCGCTAGTGTTAGATTATAGGGTCAATCTCATTAAGGTATGATTATGGAATTTAACTACCTATTAGCTCAAGTATTAGGTGACTTTTCATTCTTAATGTTGTTTAAGATGACCATTAAATTCCCTTATGTTTCTTACCTTTGAAAATTGAGTTGGAAATAAATTAAGTGCATGTTATGTAACCATGGGTGATTTTTTTTACAATGTGGTTCTCACTTAAATAATAGAAGCCTCAACCTCAATCTAACATTTGGCATCTTTTATTGATTTTTTTTTTGAGTTTATATTTAAATGCAATCTATGGGTTAGAATTCACTGGCAGAGGATTTGCTAAATGTTATTGTTTAATTAAATATAAGTAGGTAGATATATTTTAAATTTGAATTTGGGGATACATTTTTCTAACAAGAGATATCAATATTATTATGTAAAGGAAAAATAGTATCTAACTTGTTATATAGAATGCAAGTGCAAGATTTGAGTAGCTAATAATTTTGATTTCAAGGTTGGCATAACACCTTAAAAGTGGTGCATGCTAAATCCAATTAGAGGCATGCAAATTTGATTTTCATCAAGTGGTTGATAAAATTAATTTTCACTTTGGCAATATAATTTTGGTTATTTTCACTTTGGCTATGTAAACGATGGTAAACTGACAATCGCATAAAGTTTGCAAGTATGTACATTAGTCCATGGGAAGACTAGAGGATCATCAAAGGCCCTATTTA
This sequence comes from Sequoiadendron giganteum, assembly GCA_007115665.2. Taxonomy (NCBI): domain Eukaryota; kingdom Viridiplantae; phylum Streptophyta; class Pinopsida; order Cupressales; family Cupressaceae; genus Sequoiadendron; species Sequoiadendron giganteum. The sequence continues at coordinate 556,608,105 of CM021103.1, forward strand.
TTTCACTTCATATTTTGAAGTAATAGTATTGTGCTAGTATACCTTGTGAGATAAACCTTATAGTCTAATTTGAGCCAAATAGATATGTGTTATAAAGTTTATTATGAATTCTATCCCAATGTGAATATTTTAAGAGTTTTTCTTCTATGTCTGAACCTTGTGTAAAAGTGAAAAACTCATATGAAAATTCCTAAGTTATTTTCCAAGTGTGTAAGAAGTGTAAAAAAGAGGTGTGGAAATGTCATTTTTTTTGGAGGTCTCAACATAGATATGGGGAGTTTGGGAGGCAACTTGAAGGAGGTAGAAAAAATAAATAAACATATAAGGGGATTAGGGTTAGTTTTGGCAGAGAAGCAGTATGGAGAATTTGGCGTGGATGAGAAGTAAGGAGAATTTGGGGAGAGAGCATCAAAGTGAAATTTTGGGGAGGAGAGAGCAGCGAGAGTTTTTGTGGGGAGGGAGAAGAAAGAGAGGAGGATGTTGGCTAGTTTTTGGGAAAAGAGGGGGGAGGTCTTCATATTTCCTTAGGTTTGTCTTATCCATTGAGAGGTAAGCTTATTCTTAGTCAAAGTCAGATCTTCATTTTGCGCTTTCGAGCTCATAAAAATTTTTCCGTATCTTCGATTTTTGTGATTCAAGCGGCATTTCAGAGCTCTCCAGATCTATTCATGCACTTTTTCTAGCATCTGCCCCAAGTAAATTTTATTCAGTAGTTTTTTTTTCCACACTTTTCTTATTACTTGGACGTCTTGGCACCTGAAAAGGATCTGTTTGTGTGAAATGCCATAATTTGATCTGCTTTATCAGTACTGAGGATTTTAGTCTCTGATTTTTTTATTTGAGTGAGTATCATGGGTTTTTTTGTTCATCCTTCTGTGATCAACTTGGACAAGGACAATTATGAGTCTTGGCGAAATCGCATCCTGACACATCTCAGGTGGCTTGATATTTTTCCTTATCTATATGGACTCATACCTACACCAAACACACTAGGGAGTTTATTAGCATGGGAAATCATCATAGATCATATTGTAGGGGTTATATGTTCTAGTGTTGATCTTGACACTATGTATGATGTATTGGACATTGAATGTCCCCACATACTTTGGACACGACTTTAGGAGATTCGTGGAGACCCTTATATCTCTCCATACCTAGAGGATCCTACTATAGATTGTCTCATCCCTCTTGTAGATGTAGATTTTATACCCTTTGATGATGATACTTTAGAGGAGCTTGAGTATATCACAGTTCTCAATCATGTTTTGATGGTTTAGAGAATTGCATTCATGTTCCCACTCTTTAGATTGATACTACATCATCATCACTTATTGTTCCTGATTAGCTTGGCATCACTATATCTATGGTCCCTATTGATTCAGTGCAACAAACAATCCATCATCCAGACATAGCTACTTAGGATTCATATCTTGCAGACATATCATCCTTGTTTGTAGAGTCTCAAATTATAAATTTGGAGGATTACTTTGAGGACATTCATCTCCTCTTTGTTGACAACCACATCATCGTTGTTGGTCCACCATCTTCATTGCCTTTGCAACTTGTTCTATATCAGTCTTCACAGGATTTTGGATCGATAGATCATTGCTTTCCGACATGTGGACACGAGAAATTTTTTCAAAGGCACACATCATCTAGATTTAAATTCCAAAATCAACCATTCTTTTGGATTGGCTTCTCCAATCACCAGTGGATCCTTTTCTTCCTAAGGAGAGAAATGTAGTTTGCGGGTAGTGAATCATATTTTGTCTTCAAACATTCATCATTGACATGAGAGCTCTTTCCTTATGGGGGGATTCATATCCTCATTCTCTCTCTCCTATTAGGGGCAATTTTTTTGAACTTGCATACCAAAATTAGTCCTTGGGGGGTCACATTGAGTCCTCCTTCTATCCTTCTTTCTCTAGTACAGTCATTTCTTTTTCTCTCTTTTGGAGAGGATTTTTCCCCATGTGGTTTTCTCCTTTTCTCTAGTTATGAGAGTTCCATTCGTGTTCATGGGTACCTCATTAGGCCTTGTAGTCGAGACTCATTCTACATTCAAATTTATTAGTAGTTTAGTTGCTCCCTAAGTTGATCTTAAGGGGGGGTGTTGGAGTAAATAAGTCATTATCTGATAATTAATTAATCATCAATTAATTATTAGAGGATTTTTACTTTAGTACACTTAAGCTAAAATTAGGAGTTGCATTTTAATCTTTAGTTTAATTCTTATTATTAGATTGGACTAAATTTAGGGCAAGTTGTCTCATTGCATGAGATTATCACACTTGTCTCTATCTTATTAATCTGCATGTAGGGTTTTCTTGTTCTTTGCTTATATAAGCATGCACATTCATTTATAAATTTATCGAGGTTATTTGCATCAATAATAATTCTCAGGTTATTGAGCACAATAATCCTTGTTGATCTTCTCTATTGTGATAGGTAATTGCATGCAGGTGTTTCATGGGATTTATGGATTGAATAGGTCAATTCCAACAATCCACACAAAATCACAACCAACCACCTATTTCCAACAACAAAATCCAATTTTGGGCCAAAAATAAGAACGTTACTAGTGACGGTGTGGTGGAGGCAAAGGTTGTTATTAAGGCACCATCAAACGCACAAAACACAAAAAAAAACATGAAACAAAAAAATTAACAAAATATTAACAATGCCAACACTTCGTGAGGACCACCACCAAGACAAAATAATTACCTACCACCAAGACAAAACAATGCTCCTCAATGATAATTTACTCCCTTAGGGGAGCCTATTGAAATAGTGTTAGATAAGTTGATTAAGTCAAATCTCATCATGCTCTCGGATTTTAAAAACTATCAAAAGCCTCATGTCAAACCTTAATGGCACAGAGAAAAAGATCATTATGAATTTCACCAATATAAGGGACATAAAACACAAAATTGTTTCAAACTCTAACATCTCATCCAAGACCTTATTGATCAAGGAGAAATTAATGTTGATAAAAAATTAGGGAATGAGGATTTAGGGATCTATAAAAATCCTATGCATGATCATGGGAATAAAAGATGCTAGAAAGGAATCAAGCTCAAACAGTGTAAATCATACCTTGGATAGTGTGGTAGGACACATTCATATTACTCATTCATCACAACTTGAGGAATCATAAATGCATCAAGACACTTTCTTAAAATAATGTCAATATCAATCAACAATTTCTAGCAATGTTTCATATTGAAATGACATCAAATATGTCTAAGATTGCAATATCCCTTCCTCATATGAATTCATGATTTGACACATTGAAGAAGTTCCAATGCAACAAGAAGAATCCCTTAGTATATCCATACCCATTAAAGCTTATGAAGAGTCTTTTACCAATACTGTAGTATCTACCTAAGAGTCATGTCAAGAAGATATTCCTGAGTAAAATGAAAGTTTCTCTGAGTCAAGTCAAGATCAAGAGCTCATACCCTCAAAGCATTATCATGATCTACATAATATCTTCCAATCTGTAAGTGATAATTTATCTACCATAAGTCAAGATGAAGAGCTCACTTCTCCAAAGTATTATCTTGATTCAATGAACATCTTTCAATCCATTCAAAACTTCAAAGATATCCCATATACTACCCATGAGATGTTTCCTTCTAGTGGACATATAGATAATATTCATCCAAAAAAAGGATCTCCCACTCTTGAAATTATCACACAAGAGCGATAAATGATAGAAATTATCATTTCTTACAGTGATTGTGAATCATTGTCGTCTCTTGAATCAAAATCAAAATTTGACACATCCCAAATTTAGATCAAAGATATTGAGTATGAAGATATCTAACATTATACAAGCAAAGGATTAGGTGTACATGAATAAGGTATCTTGAAATCAATATAGACATTTAGCATTCCCGAGTAGAGTGTAGAAGAAGTAACATCACGTATTTAGGACAAGTCATATTCAATAGCCATTTGTCAGTGGATGCATTATTAGGGCAAAGGATTATGCCTTGTTAAAATGACATCTTGAAATCAATAAAGATAGTAAACAATATTGAGCAGCAAGGAATTGGTTTTTCAACAACATAATCAAATCATGTCAGTAATACCTTCATAATATGGAGGGAAACTTTCTCAAATGAAAACACCAACATGGGGAGCATGAAGGATCCTTATGATGAAACCACTGCCAATGCTACAACTAGCTATATCATGAATCATCATCCACAGATCATTCCATTCACAAATTGGGACCAACAAAAAGAGGAAAAGCTATATCAAGGAAGAGAGAAAGTCATCGAAGCAACATAATAAAAAAATTAAAAAATGGATACTAAAGAAAAATAAATAAAATCATCCCTATCAAATGCCATTAATCAAATAAACTATGGGGAAAATAAAAAAGGGAAGTTCATCCATCAAAAATGTCCACCAATGCAAAATAAATCTTCAAGGGTGACTTACAAATTTTATCAAGCAATTGGTCCTAATCAAATCTCCCTATTCACCCACCATTGCTCATTAACCCGAGTTTGGGGAGTCAAAGATTCTAAACTGTCAAGCAATCCATCTCATATATATCCCTCAACACACTTCACCATCCACTCTGATACCCATGATATAAAACTCTCACATTAACCATGTATTGGAAAAAACTCTTTATCATAAGGACTCTAAGGGCACTCTATTGTGATGTGTGCACCTAGACGAGGTTAATTCCGATATCGACAAGGCAGATAAGAACTCTTAGGGGTTACATTCAAGTGCCCATATCTTGGTAAAACAACTTCTCTAGGAAGGACATCATAGGAATTTTATGATAGTTGTATCTACATCAACACCACCAGGTGGTTCAACATGAGCATACATTTTTTCATGAGCATACATTTTTTCAAAAATAAAAAAATAAAAAAAAAATCAAGAAAGGATCACCCTCTAGTGAAAACCACTTCAGTGGCACTTTGGTCAAGTACCATGATGAAAACCTAGAAAACATGTGTCATGAGTAGAATCGATAATCTATATGTGTCATTTTAGATGGAAGCATCTCATCCCCTTCATGATAAGTCCAACATTCCCTTCATCTATCCACTATATCTTTACCAAGATCTTCCACAATATCTTGATCTTGATGAAGGTTCAGTGTATACTTCAACCTTGCTCATGACAAAATCTTGACCTAATATTTACGGTTGATCCTCCTTTATTTCATGTAGTCCCATTACCTATCTCTAGCATTATCCAATAATCCTATTGCTAGGTACAAATCTGTTGAAAATCTTTGCATGCTTATCCAATCATTATATTGAGTTTCTCATAAAATATTAAACATTGCTAGACACCGGGGGTAGGTACGTGAATTTTTTTTTGAATAACTCTTGATCCATGTCTTATGTATCACAATGTGACATGGAAATTATGATCTAGGTATCGTTTACCATCAAAATCCAAAAACAACAGATAACATAAACTCCAAAAATATTCGTAAAATCATCAAAATCCCTAAAAATCAAAATATTTGTAAAGTTCAAAACCCAAAAACATCCAAATCAAATCAAAACCCTTAAATAGGTCTAAAATATCAAAAATATCAAAAAACATTGTCCAACTACATTGCCTCTACACATGTATGTAGGAAAGGTCATCATTGATGTGCCCTCAAGGCTTAGGTTAGTCCTTTAGCTTTCCATCATAATAAACTAATAATTTAAAATGTGAATATCTCATCAATAAACAGTCACTTGTTAGGAGTCAATCGAACTACATTCTTTGTATGCTTATGTAGGCAAAGCCATCATCAATGAGCCCCCGATGCATTAGGTCAATTTCTCTTAGGTCTTTTTCTTGGTCTAACCTTGGAAAACACAAAAAACATTTAAAAATTCTTAAAACCCTAAACAGTTGTAAAATCTTGAAAACACAAAAAAAAATTGGAAAACATTTAAAAACTCAAAACAACCTTAAGTAACTTGTAAAATTTAAACATTCAAACAATCATAAATCAAAATAGCCTCAAAACATTTCAAAATGTCTAAAAACATTCAAATATTCCAAAAAAGCTCAAAATCACCTGTCTCATCTCGCTTTCACCCATAATAGTCTTTCATTCCTAATAAATTGATGTCATTCCCACCCTTTGGTGAAGCGAGTAGAAGAAAGTGCAACATTTAAGAAAATAATATTTAATGACAATAAATTGTGAAGTCAAGGTTAATATTCAAACAAATTAATTAAATTTATATCAACGACCTAATCAGTTTAACACAAAATCATTATCTAATGCATGTCCTGGGATATATTGTGCCAACAATGGACATCATTTCAGATATCATCTAACAACATAAAAATATCTTTGGCAATAGATATGAATAACATTAACTGTGTTCATTTTAATATTTTCCTATGAATTATCTTATTGGTCCATTCTAATGATCTCCTGATGATGTCAAAATGATTTAAAGAGAAAGGAATGGGGAATTGATCATTATTTATTTTCCTATGCTTGTTGGATATCCTTGTAATGCAACCTTGACAAATACTTATCTTGCATGTGCTAGTATAGTCTCAAGTAAAACAATGGCTAGGTCATATCATGTTCTTCATACCTTTTGTGTGTTAGTCTCCTTAATTCAATGGCTCATTCTTTCATATGGTCAAACAAGGTTTTTGTATGTTAGGTATGAACAACGATACTGCTATTTGTTTGTAGAGTCAAATTCCATCACATCAGATACAACATCATCCTAGTTTTCAATACCTTGGTGCATCATATCTATTTTCTATTTCAAAAATAAGGATTGCTATAATGAATTAAACAAAGTCCTATAAGAAAATCAATGCCATTTCTCTCATCACCATATCCAATAAAATCTCAGAATAATCATAGATTTTTTGGAATTATGAATTGATCTAATGAAAAATCTAATCAATGAATACCTCATTCTTGTAACATATTTTTTCTATTTTGATTCTTATTAACATCTATGAAACCCTAAACCTGCAAATGCACAAAGACAACAAACATGGTTAGATGTTAGATCAAATGCATGCAAACAAGTATGAGAGATTCCCCATAAAATCCATCTATTCAAACTAAATTAGGAAAGAAGAACACAATATAAGAAACTGAAATTTAAACTAAATCCTAATTAAGCTAATAGCATGACGATCTTATGGGGCAATTTGTGCCAATGAAGTGTTGCAATTGGCCCTTTCCCAATTCCTAAGTAGCAATGATATGTGATGGAGAAATGGTCAAATCTCCAAAGAGATTTGAGCATAACCTTGGTGCAAATGTGAAAATGAGATGAATGCTTGGATGAAATGAGCAAAATTAGTTCTCAATTGAAGAGAGTAACTTTGCATGAAGATTGTGGATGATGATGGATTTGAGTATAGTAAGTTTACTCAAATTGTGGATGTTAGAATGAGAGGAAGAGTCTCTCATTTATAGATTCTAAAATTGGAAGAGAGAGTGAAAATAAACAATGTGGGATCATTCAACATCCAATGGCCAAGTGTCGCTTGTCAAGATGTGAATGGTTGAGGAATGAGCATATTTTGGTCAATGTGCATGATAAATGCCATTGGATTCGAATTCAAATTTTAAATGTGACATGTGAGAGGGAAAGAGAAATGGAGTTAAGGTCACTTGGCTCAATGCACAAGGACATGTAAGAGGCATTGAATGCCTTGTTGGAAGGACCAAGCCTATTTGAATTTGAATTCAAATTGAGGGAATATTCCCTATTGATGCCATGTGAGGAAAAATAGAGAATTAAATAAATCAAAGTAATTGATTTATTGTGCAAGTTGCATTCTCTAGAGGATTTTAGTGATAGGGATTAACTTAATCAAATATTTGATTAATTTAATGAGGAATTAGGAGATGTGACAATTTAGACTTAAATTTATGAATTGATTTAAATCAAATTGAGAGGAAATGATTAATTAAATAAATGATTTTGATTTATTTAACTAAGGAGGAATATGTTAGATTAAATTAAATAATGTTTTAATTTATTCAATTTAATAAGATGACTTTAGATATTTAATCAAATAAATTGATTTATTTAATTAATAGGAGAAAGATGATTAATTAAATTAAATTGATTAATTTAATCAATAGAGGAGGAGGACCTAATTAAATAAATAATGATTTATTTAATTAAGGGATCAAAGGTGTTGATAAGTTGAGAGTATGATTCAAGATGAAACGATGTTAGTAGGATCAAAATCAGGTGCATGTATATTTTACGTGTCTACAACATCCAAGTATCATGGCATAACAAAAATAATTGCATCCATCCTACATCCATAAACCATCAATATGAATATCACAACATACATCTTGCATACATATAACATGTCATATCAAAAATACAAAAGAGAAATGCATCCATATCATCCATAACATGTGCATCTCATCTACATCTAAAAGCATCACATCATAAGCATAATAAGAACATAACATTTGCATACATAAGAATACATCATCCATAATGCATCCACATCGAATCATAAGGAATGTATTACATGAAATCATAAGCATGAAATAAGACATCACATAACTATTACATCAAAGATCACCTCATATATATCAAAATTGTCAATATCATGATACAAGTCAAGTATGTGATATATCTTAGAATATATACATGATGCTACAAAGAGACGATGAATAAATATATATAATATCCATCTATATCAAAATCTGAATACAAAATAGCTATATATAAGCTAACCCCTTCTGAATTGGTCCTCTCTATCAGTAAATAGTAGGTGGGATGGTGGCCTATCATGCTGTCCACCCGAATGTCTCCCTAAATGCCCCCCCATTCAGATTGGTTGTGGGACTACTCCATGAATGTGCCCAATTATCTGCTAGGCCCCATGGCACTCCGCTATGAGTACAGGAGTTACCTCCTGTGAGTTACGACTGCTTGCATATCAAGGTATAAAGGACCAGGATGGTGTTGTACCTAGTGTGATGGAATTTGACTCATCAATCAGATAGGATTATTTTTGTTCACACTTGATATACAGAAACCTTGCTAGGACAGTCCTAACAAAGCAAGTATTCACCAAGTTATTTTACAAGAACATCCAACAAGCACAACAGATAAAAAAGATAATGATCCTTGCCCCATTCCTTTCTCTCTAAACTTGTTCTGATTAGGCATCACCGAGAGGTCCTTGGAATGAGCACAAAATAAGATAAGTCAAAAAGACCAAATAAAGCAAACAAACAAGCTAATGTTCTTCATACCGCTATCCAAGGCTAAACTAAGGTGAGGTACCTGATGCTTATGTCCATCGCAGGAAAGCTTCATCCTAGGACATGTAGTGATCAGGGTTTTGATGAGACTGATTTGAATGATAAGCTATTGATACTTTGAGTTGACCAACTTGCTTGCTTACTGACTTAGACTTCCAAGACTTTGACGATTAGGCGTTCACTTTGGAACCTACTAAACTTGCTTCTAACTGACTCACCAAAGGGTGACAGTGATGATTGACTTTATTATGAGTGAGACGATCACAGGTGAAAGCGAGATGAAATGGATGCACCATTTTGGGTTTTCAGATATTTTGAGGCTGTTTTTGGTATTTTCACATTTTTCAATGTTTTTGGCATTTTCAAGATTTATGACGAACAAACTAAATTAAAGACCTATCTTAGGGGTCTCAGGAGCTGATCCATAGATTAGTCTTGCCTATGTTATACACGCAGAGACCACATAGTTCGACTGACGATAGACTCGATGATGATAAGATGGACAAACGAATTATCATTTTATTGTTTGAAGGACTGACATAAGATGCAGACTAGATGGGCAAATGAATTGCCAATGCGACGGACACCTAAAGGACCGACCTTACTGTGAAATAGATGGGAAAATGGATTGCCAAATGCGACGAACGTTTAAAGGACTGACCTCGATGTGTAAACTAGATGGGCAAATGAATTGCCATTGTGACGGATGCCTAAAGGATTGACCTTACTGTCTCAAGGGATGATCAAAGATCAACCTTGCCTACGTTCAAGCTCAGAGACAATGTAGTTCGACAAGGTGAAAAACTAACAAGACTCAATTATGAATTTTTTGAGGATTTTCTGATTTTAACATGTTTTTGGATTTTTGAATGATTTAGATGTTTTTGGATTTTTGATTTTTTGAATGTTTTTGAATTTTCGCATGATTTTGACAATTTGGATATGATATGTGATGATATCAGTGCTTTTTTTTTTGGGATTTTGTTGAAAAAAAAGGTTAATGTTGATCAATCGGATTGATGAATTGATAGTTTGACTAAGTGTGTTAAGTCAAACAAAAGTGATAATGCACTCGTAAACTTTAGGAAGTTGTGTTATCCTAGAATAAACTTGTACATAAGGGTGGTTTGACTAAGTGTGTCAAGTCAAACGAGGTGATTATGGATTTGATAATTTGGCTAAGTGTGTTAAGCCAAAAAAAATGATAATGAACTTGTAAACCCAAGGAAGTTGTGTTATCCTAGAGTAAACTTGTTCACAAGATGATAATTTGACTAAGTGTGTTAAGTCAAACAAGGTGATAATTGATTGGATTTGATTGATCAAGATTGATGAAGCTTGTTTTGGAACAAAATTGCTTTGATGATTTGATGTGACGTTGAAGTACACATTAGATGTGACTGATATGAATTGTTTGGATTGATGTTCGATGAAAGATAAAGCTTGATGAGGAACTTCTTCTTGTCAAAATATGCCATGGGCTAGTGATTTGAATTTGTGGCTTGCAAATGCTATGATCAATTTGATTTTATGTCTGCTAATGTTCGAATTAGAGGATATAGATCAAGATTTATTCCTGAAGCAAGATCTAAATATCTGCCCCCAGTGTCTAGCAATGTTTGAACAACCATGGGTGGATTCTTGGATAGATGTATAGATAGATACGGTAAGCATGCAAAGGATGCCAAGTATTATCTTGTGATAAGATAAGGTGTTTGAACAAAAGATGCTCATTTGGATAATGCTTCAAGGCTTAGATAACGTTTGAATTGGATAGGATCAGTGAAAATGACCCATGTCAAGATGTTTACCATAAGCAATTGTAACGTGTGCACCAAACCTTCATCAAGATCAAGATAAGGTAGATAAATGGAAATGTGTTGGATAAATGGTTCATGGATGAACGGGTGATATGGATCGAATGATGGCTTTATTGTGGATGTGATAAGATGCTTTCTCCTGAACTGGCGCACGTAGATGCTCGATTCTACACATGATGCCTGTTTGCCAGGTTTTCATCATGGTACCTATCCAAAGCGCCACTGAAATGGTTTTCGCTAGAGGACGAATTTTTTCTTTACTGTTTTCAATCATTTTTTGTATTTTTTTTTGGATTTTTTGTATTTTTTGTATTTTTTTGTTGTTGCCAAGACACCTGTTTGCCAGGTTTTCATCAAGGTGACCATTTTTTCAGGACATTTTTCTATTTTTTTTTGTATTTTCTGAGATATTTTAAGCTGATGCTGAACCACCTGGTGGTGCTAATGTTGATGCTTCTGTCATAACATGCCATCGATATCCTGCTTGAAGAAGTTGCTTTGCCAAGACACGTGCACTTGAATGCAAATTTTCAGATCCTTGATTTGCTTTGTTGATACCAGAGTTAACTATGTCTTTGTGCGCACATCGCAATAGAGTGCCTTCTGAATCCTTATGATGAAGAGTCATTGCCAACACATGGTTAATGAAAGAATTGGATATCATGTATGGAGGCGTGGATAGAGTGTGTTTAGGAGTAAAAGATGGATTGGTTGATAGTTTGAAACCTTTGACTCTCCAAACTTGGGCAGATGAGCAATGATGGGTGGATACGGAAAGTGTGCATGGAATTAGGACCAATAGCCTGATACACTTTGTATGTCACTTGATAAGCCTTCTTTTGCCTTTGTGGACATATTTGATGGATACTTTTCCATTTTTGATATTGCCCTATAGTTTCTTTGACTAATGGAGTTTGATAGGGATAATTTTTCTTTGTATTCTTTGGTATCTACTTGTATTTTATTTGTCCTTCATGCTTTGTAGCTTCCTTCGCTTTGATAATGTTCTTCATGATTTGATTCAAATATTTCTTTTGATGTTGGTCTCGATTCGTGGATGGGGTGATGGGTGGATGAAAGTTCATGATATGGCAGGTTGTAGTATTGGCATTGGTTTCATCATAAGGATCCTTCATGCTCCCTATGTTGAAATTTGCTCGAGATGAAGTTGCCCCCATTTTTATAGAGGTATCACTGATATGTTGAGATCCCTTGATTTTTGAATAACCAAGGCCTTGATGCTTAATATTGCCAACAATCTATACTAGTTCCAGGATACCCTGTTCATGTAGGCCTAATCCTCTGCCTTGATAATTCATTTGCTAAAAAAACCTATTTGCAACAGGATATGATTTACCTTGGAAACAAGGTGCTAATCCTTCTTTGCTCTGTGGTGGATTTTCAAAAGTGATAGCTTCTTTATTGATGAGATAGATTTCCCTAACAAAGGTAAGTGATCCAAGTTTATAACTGAGGGGATCCTCCATATGTGGGATGAATGCCTGATTGATATCTTTGTCTTGATCTTGTGAGATATTAGATTGTAATGCTTCTTCAAGAGGTGTTGATGCTTCTCTGTCCTTGTAAAATTCTTCCTCATGATTCATTCTTGGTAATTCATGACTTATGTAGGAGCTTTCTTCATGACCTCTTTCTGCTATGTCTCAAAATTTTTCCATATCTTGGTCGTGTGTACAAATGTTAAGAGTAGGAGACTCTTGTTCCTTGGTAATGATGTCAAGAGTATGAGACTCTTGTTTTGAATGAAGATCATCTATGTGTCCATCCAAAGAAAGCATCTTATGGGTAGATGGAGGAGTATGTGCTATATGGATATGATCATCATTTGTGGCATCTTGTATAGATAGGAGAGTGCCCATTAGATCATTGTAATATCTTGGAGATACAAATTCTTGATCCTGAGTGATTTTAGAACTATTTTCAACATGCTTTGGATCAAGTTCTTGACATGGGTCAATTTCAAAGGATGGATTTCTTATAGTGGGTTCTTGGACATCGTCATTGGGAAGTGGCTCAATATTCTCTTGAGATTTGAGTGGATTTGGATCAAATGTTGAGCTAGGGATTCCTTCAATATCTGTAACCATGAGGTCAAAGGATGTCAATATATCTTGGGAAGGAACATTGCTAGACCTTGGCAATATATTTTGATCATGCTTTGGAATACGTTCTTGAGATATGTCCTCTAACTCATAAGGCAATGTAGAGAATTTTTCGATATGATTATTGGTCGATGGATCATAGATTATGTCAATGGGATCAAATAATTGTAACACATCTTGAAATAGATCACTAAAAAGTGGCTCTTGATGAATGTTGAGTTGATCACTGGATGGGGTATAAGCATCTTCAAGATTTTGAACATTTTTATCAACAATTGTGGAAGAGAGATTACCAATGTCTTCAACCATAGGATCAAGTGATGTTGAAATTTCTTGAATTTGATCATTGTTGGGTATTTTTGGTGGATTTTGATCATGATTGAAAAGCGGCTCTTGGTGTGTGTTGATTTGATCATTGAATGATATGGGAACATCTTTAATGTGTTCATTGATGGATAAATCTTGATCATTGTTTTCAACAATTATGGTGGGAATTTGTTGCAAGCTTTGTTGAGCGAGTAATGCTTGTGTTTTTTGCTGAGCCAACAACGCTTGTTTTTGGTCATGTTGTTGTTGTTGCACAAACAACGCTTGTTGTTGGTCCTATTGCTTCTGTAATTGGTAGTCTTGTAAGGCTTGTTGATACGCTTCTTGTTGTGCTACTTTTTGATGGAGTTGTTCATGGATTGCTTGCAATAGTGCCTGGAATCGTGCTTGTGCTTGTGCTTGTTGAGCTTGGTATTGGGCTTGATCTTGTTGGGCTACTTGAGCCGCTTGTGCTTGCTAAGCAGCTAGCTGTGCAGCTTGTTGGTTTTGGAGAGCCTTTTTGTGGGAAGCTTCTTGAGCGGCTTGCAACATGATGGAGAAAGAATTGGTTGTGTTATGTTTTGGCGGTGGTGATGGTGGTGGTGGATGGGGAATGGTATTGGTTGTTGGGATGAGCGTAACAGTCTCATTGATCGCCAAGGTTTGAGTGGTGAATGTTGCGATTGAGATTCTTGGTCTTTGAGACATTTGAGGAACGGTAGATGTGTTAACCATTGGGGTTGCTTGGATGGTTGCCATTTGCGATGTTGTTGGAAAAATGAGAGGATTTGGTATGATGTTTTGATTTGGCATGATAGATTTAAATTGAACATTGTTGTGGTTGAGAATCATATTGCCTTGATTTAGGTAACTTTTATTTTGCATGGTGTTACCTTCACTTGTACCAATACCTAGAGTCATCAACATATTGCTTGGATTTTGAACACCATTAATGGGATTTGCAAACATGTCGACCCCAAAGTTTACCAAGTGTGGATTTGAAATGGTCATGTTTGGTAAAGTTGCACTTGGCATGTATGGATTTGATGGGATAATGTTGTTTGGAAAACTCATGCATTGAGCGTTTGGTTGATAGATTTGTAAATTTGGACTTGGATTTAAATCTACCATTGCAAAAGGTGTTCTAAACTTTGGATTGGGCATACTCACATTCATTGTACTTTTGAGGTTTGGAGGAGATAATGATGCCATGTATAAATGTGAGTTTCAATAATCAATTGGCATTGTGAGACTTGGATAGTTTGGTTGACTTGGATTACTCATGATATATGAGTCGAGTTTGAATTCCATGTTCCTCTTGTGTTTTGACCTTGTTGCAAGAGTGAACCTCTAAGGTGTTTAGGACCAATGGTGAGATGAAAGATGAAAGGGTGAGTGATATGGGTGTTTGAACGTTTAGGAACTTTGGATCAATGCTAGACTTTAGCAATTGGTTTGATTTGATTTTGATGATAGTTTGACTAGGTGTGTTAAGCCAAACAAGATGATGGTGAATTTGTAAACCCTAGGAAGCTGTGTTATCCTAGAGAAACTTTCTCAAGAGAATGAATTGGCTAAGTGTGTTAAGCCAATCAAAGTGATCATGAACTAGTAGACCTCAGGAAGTTGCATTATCCTTGAGGCAATTTTTTTCAAGAAGATTGATAATTTGACTAGGTGCGTTAAGTCAAACAAGATGATGTTGATTTTCCAAAAGTCTAGCATGAATGATGTTTCAAAGTTCCCAAGAGTTGTTGGTGAGATGGGATTTGATTGATTTTTGGATGGATGAAGTGATGATTTTGATCCTAGATGACTCTATGAGGACTTACTTACAAGACCAAGGTGATGAAGAACATGCTCTTCCTTAGAAGTAATTCAAACCAAAAGACCAATGTCTGCATGGAAACCAAATGAATCAAAAGAGAACAAGCACATTTATGGTTCAATTGTCCGTTATCTTGTTTAGATTTGGCTCTTTTTACCACAAACACTTTCTTGATTTATGCTTTTCAAATTGAACGTCCAATACCCTAATTTTCTTTCATCCCACAAAGTGCATTATGTGGAAATCAAGGAAAATCAAGGCAAAGGTTACCTATTGTTGACTTCAGTAAGAAAATTGAGATGAAATCCAAATGCTTAGAAGCCTCTAAGGATGAAATCCCTAGGGAAAGCATGAGCACTTGAATTTGTCAAAGGTATTTGCTTCCCTAAAGGGTTTGAAATTCTGATGATTCGTTGAATGTTTGTTTTCCACTATTTTAGATCCAAGCAAAGTGTTTCGATTCAAAGCACATGTACAACCCTAGGCTGATGAGGCAATATATTGTTGGGTTCCCACTTAGATGAATCCAGCTATGCATATCTTGTGTGAATGGCTAAATGCTTGACCACACTGGCTCCCCTCCATGACACTCACTTCTCGGGTCAGCCAAGTATTAGTACCCATGAATCTCCCATGGCATACCTTCCATTTCCACAATAAGACCGCATGTATAATGTGGGGCGGCTTCAAAGGACGTGAAATTTTGCACCAACAAGATAGACAAGGTTTTGGCCTTTTTCTAAACAAAGGGTTCTAATGCGGGCATTCCATTTGTGGGGGATTATCCAACATTGGCGAGAGTCCATTCCTTTCCATCTCGTCGGAATAATCCTCGTGATTCTTGAACTTTCCTCAAGAATCCACACTTATATACCGGTTGGAAGTCACTTGGCTTTAGCGTGTTCCCGGTTGGGTCATTCCCTTGGGTGAGTAATTTTTCCCACAAGGCAGGCCCTCTAAGATAAACAATAGCAAATAAACATATTCGTAGTTCGATCAACCTTTGTTTAAAAACAAAAGGAGAACACTTGCAATAAGTTTATTCACACTCGCATGTTTTGTTCATTTGTTAAGTGCCCAAATTGAAATGTGGAGGCAATCTTTTTAACAACCTAATATCACTAAAATGTTTTTGATTCTCAAGATCACAATGAAGTGTGAGAGAAGCGCATACACATTTTGAATGATATTAACTTGTAAAAAAGATTGCAAAACATGGAAAACATTTGTTATTTTAAACCTCAAAGCAATGATGGCTTCTTTTTAAGCACCAAATGAAGTGTGAGTTTGCCTTGTTCAATTGTTTATCCTTTAAACAAAATCTAGTATGTTTGCCTAGAGTTCTTTTTAGCCCCTTGGCAACTTTTGAAAGGAAATTTGATTGTTAATTTTAGAACCCAAAAGAAAACTAGTGTCATAAAATCAAAGAACTTATCAAATCCTTTATAGAGTGTTAAAAAATACTTTTTACAAAATAAGCATGGTGTCATAAAAAAAAGTTGCTTGTTCTTTTTAGTCCCAAAGTAAATTTAGTTTTCCTAAGGCCAAAGATATTTAACAAATTCTCTCAAGGAGTATTAAAGAACACTTTTAGTGTTTAGGAAAACTTTGGGTTTGTGAGAATGATATCATGATAACCTTCTCCCTTTTCTTTTCCTCTTCTCCAACCTACAAAATGACAAAAAACCATAGAGCAATAATATAGCAAGCAAATTAATGCTCAGAAAATTTAAAATTAAAAAACGTGCCCAAATTTAAAAACAGACTGTTCCCCGCGGCGGAGTTTAGTGGGTGTGGCAGAGTTAGCGGGTGCGGTGCTGTTTAGAAAATAGGTGGTGCCATACAGTGTCACACGGTCGACTGTGTGTGGTGCTCTGCAGAAACAGAGACTGCAAGTGCGGTGGACTTTGGCATGCGATGGAGTTTGGAAGCGACGGAGCTTGGCAAATTTTTATATTTCAAGCGCGGGAAGTAATTGCGATGTTGTATAGTGTTGCAGTCTTTAAGGGGTGCAGTGCAATATAGTGTTGCATCTGAGTTCGTGGTGCAATACAGGACCGTGTGCTTGATTTGTGGTGCAATTTCTTGTGTGTGGTCAAAAAACGTGAAAACAACGAAATTTTCCACAAAAACAACATAATGAGATGGTTGCATCCCCTCCCTCTAGCGCCAAAATGTGAACCCCTAAACCTGCACACAAAGACAACAAACATGGTTAGATGTTAGATCAAATGCATACAAACAAGTATGAGAGATTCCCCATAAAATCCATCTATTCAAACTAAATTAGGAAAGAAGAAAACAATATAAGAAACTGAAATTTAAACTAAATCCTAATTAAGCTAATAGCATGATGATCTTATGAGAGAATTGGTGCCAATGAAGTGTTGCAATTGGCTCTTTCCCAATTCCTAAGTAGCAATGATATGTGATGGAGAAATGGTCAAATCTCCAAAGAGATTTGAGCATAACCTTGGTGCAAATGTGAAAATGAGATGAATGCTTGGATGAAATGAACAAAATTAGTTCTCAATTGAAGAGAGCAACTTTGCATGAAGATTGTGGATGATGATGGATTTGAGTATAGTAAGTTTACTCAAATTGTGGATGTTAGAATGAGAGGAAGAGTCTCTCATTTATAGATTCTCAAATTGTAAGAGAGAGTGAAAATAAGCAATGTGGGATCATTCAACATCTAATGGCCAAGTACCACTTATCAAGATGTGAATGGTTGAGGAATGAGCACATTTTGGTCAATGTGCATGATAAATGCCTGATGAGGGTGCAACCCGAGACACAGAAAATCACACAGAAAAACTAACAAATCTTATTATTTTCAAAGTATGAAATTCCTACATGCAGAGGATCTCAAATCCTCCAGTTTTGCAATACATGCAAATTACAGAAAGAAACTACAGAAATTCCCCTATTCGCAGCATGCGATCTTCTTTCCCCAAAAACTGCCTAAAAGAAACAGTAACTCGCCCATAAATAGCCCGTTTCTTTGTTTGGAGCCAAAAACGGGATTCAAATTATGCACCAACTTTCGGAAGCCCTAACTCAAGATCTAACCGTCAGATCTTCAATGATAATACCTTTTCGGAAAGCTCTCGCGAAGATCTCTTGCCAAAAAATGGGGCCTAAAGGCTAACCACTTTCGTATTCCGCCAATTTTTCAGGCCCATCCGGAGCCTCTAAGTACCTCAAAATTAGCTCCGAAGATTTCATAAGGCAAAAAGCAGAAATTGAAACTTGAATAACTTTTGAACCGGAAATGCTCTTGATCTGATTCTTTCACCAAAGTGTTTATTATTATGTCCTGAAGCTTCCCTTAAATTTTTGTCTCCTCACGCCTTCAAATTCATACCTGCTAAAAATAGCAGTTGAGCAGAAAAAGCAGAAAAACAGTTTTGAAAGTTGGGAATTCTTCTTCGACGAAAAGGGTATCCAGAAATGCAAAAACATTTACAAAAAAAAATCTAAATGAAAGTAAATATATTTTTGGGTGATGTAGGATTGCCCTTACACCACTAGATGCTCCTGCATCAATGCCATTGGATTCAAATTCAAATTTTGAATGTGACATGTGAGAGGGAAAGAGAAATGGAGTTAATGTCACTTGGCTCAATGCACAAGGACATGTAAGAGGCATTGAATGCCTTGTTGGAAGGACCAAGCCTATTTGAATTTGAATTCAAATTGAGGGAATATTCCCTTTTGATGCCATGTGAGGAAAATTAGGGAATTAAATAAATCAAAGTAATTGATTTATTGTGCAAGTTGCATTCTCTAGAGGATTTTAGTGATAGGGATTAACTTAATCAAATATTTGATTAATTTAATGAGGAATTAGGAGATGTGACAATTTAGATTTAAATTTATGAATTGATTTAAATCAAATTGAGAGGAAATGATTAATTAAATAAATGATTTTGATTTATTTAACTAAGGAGGAATATGTTATATTAAATTAAATAATGTTTTGATTTATTCAATTTAATAAGATGACTTTAGAGATTTAATCAAATAAATTGATTTATTTAATTAATAGGAGAAAGATGATTAATTAAATTAAATTGATTAATTTAATCAACAAAGGAGAAAGACCTAATTAAATAAATAATGATTTATTTAATTAAGGAATGAAAGGTGTTGATAAGTTGAGAGTATGATTCAAGATGAAACGATGTTAGTAGGATCAAAATCAGGTGCATGTATATTTTACGTGTCTACAACATCCAAGTATCATGGCATAACAAAAATAATTGCAGCCATCCTACATCCATAAACCATCAGTATGAATATCACAACATACATCCTGCATACACATAACATGTCATATCAAAAATACAAAAGAGAAATGCATCCATATCATCCATAACATGTGCATCTCATCCATGAATCATATACATCTAAAAGCATCACATCATAAGCATAATAAGAACATAACATTTGCATACATAAGAATACATCATCCATAATGCATCCACATCGAATCATAAGGAATGTATTACATGAAATCATAAGCATGAAATAAGACATCACATAACTATTACATCAAAGATCACCTCATATATACCAAAATTGTCAATATCATGATACAAGTCAAGTATGTGATATATCTTAGAATATACATGATGCTACAAAGAGACGATGAATGAATATATATAATATCCATCTATATCAAGATCTGAATACAAAATAGCTATATATAAGCTAACCCCTTCTAAATTGGTCCTCTCTATCAGTAAATAGTAGGTGGGATGGTGGCCTATCATGCTGTCCACCCAAATGTCTCCCTAAATTCCCCCCTCCCATTTGGATTGGTCGTTGGACTGCTCCATGAATGTTCCCAATTATCTGCTAGGCCCCATGGCACTCCGCTATGAGTACAGGAGTTACCTCCTGTGAGTTACGACTGCTTGCATATAAATGATCTTGTAATAGGATAGCTCATCCTGTATCGCCTGCAAATCCTACGTATATCTAGCAAGGGGTATTGTATCTTCTTCAACCTCCAGATGCTATCTCTTGGTGATATCTTGAGCTAACTATAACTCTTCCTTCTATCACCGTGTAATCTTTGCATCTAGTTTCCCTTGGAGTTGATCCCACTCCTAGCGGGCCTGGTCTCTCCCCTATGTTAGTATTTTTATCCATTGAATATATCGATTTAGCCCATGGTCCCCCACCTACTAGTTAGGAACCTAATCCCACACTGAAGGTGATCCATCTGAATCTCTCTGCTAATCCTAGTGTTGATCCTACTTTACCCTTTGATCCTCCTGATCTTGAATGACAACCCATGCTAGTCTTTTTCATCTCAAGAGGCTACCCTCACCTCTCTGCCTCTGGGGTGCAACTATTGGATTTGTAAATCTCAACGGCCTCCTAAACATAAAACAAGTGTCATACTCTAGTAGGGTGTCAACATTTGCAAGACCTTTGACATAATCCCATGGATGTGAAGCGAGTTGATGAAAATATGCTAATACTGCATCCCTATCAGGAAATTATCCCCACAATGTCTTCTCTTTGTGTATGAGAAAACACAACCATGTACTCAAGAGGGATAACTATCTGAGCCTCCCCAAATTGTCTCATGCATCTATTGGGTAAATATCTCTCAATAATGGTTGTAGATCGCCTGATCAACCATTTGGTTTGGAGGCAGTAGAAGAGTTGCTCATCATCCTCATCCCATGGCTTACATCCTAACCATGACCTCCATGTGAACTCAACCATGTCATCGATCACTCATCTCTAGTATGATAACTCACCCATGTGATGGCAAGTTAGGACCCCATCATATCTATACACAACTAGATCCTCATCTCATCGGCAAAGGGCACAAACAGGACGTAGAACGACAATATGCTACCATGCTCAAATGTGTAGCATGGTGAAACTAGTAGAAAGTGCAACACTTCCTCTATACACAACCTGATGCATGTCGTGGTATAAGTGAACTAAAATACATGGACCTTAGGTAAAGCAGGTTGCATCCTCAAGCATGCTCTCTAGAGAAACACCCCATCCAACACTCTAAAGTCGGGATCAGTGATCATAAAGAAATGTGCCCATAATAAGGCCAATTAGCACAAGTGTTATATCAGAAGCAATATCTATAAAGGGTCTCAAGTCCACCTGACCCTCCACCAGAGGAACCTATGGTACTCCTAGTATCCGAAGCAGCGCTTGCCCACCTCAAACAGTGTTGTATACAACACACTCACAATGAATAGAAACTCAAAGAATATGCCACACACCCACCAAAGTAATGGTGGCCTCGTAAGTTAGGAAATGAAATGAAGTAGTCCTTGAACGTCATCACTCCAAAACAACAGTCATCAAAGCATAGTGAGCTCAAATCTCAGGCATGTGTAGAAGGTGACACAATCCCTTGAATCATGGAAGTAAATGGTCTCACTAGGAACGAAGCCCACTCTCTGATCTAATAACACTGATCTATTTTCTCAGGAAGACAAAGGTAGTAAAGTGACCTTCATGCACAACACACACAATGTCAAGTTTTCAAAATTGAAATAAGAAAATCTAAGTCAAAATCTTAAAAGTATAAAAGTGCACTTTTGAACAAAAGCACTAGACTATTAAATGACAAAAGTGCAGGGCTATTGCAAATTCACACACTATTATTAATTTACAAATGTGCAAGGTATTTTACAAATGTGTAGGATAGACACACGGGTTTATTACAATCACGTAGGTTAAAAATTAGGGCATTCATGCTTTTGCAGAGGATCTACGCCTTTGTACAAAGGCACAACGTCGATGACCAAGGCACCCTGAAACAAAGTTTCACGCTTTTGTTTTCCTAGATTCTACGCTACATTTAGCTAATCATGAAAAATCACAAGGTAAGTTGTTCGAAGCACATACCCGGCCTCCTGACCCAGGATGGCGTTGGTACTCACAAACCTGGTTAGCTCAGTGCTTGGAGCACACGAAGAACTCTATCACAATAGGTGCTCCAAGTAGCTCTCTCACAAGATCTCTCAAAGACTCAAGAATTTTTAAAAGAAAAGTGCACAAATGAGTTGGAAGTTTCCTAAAATGAGCATATATACCTACCCAAACCTAGGGTTTTGACCCTGAAACTCATTTTTCTATCTTTTTATTCATCCTAGTCATTATCTAAGCCTTTTTAGGACTTATTTTTCATCCTTCATGCAATAGAACCAATCCTCTAACCATATTGTGAGACTGATGGAAAAATTAGTTTTTGTTGCTCAAACTCTTGAGGGGGAAGAATACCAGTAGTCATTCCTTCTACCGAGGCACAGTCGAGCATTTAAAATTAGGAATTTTTTAAATTTTTATCCAAGCAACATTAGTTCTTTGAAAGAACACAATGAGTGCATTTCTTCAAAGAGGGGAGAAATGTAGACACCTAAAACTATCCTGACAATATCACATACTTGTTTTCGCTTACTAACACCATTTTTGGTCTATTTCACACAATTCATCCATTTAATTAAATAATGTCAATTATTTAGTTAAATTCACTTTTTCTCTTATTATTTAAATAAATCAATTTTATCTAATTAATTCACTTTTCTTCATGTTAATTCCATTCTCATTTGATTAAATAATACAAATTATTTAATTAAATGTTATAATCATACTTTGATTAAATAATTTTTGATTATTTAATAAAAACCTCTAATCTCATCTATTTGCACAATTAAATGATTTTAATTAATTATTTAATTAGCTAATTTCTTTCCAATCCTCCAACATCCTCAACTTGCACAAAGGATATTCTCATGGAATATTCCCTTTTCGAATTCAAATATTTCCATCCAAATAGAAATATCTCCAACATAATTCCTAAAAATTAGGGAATTGGTTGAGTCTCTCAAGGATTTTGAATCATTGATCTAATCCTTGATCCATGTCTCATGGATTATCAACCATTTGATTCATGTTCACTCCTCTCATTTGATTTCATCCATTGACTAGCATTTTTTATCCTCACCATTGATCATGATTTCCAAATTCTATAAATAGCAAGCCATTTCACATGAAAATGGATTCACAAGCATTGAGAAAACTTCCTCTCTTGAATTGATTGCCCAATTTGATCAATTTGAGAGCATTTTGTGAGTCGTATCATCTCATTTCTTCATCAATTGCTTTGCAACACCATGGATTTTGTTTGAATTGAGCACTCCACATCCAATTTGAGTATAATCCCACAATGGGATTGCGCTTTACATTGTTAGTTAGATTCAATTTGAATTAATTTTCTCTTTCAGTTATTTGAATTTTAATTGATCTTTTGTGAAAAATTTCATTGGAATTGTGTAATTAGTTGATCATTTCCATAGCTTTTAAGTTTAATTTGTGTAGAAGTTGTGAAATCCAACTTCACAGACCTCGAAGATCACCTGCATGCAAATAACCTGTCACAAAAGAAGACATGGAGACAAAAAAGCAAGGGTGCTCTGAAAGCTGAAAAATATGTATTCATCAGAGAGTGGTAATAATACAATGATAATCCTTAATAAAGGAGATTGTGCAAAACCTAAAAGAAACCCTGATAGGTAAACATTTAATAATTAATAGAATCATTAAATGTCACATTAAGCAAACTAAAGTGAAATCTTAAGAGAGGAATAAAGGTAACTTAATTAACATAATTAAGTTAAAACCTTTACTCTAACACCGCCCCCTTAAGATGAGCAAGAGTGCAGCTACAAAAATGTGCAAGAAAGCAAAGGTAACTACAATGCATGGAAGTAAACATGGGTCCCGACAACTAGGCCTGATCGGGTACCCATTTACAAAAGCAATGCAAACTAAATGAAACGGGGTAAAGGAGAAAACCCAGTGGGAACAAAACTCCTCCCCAAAATAGAATGCAAAGAAGGGATGCAATGCACTAATGAAAGAAGGATAGGAGGTGGATTACATGATAACCCCCATAGACAACTTCTATCATATAAGTACATGTACAATGATCTCCATAGGAGAGATAAAAAGAGAGAAGAAGGCCCCCCCACAATGAAGAAACTCCTGTCACAATGGTAGATGCCTAATGTAGAATCCAAAAGGAGATCCTGAAGCGGAAAATGATATTCCTCCCTTTGGGAAGAAACGGATCCAAAGGACGATGTCGAAGAAACCCTATGAAGAGTGATGAACCAATTTGTCTCGAGATGTGTGCCATGATAGGATGCTGAAGAAACTCTCTGTCTGAACTAAAACAAATGATGTCAAATCCAAAATGATGTGGAGAATCCTGAAATGCAACCTCTGAATGCACTGATAATGGTGGGCATACAGTGATAACCTGACTGTCAAGGTAGAGGAGATGAATGTCCTCATAAGAATCCTCCAAATCTGCAATATAAGACTCAACAAACAAGAAAGATATGTCTGCAACATAAGAGTCCAAAGTAGCTATGTCTAGAAGATGCATGATTCCCTGCTGCACTGAATCAGGAACAACAAAAGATGCTGATGAAGTCTCAGTCTAAAGAGTAGGAACTGTGAGACAAGCCTCTGATCCATCAGAACATGTAAGGGTGTCTAAATACTCAAGCTCCTCTAAAATATCATGATCGAAGGGTGTATTCTCTTTCCAAGCAATGGGTAAGAGACAATCTGAAGCAGGATCCTCTAGGAATGGAGATAGATTGGGGTCTCCATAGATCTCCCAAAGATGTGTCAAAAGTGGGTGAGGACAATCAATGTTCGATATATCCAACACAGCGTCATGATCAACACTAGACAATATAAGTCCTACTATGTGATTTCTAATGATATCCCATGCTAATTTTCCCTCTAAAGTGGTTGGTTCAGGTATGAGATCATACAAATAAGGCAAAAGATTAAGCCGCCTACAATGTGTAAGTATACCCTTTGCCCACGACTCATAATTATCCCATTCCAGAATAACAACTGAAGGGTGAGTAGAAAAACCCATGATAACTCTTCAAATGAAAAAAACTAAGAAATATGACCTTACTACATTTAGATCAAATTAATATAACCCATCCCACACAAACATAAGCCATGTAGGTACCAGAACGTCCAAGTAATTGAGCAAAGTGTAAAAACACACAAAGTTGAATAAATTTTACTTGGTAAATTTTCTAATGAAATAGATTGCAGATATGGAAATATCACTACAACACCTTTCCAACGCCTATTCGTTTGCACAAAACAAAGTTTGGACGCAAAAGATACGCCTTCGGAAGTGAAAAACATAAGTTATGACTTTGACTGGAAAAAAAGAATGAAAAATGGAAAAATCAGAAAAATTGACCAAAACCATTGGAATGGTGTTGGAACCAGCTTTTCGGCGATATCTCGTTTTCACAAAATCGAGATCGTATGCAAAAAATACACCCGATTTCGTGAAAACAGCTACAAAAAAGGTTTGAAGGTTAAGCCTAGCAGTTAGGCTAGCCGCTAGCATTAACCACTAACCAGTAGTGGTTAATTGACGGCGGCACCCATTAAATCTGTGATTTTTTTAAAAATTTCTTGGATTGCGTGCCGCACGAGGTTGGACGACCCAGAAATGAAAAAATTTTGCCTCTCGGAGTCACTACGTCTGATTTCGACAATTTGACAGTCAATTTAGGGGTTATTGGGCACTCTGAATGCGATGGTGAGGTTTGTTTGGACTCAAAAAGCTCCAAAATTGTAGGTATGTTTTGGATCAGGAACCCTAAAAATACTTCAAACCCTTGCAGATCTAACATGGTGAAGCCAAATTTGATGAAACAAAGGTCAATATTGATTGAATCGAATGTTCCAAATGCAATGGTGAGTTCCAAATTGACTCAAAATTCACCAAATGAAAGAGGTATGCCCTGAATAAAAAAAGAAAACCCCAAACCCTCGAAGCTCCAAAAAGCCTTCAAAACATGAACAAGAAGTAGCAATTCTGGAGCTCTGATACCATGTAGAAGTTATGAAATCCAACTTCATAGACCCCATAGATCACCTGCATGCAAATAACCTATCACAAAAGAAGACATGGAGACAAAAAAACAAGGGTGCTTTGAAAGCTGAAAATATGTATTAATCAGAGAGTGGTAATAATACAATGATCAATCCTTAATAAAGGAGATTGTGCAAAACCTAAAAGAAACCCTAATAGGTAAACATTTAATAATTAATATAATTATTAAATGTCACATTAAGAAAACTAAAGTGAAATCTTAAGAGAGGAATAAAGGTAACATAATTAACATAATTAAGTTAAAACATTTACTCTAACACCCCCCCTTAAGATGAGCAAGAGTGCAACTACAAACATGTGCAAGAAAGAAAAGGTAACTAGAATGCATGGAAGTAAACATGGGTCCCAGCAACTAGGCCTTATCGGGTACCCATTTACAAAAGTAATGCAAACTAAATGAAACGGGGTAAAGGAGAAAACCCAGTGGGAACAAAACTCCTCCCTAAAATAGAATGCAAAGAAGGGATGCAATGCACTAATGAAAGAAGGATAGGAGGTGGATTACATGATACCCCCCATAGACAACTTCTATCATATAAGTACATGTACAATGATCTCCATAGGAGAGATAAAAAGAGAGAAGAAGGCCCCCCCCACAATGAAGAAACTCTTGTCACAATGGTAGATGCTTGATGTAGAATCCAAAAGGAGATCCTGAAGCGGAAAATGATATTCCTCCCTTTGGGAAGAAACGGATCCAAAGGACGATGTCGAAGAAACCCTATGAAGAGTGATGAACCAATCTGTCTCAAGATGTGTGCCATGATAGGATGCTGAAGAAACTCTTTGTCTGAACTAAAACAAATGATGTCAAATCCAAAATGATGTGGAGAATCCTAAAATGCAACCTCTGAATGCATTGATAATGGTGGGCGTATAGTGATAACTTGACTGTCAAGGTAGAGGAGATGAATGTCCTCATAAGAATCCTCCAAATATGCAATATAAGACTCAACAAACAAGAAAGATATGTCTGCAACATAAGAGTCCAAAGTAGCTATGTCTGGAAGATGTATGATTCCCTACTACATTGGATCAGGAACAACAGGAGATGTTGATGAAGTCTCAGTCTAAAGAGTAGGAACTGTGAGACAAGCCTCTGATCCATTAGAACATGTAAGGGTGTCTAAATACTCAAGCTCCTTTAAAGTATCATGATCGAAGGGTGTATTCTCTTTCCAAGCAATGGGTAAGAGACAATCTGAAGCAGGATCCTCTAGGAATGGAGATAGATTGGGGTCTCCATAGATCTCCCAAAGATGTGTCAAAAGTGGGTGAGGAAAATCAATGTCCGATATAACCAACACAATGTCATGACCAACACTAGACAATATAAGTCCTATTATGTGATTTCTAATGATATCCCATGCTAATTTTCCCTTTAAATTGGTTGGTTCAGGTATGAGATCATACAAATAAGGCAAAAGATTAAGCCACCTACAATGTGTAAGTATACCCTTTGCCCATGACTCATAATTACCCCATTCCAGAATAACAACTAAAGGGTGAGTAGAAAAACCCATGATAACTCTTCAAATGAAAAAAGCTGAGAATTATGACCTTACTGCATTTAGATCAAATTAATATAACCCATCCCACACAAACATAACCCATGTAGGTACCAGAACGTCCAAGTAATTGAGCAAAGTGTAAAAACACATAAATATGAATAAAATTTACTTGGTAAATTTTTTGATGAAATAGACTATAGATATGGAAATATCACTACAACACCTTTCCAATGCCTATTCGTTTGCACAAAACGGAGTTTGGAAGCAAAAGATACGCCTTCGGGAGTGAAAACACAAGTTCTGACTTTGACTGGAAAAAAGGAATGCAAAATGGAAAGATCAGAAACATTGACCAAAACCATTGGAATGGTGTCGAAGCCAGCTTTCCGGTGATATCTCGTTTTCACAAAACGGATATTGTATGCAAAAAATACACCCGATTTCGTGAAAACAACTCCAAAAAAGGTTTCAAGGTTAAGCCTAGCAGTTAGGCTAACTGCTAGCATTAACCACTAGCGGTTAACCACTAGCAGTTAACTGATGGCGGTGCCCATTAACTCTGTGATTTTTTTTTTAAAATCTCGGATTGCGTGCCGCACGAGGCCGTACAACCCAAAAATGAAAAAAAATTGCCTCTCGGAGTCGCTGCATCTGATTTCGATGATTTGCAATCGATTTAGGGGTTTTTGGGCGCTTTGAATGCAATGGTGAGGTCCATTTGGACTCAAAAAGCTCCAAAATTGCAAGTATGCTTTGGATCAGGAACCCTCAAAAAACTTCAAACCCTCACAGATTTGACGCGGTGAAGCCAAATTTGACGAAACAAAGGTCAATCTTGACTGAATCGAATGTTCCAAATGCAATGGTGAGGTCCAAATTGACTCAAAATTCACCAAATGAAAGAGGTATTCCTTGGATAAAAAAATCAAACCCCAAACCCTCGAAGCTCCAACTTCACAGACCTCGAAGAGCACCTGGATGCAAATAACTTGTCACAAAAGAAGACATGGAGACTGAAAAACAAGGGTGCTCTGAAAGCTGAAAATATGTATTAATCAGAGAGTGGTAATAATACAATGATCAATCCTTAAGAAAGAAGATTATGCAAAACCTAAAAGAAACCCTAATAGGTAAACATTTAATAATTAATATAATTATTAAATGTCACATTAAGCAAACTAAAGTGAAATCTTAAGAGAGGAATAAAGGTAACTTAATTAACATAATTAAGTTAAAACCTTTACTCTAACAATTTGATGTTATTTGATCAGTTGATTTTATACATTCACAAATTTTAATTGTGATTGAGTTTTGAAAACTAAAGGATTGCTAGATACTGATTCATCCCCCCTCTCAGTATCACCATGTGCTGAACAACGTCACCATCAAGTATGAGTGAAGGAAGAGTATGTACATAGAAGAGAAATTTCAAAAACAAGAAAGGTCTATACAAATGGTTAGTTATTGCATTTGTTTATATAATGTATATAGACCATTTTTATGTGTTTGATGAATTTTATAGATAAATGTGGCATAGTGTATCCATGTGATATTCTATTTTTTTTGTGATAAATGGAGGAACACCTCATCCGCTTAAAATATTGTTTATAAGTTTTGAAGAATAAACAACTATTGTGCAATATGAATAAGTATAAGTTTACAAAAGAATAATTGGTATATTTGGGTCATGTGGTTGGAGAAGGTGAGTTGAGATTGGATCCCACCAAGGTGCATGCTATCAAAAATTTGACCAACACTAAAGAGTTGTCTCGAGACAAGGAAGTTTGTAGGCACTATCCAATATATATGTAAGTTCATTATGAATTTATTATTCATAATTTCTCCCACACATAGTTAAAACCATGGGTTAGAAATTTGAATGGGGTGAGGTACATGAGTAGTCAATTGTGTTAGGATATATCATATGATATTCTCTTGCAATCCTATGTATGCGTCTCCAACATTATTGAAATGGGTACTTCGATGCCCATGAGATAATGAGAGAAAATACTAAATATTTAATTATTATTCTTTGGAATACTTAGGATATTATTATAACGACATTGGATAAAGAGGTTGTGTAAAAAGGTCAATAGTGGGAGTTACCCAGTCATCCTCATCAATGGAATCGATTATCACTATTATGTAACACTTTTGAGTTACCTTGAGATGAGTGGAGCATCTTATCATAATTTGGTGGAACTTTCATTAGTTAAAATATTCATTGTGGAGTTAAAGCTTTGGGGTTGTGACCTTGAGGAGTTATTGGTCAAATATGTTGTCTATTTAGGGTTTCAATCTTGAGAGTTGTCATAATTGGACATTGGAGCATGTGTTTTTGCCTATGGAATATGGTTTAGTAGCCATTAGTTTAGTAAACCACTTATAGTTTTCTCTTCCATTTGTTCTATAAATTGGAGGCACTAGATAAGGTTTTTAGGGGTTATGCAAGTGTAGTATTGCTATACTAATAAAAGAAGGAGTTGAACTGTATTGTATTGATTTAATAAATTATTTTTAATTAATATATGCTCGATATCCCTTTGGTGCGGATTTTTTCTAAAATTGTTTCTCCATGTATATAGGATGTTATGTGTTTATTTTATGTTAATTTTCAGCTATATGTATGTATCCATGTTATTATATAGTTTTGATGATTAATCTAACATTAATCTAATTGGTTTAAAATTTGTTCATTCTAATTCTTTCGTTGTATTTTATTTAATTTTTCTCAATTTTTGGTATAGAGCTATGACTTGATTAGAGAGGGATACAATTCTTGGAGTGTTGTAGTTTTTTGTGGTTACAATGGGAAATTTTGGTGGTTTTATATATTTGTGTGGGGTTAAAGCCATAGATAGAACATCTTGTTCAAATATTGAGAAATTAAATGTCTCTAGGTATGAGTTTTAGAAACTTAAATGGAATATACCTTATAAGAAAGGGATCAACATAGAGTTGTTGCAAAAGAAGAAAATCATGTAGATATGCTTGATTAAAATTGAATTCTTTTGACCAAGAAAGTGTAATGTCCCCTTCTCGACAGTGATCTGACAGTTGGCCGTTAGTCTATCCTAGTGACCCGTAGACTACTCGGAAGAAGAAATTAGGGTTCCCTATCTTCTAGGAGGATGTTTAAGCTTTTGTTGGAGTGTGCTTATGGAATCTTGGTGTTTGGTTGGCAGCTTCTTTTTGGGTTTTCAGAGAGCTTCGCGATGGTATGTTTGGCATGATGATCTGAGTTACTTCCGAAATTTACTATTTTTAGTAAATTCTATTTTTGGCAGTGGTCCTCTTGGCTTTAGTACATTTGGCTTGCCTCATCAGTTGGCTCGGTTGGCAGTATCTGAGTTAGCGCCTGGATGTAGTTTCTAGAGAGATAAGTTGTTTTAATTAAAATAATGTTTTATTTTAATTATAAACCCCTTGGTCTAGCATTACAACTTAAGTCATTTTTAAAAAGGGGAATTTATGGGTAGGCGCCTCATCAAAAAATGATTAAGTGAAATGTATCTTATTTTATTAATGTTAACTTGGAGAAAAAGGTATGCCAACATGAGGAAGTTGTAATAAGTTAAAAATGTGGTATTTACCTTGGAAAAAGGGACGCCATCTTGAGGAGTCAAAGGTCAACTTGGAGTTAGGGCATCTCTTGGGTGGAGCTCACCCTCTGGAAGGTTCTAGAGGTGCTTGGAAAAGTTATAAAAAAGAGGCTTTGGGTCTTCATTCAACATCTTGAGTTTATTGCAAAGTTATGTTGTCAGATTGGTGACTGAGTGCTTCGTGGAAGGCATACCCCCTAGCTAGGCTTGACTTCTTGCTTGAAAGATAGCAACTAGTTAAGATAGATTGATTCATGTTCTTTGGATTTGAGTTTGAGCATATTGTAGTTGTTGTTTTTGCATTTTACTAGTTTTACAGAGTCGCTGAATCTATTCAGCTGATTATAGTTTTCATTCACAACTTGCAAAATAAAATTAGTGTGGTTCTGGGTATCTTGCCTAATGATTTCCTTGCTAGGGGCAACCCTACTTGTTAAATTTCAGATTTTATTAATGAGTGTGGAATTTTAAAAGGCAAAATCACCCTTCTTAGAGGGCCATACTTTCATGTGAGTGCATTGTTTTCCGTGCCAAATTAATGGTGGGTTTTTGGGATGGTTTTGATACTTGGTCTTGGTCGCCCTCCTTGTTAGATCACAATGCATCTTATTTCATGTCAATTGGTTGGGATTTGAGGGAGTTATGAGTGATTTAGTGAGGTTGCAGGCTGCTGGTCTGCGTAATTTCAGTCACTATTATGATCATAACAGTCTGTGAGAAGTCGTCTATGTGTGATGCTGAGTATAGGGGAATCATTTACATTATTGCAGCTTTATTTGGTGCTAATCACGTGATGCTTGGCAGGTTCTATATCACAACTGTAAGCTAAATAGTAGTACTGTCAACACTTCTTCTTCTCATACATAACTCTTGTAATTCCCACGACTGTGGAAGAGACTAGCCATGATTTAGTCTTAGATAGTTTCTATTTCCTATATCACCCGCTGAACAAGTGGAAGAGGTTGGCTTGCCACCTATTACTTATGTAATTACATTATCTCATTTTGTTGATCGACTGAGCCGTCAACTTACTCCCGCTAAGGAAGTGGTCGAGTTGCACTTTACTTTCCACATTGTTCTTTCATTTCAGTCCTCCCGCTGAATAAGTGGTTGAGTGATTGTATTTTCTTGCCATTACTTCAACAAGCTCAGTTTACTAACGACCCCTTTTCACGTATGCTCTCAAACTTGCCCACTCTGGGATCTGGGTTGATTAGAGGAGAGGGTTACATTTAGTTGGTTTATATTTACACTAATGCTAATGGGTGAATTTTGTTGTGCAATAAAATGAAAAAAATTGGCCGGCATATTTCAGTGGTATCATAGCCATGATTCTGCCAACCTGTGATTCAGTTGAGTCCAATTACCGATGAGTGATAGAGCCCACCGATACTACACCAGAAGTCAGGTGGGAAATCCACCATATCAATTTCAGTGTACACCAGGTAGATACTTTTTCAGAGGCACTCAAAGAAACAGGGCAAACAGTTGACAGAGGCAAAGCAGCTGCAGAGATGGCAGATAGAAACAAACAGCCCACGAATGATAGAGATGACAGAATAGAGAAGAAGTTTGACAGGATGATTGACATGTTGGGCCGCTTACTTGCAAGAATGGATCAGCAGGCTACAAACAATTAGCCCCATACTCAAAATAACTCCAATGGTGAAAATAGTGGAGTTAATGGAAACAATGGCAGTGGGAGAGATAGAACCATTGGACAACATGAAGCCACGTCTAGAGGATCAGCCTCTAGGCCTCTTTTCCCCAGATTTACTCAAAGAGAAGAAACCCAAGTTGAAGCTGCAACAAAATTTGCAGATGACACCAGACAAGCCTACCTAGAGTATGCCTCTTTCCCTCATGATCTTAGGGAGCAGTGGTCGTTTGACAAGTTCATGAATCAAAGGAACTGAAGGAATGGTGGAAGGAATGAATACAGAGCTCCTATGGTTCCTAGAATGGATTACCAACAAGCTCTTGGAAAGGTGTCCTTGGCTCATTTTGATGGAAGTGATGCATGCACAGCTAGAGCATGGGTACAAAAACTAGATAATTACTTATCCTTGAGACCTATGGCGGAAGAGGACACAATTAAATTTTCCACCCTACACTTAGAAGGTGTTCCCATGAGTGGTGGTATCATGGTTTGGTCACCCTTGGCCACAACCTAATCAAAACTTATGAGAAATTCACCAACAAGTTGATTGACAAGTTTGACACAAAGGATCCTGAGGTGAAATTCAGGGAGCTTGCTCAATTAAAACAACATGGTTCCTTGGAATCATACATCAGAGATTTCCAGATACTTTCCGTGATGGTTCCCAACATCACTGAAAGAAGATTAGTGGTGCTATTTTCTGAAGGATTGATGGAGCCGTTGAAAGGATGGGTAAAAGCTTTTGACCCACCAAGCCTGGAAGATTCCATCAAGAAGGATAGAAACATGGAGTTGTCCACACCAAGACCCAAGTTTTCGTCCAAGCCTTTCCCTCATAGGCAAGACAAAAAGCACTCTTCAAATTAGCACAAGAAATTTCCTCCTAGGCTGGATGATGATGCTCGAGACAAGCTTAGAAAAGAAGGAAAGTGTTACACATGCAAGGAGCCTTGGTCAAAAGGACACCGGTGTTATGGTAGAGGTCGTTCAAACCATATGGAGGCAATTTCAGATTATGGATCAGAATCTGATCACTTAGAGCAGCAATCGGAAATTACTGAAAGTGATGAAGAACATGAGCTAGAAGAGGTGGAAGAAGAACAGGGAGGTGAGGGCACCTTTTCCCAACTCTCAAGTTTCCGAAAGAACTAGTCCTTCAAGCTTCATGGCTCGATTGGGAAGCATCATGTGATTGCCTTAATTGATACTGGAGCAACATACAACTTCATTGATGAAGGATTGGTTGCAAAGAAGAACCTCAAGGCGAAAGAATTTGAAGGCTTCAAAGTGATGGTTGCTGATGGGTTCCACATCGCTTGCACTCACAAAGTTACCAACATTTCCTTACAATTAAGTAACCATGAAGTCAAAGACGACTTCTATGTTGTCAACATTGGAGATACTGAT
This sequence comes from Sequoiadendron giganteum, assembly GCA_007115665.2. Taxonomy (NCBI): domain Eukaryota; kingdom Viridiplantae; phylum Streptophyta; class Pinopsida; order Cupressales; family Cupressaceae; genus Sequoiadendron; species Sequoiadendron giganteum. The sequence continues at coordinate 556,642,626 of CM021103.1, forward strand.
GCCGTTCTTGGCATTCAATGGCTGCAATCTCTTGGAGAGATCTCCCTGAACCTGGAAACCATGGAACTCAATTTTTAATCCAATGGGAAGAAGGTAGTGCTAAGAGGGATGTCAAATAGGGGTCCTCGGATTGTCTCTTTCAAAAGGATGGAAAGGTTGATCCGACATGATGCAGTTGAGTGGGCTGTGGAGTGCATGATTCTTCCAGCGAATCCAGTTGAAACAAAGATAGAATATCCGTTAGATATTCAATCCGTACTCACAAAAAGGAGGAAAGTGTTTGCTGATTTACCACCAGGACCACCTCCAGATAGAGGGTTTGAGCATGTCATTGAGCAGAAGGAAGGGGCCAAGTTGATAATCACAACACCATACAGATATCCTAAGAAACAAAAGGATGAAATTGAGAAAAACATAAAAGAGATTTTGGAGATGGGTTTCATTCACCCAACTAAAAGTCCCTTCGCTTCAGCAGTTGTGCTTGTGAAGAAGAAGGATGGCACCATCCACATGTGTGTGGATTATCATGCCTTGAACCAAAGCACCATCAATAATCGGTATCCCATTCCTTGAATTGATGAGCTCATTGATGAGTTGCATGGTGCTAAGTTTTACTCAAAGATCAACTTAAGGTTGGGATACTATCAGATTCGAATGAGGGGATCAGATGTTGAGAAGACAACATTCATGTGCCACTATGGTCACTTTGAATTCTTAGTTATGCCTTTTGGACTGACTAATGCTCCAACCAATTTCCAATCTTGCATGAACAAAACTTTCCAGAGGCAATTGAGGAAGTTTGTGTTGATATTTTTTGATGACATCCTCATTTACAACAAGACTTGGGAGGAACACCTCCAACATTTGGAGGAAGTGCTTGGAATTCTTGAGACAAAAAGTTTCTTTGCAAAGAAATCAAAGTGTGAATTTTGTATGGGAGAGTTACTCTACCTTGGCCACATCATCAGTGCAGAGGAAGTCAGAGTTGATCCAAAAAAGATCAGGGCTATCGTGGATTGGCCAACCCCAGAAACTCTAACCCATTTGAGAGGGTTCTTGGTTCTATGTGGATTTTACAGAAGGTTTGTGAAGGGTTATTCACAAAGTGTTGCTCCTCTTACTGATCTAACCAAAAAGGGGGCATTTTTGTGGTCAGAAAAGGCACAAGTTGTCTTTGATAAATTCAAGAGGATCATGAGTTCTTATTTGGTCTTAGCCATACGAGATTTTTCTAAACCATTTGAGCTGCAATGCGATGCTTTGGGAGAAGGATTTGGTGTTGTTTTGATGCAAGAAAAGCACCCCATTGTGTTTGAAAGAAGAAAATTAAGAGGCATTGAAAGGACTTACTCAATTTATGACAAGGAAATTCTTGCAATCATGCATGCATTAGCCAAGTTCAGACAATACTTGGTAGGGAGTAAGTTTGTTGTCAAGACTGATCACAACAGTCTCAAACACTTCATGCATCAAAAGGATTTGAACAAAAGACGACATAAGTGGGTGAGTAAGCTATAGGCTTATGATTTCGACATTGAGTATGTCAAAGGGAAGAATAATGTGGTGGCAGATACCTTGTCTCGAAGGCCTCATTTGAGCTCATTATACAAGCTTACAGCTGATTGGAGAGAGTTGTTGCTTGCTGATTATGCCAAAAATCAGTTTGCAACCAGCATTATTGAAGGTACTTGTTAGGATGAAAAGTACAAAGTGGTTGATGGGCTGATACATTACAAGGATAGGATCTTTTTGGTGTCCGATTCTAAGCTCAAAAAGAAGGTTTTGCAAACTTTCCATGACATCCCACTTGCTGGTCACCAAGGTTACTTTAAGACTTACCGGGAGATTCGTGAAAGATTCACATGGAAGGGGTTGAAGAATGAGGTGTTGAGTTACATCAAGGAATGCCATAATTTCCAAATGAACAAGAATGAGCACACATACCCCGTTGGACTGTTACAACCACTACCCATTCCCAATCAAAAATGGGAAAGCATCTCTATGGACTTCATCATGGGGTTTCCTAAGACACAAGGGAAGGATTGCATCTTCGTGGTAGTAGACAGACTAACTAAGTTTGCTCGTTTCTTTGCCATCACCAGTTCATTTATAGCAGCTCAGGTAGCCGAGTTGTTCTTTCATGAGGTGTTTCGGTTGCATGGCTTACCTAAAAACATTATGAGTGACAGGGACAACAAGTTCCTAAGCACTTTTTGGCAGGAGATTTTATGGATGAGTGGTACAATTTTTACTCCGAGCACCGGTTATCACCCCCAAACCGATGGTCAGACAAAAATTGTGAACAAATGGTTAGAGGGGTATCTCCGGAATTATGTTTTAGAATAGTAGAAGGCTTGGGTCAGATGGATTCACTTGGGGGAATACTGCTATAATTCATCCTATCACATGTCCATTGGGATGTCACTGTTCAAAGCCCTCTATGGTTATGAGGCTATCAACTTTGTAGATCTGGTGTTTGGAGATAGTAAGGCACCTCAGGCCAAAGATATGCTGCAACAAAGTCACGATATTCTGAAATCCTTGAAGAATAACATTCAGATGGCACATAATCAGTAGAAGTTGTACGCTGATCAGCGATGGATTGAGTGATCATTCGAGGTGGGGGACATGGTTCACCTTCACATCTAGCCTTACAGACAGTCTACTCTCAAGAAGAGTGGAGCTGAGAAGCTAAAACCCCATTTCTATGGGCCTTTCAAAGTCATCAGAAGGGTGGGCACTGTGGCCTATGAGCTGGAATTACCGCCTAGCAGTAAAGTGCACAACGTTTTCCACGTGTCTCGCCTCAAAAAGGTGTGGGGACATAACATTGTTGTTCCATTTGATCTCCCTCCATTGGATGAGGAAGGGTTGTTGGTGCTAGTTCCCGAAGAGATTATCAATTCTAGAGAACGTTCTTTGAGGAGAAGGACAATCAAAGAATATTTGGTGAAATGGAAGAACTTTCTGTTTGAGGATGCCACTTGGGAGAGTGAGGATATCTTGCAACATCCTGGTTTACACTTGCTTGTGGACAAGCAATTTTGGGAAGGGCGAACTGTAATGTCCCCTTCTCGACAGTGATCTGACAGTTGGCCGTTAGTCTATCTTGGTGACCCATAGACTACTCGGAAGCAGAAATTAGGGTTCCCTATCTTCTAGGAGGATGTTTCAGCTTTTGTTGGAGTGTGCTTCTGGAATCTTGGTGTTTGGTTGGCAGCTTCTTTTTGGGTTTTCAGAGAGCTTTGTGATAGTATGTCTGGCATGATGATCTGAGTTACTTCTAGAATTTACTATTTTTAGTAAATTCTATTTCTAGTAGTGGTCCTCTTGGCTTCAGTACATTTGTCTTGCCTCATCAGTTGGTTCGATTGGCAGTATCCGAGTTAGCGCCTGGATGCAGCTTCTGAAGAGATAAGTTGTTTTAATTAAAATAATGTTTTATTTTAATTATAAACCCCTTGGTCTAGCATTACAACTTAAGTCATTTTTAAAAAGGGGATTTTTATGGGTAGGCGCCTCATCAAAAAATGATTAAGTGAAATGTATCTTATTTTATTAATGTTAACTTGGAGAAAAAGGTATGCCAACATGAGGAAGTTGTAATAAGTTAAAAATGTGGTATTTACCCTGGAAAAAGGGACGCCATCTTGAGGAGTCAAAGGTCAACTTGGAGTTAGGGCATCTCTTGGGTGGAGCTCACCCTCTGGAAGGTTCTAGAGGTGCTTGGAAAAGTTATAAAAAAGAGGCTTTGGGTCTTCATTCAGCATCTTGAGTTTATTGCAAAGTTATGTTGTCGGATTGGTGACTGAGTGCTTCGTGGAAGGCATACCCCCTAGCTAGGCTTGACTTCTTGCTTAAAAAATAGCAACTAGTTAAGATAGATTGATTCATGTTCTTTGGATTTGAGTTTGAGCATATTGTAGTTGTTGTTTTTGCATTTTACTAGTTTTACAGAGTCGCTGAATCTGTTCAGCTGATTATAGTTTTCATTCACAACTTGCAAAATAAAATTAGTGTGGTTCTGGGTATCTTGCCTAATGATTTCCTTGCTAGGGGCAACCCTACTTGTTGAATTTCAGATTTTATTAATGGGTGTGGAATTTTAAAAGGCAAAATCGCCCTTCTTAGAGGGCCATACTTTCATGTGAGTGCATTGTTTTTTGTGCCAAATTAATGGTGGGTTTTTGGGATGGTTTTGATACTTGGTCTTGGTCGCCTTCCTTGTTAGATCACAATGCATCTTATTTCATGTCAATTGGTTGGGATTTGAGGGAGTTATGAGTGATTTAGTGAGGTTGCAGGCTGCTGGTCTGCGTAATTTCAGTCACTATTATGATCATAACAGTTTGTGAGAAGTCGTCTATGTGTGATGCTGATTATAGGGGAATCATTTACATTATTGCAGCTTTATTTGGTGCTAATCACGTGATGCTTGGCAGGTTCTATATCACAACTGTAAGCTAAATAGTAGTACTGTCAGCACTTCTTCTTCTCATACATAACTCTTGTAATTCCCATGACTGTGGAAGAGATTGGCCATGATTCAGTCTTAGATAGTTTCTATTTCTTGTATCACCCGCTGAACAAGTGGAAGAGGCCGGCTTGCCACCTGTTACTTATATAATTGCATTATCTCATTTTGCTGATTGGTTGAGCCGTCAACTTACTCCCGCTGAGGACGTGGTCGAGTTGCATTTTAGTTTCAACATTGTTCTTTCATTTCAGTCCTCCCGCTGAATAAGTGGTTGAGTGATTGTATTTTGTTACCATTACTTCAGCAAGCTCAGTTTACTAATGACCCCCTTTCGCGTATGCTCTCAACCTTGCCCACTCTAGGATCTGGGTTGATTAGAGGAGAGGGTTACATTCAGCTGGTTTATATTTGCACTAATGCTAATGGGTGAATTTAGTTGTGTAATAAAATGAAAAAAATTGGCCGGCATATTTTAGAAAGCAAGGGGAACTATATGATTATGTCTTACAGATTTTGTTCTCTTGAATGTGTAGGAGGAAGCTACCATATTTAGTTTATGGAAAATAATGGGTGATACTTACCAAAAAGAATTATAACTAATAAATTGTACCTTACAAGAAGATTGTATTATTTAAAAATAAACATAGAATCATTGCTAGGCATCTTAATTGTTATAATTCAATTTTGAGTTGGCTAGGACTTGTAGATGTTAAGATTGATGAGGAGGATAAATTATGTATTTTATTGCTTTGATCTATACAAATCATGGGAGATCTTAATTGTTTCTATAAGCGATGGTATTGTGAAGCCCAAGATGGATACCTCATTTGCTACCTAGTGAAAAATGAAGAGAAAATCTATGGACAAGGGTTCAGAGGATGCATTGCATGTTTGAGAAATCCCTAAAGGAGAACAAAATATATCTAAGGATATATATAAATAAATAAAAAATTACATGGAGAATCTACATGTTATATATAGTTGTCTCTATTTTATATGTTACTAACATGGTGTTGAATTTGTATGTTGCATTACTCAATTTTCATTAGTTGTACAATTAATAGGTTGCCTATACCCATAGGTTGCATGGATAACTTGGATGTGAGTTGTCTATAACCATAGGTCTTCATAGTGTTGTTTATGTCTTGTGTGCATAGTAGGGTGTTGTTGTAGATGGTTTTAATGTGATAGAGGTGTGCATTCTAACTAGTTAGCCTTATTTTGGTCATCATGATGTATTAGTATGTTTATAATGAGATAAAGAGATTGATGTTTGGACTACTTGAGATAGTTGCACTTTGAAACTTGTAGCTATTGACTGATGTCATGAGAGGCTCTAGATCATGGTTTAGTGGGAGCTTTATGTGGTCATATAGTTAATGTTATATTCTTAGTTGGATATCATGTTTTTACTTTGTTTTTTGTGAACTATTATTGATGCAATTGAGTTATTTGATTGTGATAGAGTTATGGGTGACCTTTAGCTAGAAGATATTTATTAAGATGCCTTGTGCAGCTCATGATTACTTTCAATGGGAGATTTAGCAATTTATTTCTCTTTGTGATGGATGACCTTCTAGAATATATGTTGGTGTCACAAGGACATCTTAAATTCTTCCTTATGTGAGAAATGCGAGTTCTTTGATAATTCCTTGTTCTATAAATAGATGATGGTTATTTTAATAATTATGAGGATGTGGGCAATTTCTTGCCATGGAAGGTTGGACTGGATATTTTGGTTGAGTTGTGGTTATGATGTAAATATGATGTTGTGGCAAGTTCCTAGATTTTGTACTATGTAGTGGGCAATTTAGTAGTGGTGTGATTTGATAGATGAGTGTTGTGATCATTTTGCCTTGTGAGCTTCTAGTTATTGTAGAGTTATAATGTGAGTTTGAGTGACATGCACGATAGTTGGTTAGAGTTTTCACAATCCATGAAGTTAATTAGAGAAAGATTTTGGATTAAACTATGATTGAGATGAGATGATTAATTTTACACGTATATTATATATGGGTGAGGTTGGAGATCTCATTTTTTGGGTATTGTGTGTTGGAACAATGGGTCTCTTGATTTTGTTTTAGCTGAAAGAACAATGAGCCTAGAATTAGAGTTGTTCGTGAATTTAGTATAGATATATTGCTCACATAGTATTCAAATTCATTATTTATTTATATCTTATTTTTCATGTGCACGAGTCTTGAGATATGGATTTAGTATTGAGAACTAGATGCATGATTTTATTTATGTTTTCTTCTAATCTTTGGGTCTTGAGATATGAAGTCAATTTTGAGGACTATTTTGATGAGTATAGAATATTCTTAGTGGCTTTTGAAATATTCCCTAACTATGGAAATTGTTTTTGTATTTGATAGTAAAGTTGAACAATTAAATGCTTTCAAACTTTTTGATTGGGGGTTTTAGGACGTATTCCTTGTCATAGCTTGAGCATGTGTTGGTGTTGGAACAAATGCATGGATTTATTTGTAGGTTTTATCTCTATGGATTTTTTTATTTTAAAGGTTTGGTTCATTCCATATTGGAGTTAGGATTTGTGAAGAGCTAATAAAATCACTTTCTTTGGTTTTTGAATGTGTTAGTGATTATTTGCTATTATATTTCTTCATTATTTTTTAGTAACAATATGGATGACTAGGGATATTTGTTTTTTATTGCTTGTGTAATATAAATAACCTAGGAAAGCTAAGGAGATTAGAGTTAGAAGAGAGAGTTTTGTAGTAGTCAATTTTGTAGGTTTCCAAATTAGTGTGTGTTCTTTGACACTATGTGATAAAGAATTTTAGCCACATCCTTTATATGTGTGTTGGTGGAATTTTGGATGTTTTGATCAATTTTGAAATGAACATATCCCATGTAGTGAATTTCCAAGGAAGGTATATGTGTCATTTGACTATAATATATGGGTCTTCAAATATTTTTAAAAGTCTATGTTTTTTATAGATGAAGATAGACTATGCACAAGATAGTGAATATATAAATACTTGTGATTATGGATTGGGTTCCATATGTTGATAACAAAAGGTTGTATTGTGTTTACCCAATTTTGAGGTATGGCTAGTTGGATGCGTTAGTAATAGGTTATGGTCACTATTCCAACGATTATGTTGTGTATATAGTAAATACTTAGCTCTATTTTGGAGGATATGGACTTCGATGTATGTGTTCATATTGAAGCATACCATTCATAGTGTGATCTTGAATTTGATTTCTTACATTTCTTGTCTGGGCATGATAAAGGATTAAAGTTTTGTATTCAAGATGGTGGTCACTTGGTGGATATTTCCAATGCTTTATTGATCCCATGAGTAGAGAAGAGTTAATTGGTGCAACATAGTTATACCCTTGATAGTTAGTTCATTTTTTTAGAACACCTTTACAATTTTCAATGTAAATATCAAGTGGGAGAATGTTAGGATTAGGTGTGTTATTCACCTTCTATATCCTAAGGTTTATTATAAATTTACTTTTTGTAGATAGTTAAATAATTTATGTCTCCAATAATCACAAAGTGGACAAAATATGATGCCTATGTGAAAGTAGGGACGTATATACTTATTTTATTATTCTCGAGAGACTTACAAATATTATTATAATGAGAAATTGATTCAAGGGGATTATATAGTGGACTTGTAAGAGTATCACCCATTATTAGTGGGTGTAAGATGTAATTGGTGCTTCATGGGAGAGTGCTTGGGAGTTGCACATGCCAACTTGAGTGGTGAAGGTCAAAGATGTTTGTTTAGGAGTTATTTTCTATTCTCAAATGACTCCACATATGTGAGGTTCATGAGAATTCATACTATGGTATTTTGGGATCTTATGTAGGCCTTGTTAAGACTTAAATCTATAGTTTCCATTTTTCTTGAGTCCCTTCCTTTTTGTTCTTTATCCCTAGTTTCCCAAGCTTATAAACAATCTGAGAAATTCAATTATGGGTGGGTTTTTGCCAAATTCCTTTACAATGCTGGGTAGATCATAAAAAATTAAACTAGGTACCTTTTGAAGTTTTGAAAAATATGCTAAGGATTAAAAGTTATGATCATGTAAGCTTTATCCCTCCATCTAGTTTAGTCCATCCGACTCGCAATGTATCATCTTGTTGGATCTTCTTGCAATGTGCAATTTCAATGGATTTACCCACTAAGGTTTTAAATATTAAAGAATTGATTGTCTTTTAATCTTGCAAGAATCCTTTGTCCATCCAAACTTCCCTTCTAGTCTTTTGGTTTGGTTCACTTAGAATTTTTTTCTTTGCAAAAAAGGTCTACCCATCTAGTTTTGCAGGTATTTCCAAGTGAATTGACTCATTTTTACATGATGAACATTCTCCTACAATTTCCACCTGCTTGTGATTTTCCCACAAGCGCATTCCAAAATTGACTAAGTAAAGTCTTGCAAGTATATGAAGCCCATCTTCCCACCCCACTAATGTCATCATCCCTTACAAACTTTCTCCACCTTAACCTTTCCAAATTTCTTCATCCAATTTAGATGTCTTTTCCATAAGTCTGATCCAGTTCACTTTCCCACATCCACACCCAAATGATATCATGCTGACATCATCCTCCCTTGCTTATGCCATCATGACATCTTATCAAAATCTCCCCAATCCATGCCATCCCTCTTTGCTAACATCACTCTTTCTAATTTCACCATGAGGGGATTTCTATTCAAACTAGATATGTTGAACTTGGTGGATGCACTTGGTTCCTTCGCATGTTCCACTTGGAGGCCAACTTTTTGCAATGACCTAATGGATCCTTCTGACTCACATAAGATTGATTAAGACTGATATGGCTAAGGAGATGGTTTGCAAGTGATTCAATGTGAAATTTCCATATGTCCAAATGGTTAAGGTTCACTTGCACTTGATATTTTTGCCTAAACCCGATAGGGGTATAATTCCCACCAATGCCATTTTGAAGCCAATATCTAATGCAAAGGATATTATTGAAGTATGTTGCTAAACTAGGTTATTTTTGAATGATCATAAAAGTTCCATATTTATCTAGATGGCCCTCAAAATCTCGTAGTACATTGTTTTGACTTGCAGAATGATCCGATTGTCCAGATTTTCGTAATTTTGGTTTGTGATTACTTCTCAGATGATTTTCTAAGTAAATCAAAGTGTTTGTTGTGATTCTTCCACCAACTAAGAATTTATGAGGGTTTTTTGGTGCCTGAAGTGTTTACAAGAAGATTTCAAACTCAACAACTGCTATTATTGCTCACTGCAACCTTGTTTCATCTACTTGTACTGATGAATCCACTCTCTCAGCCACCATAAGTTATTGTAGAGGTAATTTATTTGATCTTATGCATTCATTTTGAGGGGAATATTCCCTAGGAATTGGTTTGGAGATGCTACAATGATCTATTTTAGGGTTGGCCCTTGTCACTTAGTTTGATTGGTATTTTGGCTATTATTTTCATGATTGGACGGTATAGGAGAATAGAGGAATAATTAGAAGAGAAGAAAATAGCAAAAGATTAGTTATAGAGAATAGTTGTAGGGTCTCATTGGTTTTGACAGAATGTTATAGTAATATTGTAATGCCATTTCCAATTTTATGTCTTTATTATTGTGTGAGTAAACTCAAAAAGTGTACTAGATATGAAATTATTTCTTCAACAAATTTTATATTGTGAATGTAATCAATACTAGAGGAATTTGACATAATTCTAAGTTTTTTACATGAGTTGTAATATCTCTTTTATGTTATTACATATGAGTTTGGGTAGTTCAATAATGGATGACTAAGTAGATAACTTTGTGAATGATGTTTATTGATGCTTTAGATAAGTAGGTCATTTCTAGTTTGTCTTTTCCCCTTTATTTTCTGTCGTTGCTTATTGTGACTATGTTGCCTAAGAGAAGACACTGTCTCGTGTATGTGTTTGAATCATCCATACACAAAAAAACATAAAATCATTTATTTTCAGTTTTGTTTTGTGAGCTCATGAAACCATTATTTGTAGGAAAAAAAAAAACCATTATTTATGAATCATGAAGCTTGCCCCACCTTGCAATTGTTTCCAAGATGTATTATTAGCTATATAGGGGTTATTGATAGCTAGTCTATTTAGTCCAATGAAAATCTTTAGGGCTAATGTGATAGGTTGAATTTAGTTATTATTTACATTATTTCTTTTTATCTTAAATGATTTAAATACCTATTTAGGTATATCCCTCAAAATATCCTCTTGAGTTTGAGTTGAGCTCAAAGTGTAAAAGATAAAATCCACTTTTGTTGAGTTAGCTTAGAACCCTCCATAGTTTTGTTGATGAACTATTTTACTCACTTGATGACAACCCGAGCCTTGTGAGTAGAATTTATTCTAGGAAGTGGAGTAGTGATTTTGAGACCTAACATAATGGTACCATTTCCAAGGATAGTAGCTATTAAATTTACTTGACTTCATTTGCTGAAGTCAAAACTTAGCAAGTATTTCTAGCTATTATTTTAGGTTACCTTGGTGAGGACAACTTCAAAGAATTTTTTATCTCCCTTAGGGAGTGGCGACTCTGTTGAAAGGACTCATTTGTTTTATAAAATATATTTAACATGGATAGAAGAAGATAGAGAAATGCATTTCCTACACAAGAAAAAATTATAGGTAATGCAAGAAACCAAAATGACAAATGGAAGATAAAAGATATCAATAACCCATCAAGAAATAATGATATATAAGAAATTAGCACCTTAGGAAGAGATGATGCTTTTCACAACCTAAGAGAACAATATCAATACACTTCTGATGATTCTCTAGATCAACTAATCAAAAAAATAAAAATAGATGTTGATGAGTATGATTTAAGAAGAAATCGAACATTAGGTAGGGCTGGTTGAGGTACTCATAAAGTTGATGACCAACACTCTCTCCCACTGGTTCCTAATGCTCTCAATTTGATCAAACTTTCCATGACGCTGATCAACACATTCAAAATAATGCCGATGAAAGGAAAATAACTCTAGACAAAGACTAGACTTGCTAGATGAAACTAGGAGGAAAGAATTGCTAGCTAAGATTGATCATCTTACTCAAGCCCGTGCTAGAAAAAATGTTGAAGGTAATCCAAGGAGGTAGGCCCAATAATTTTCTCTAACTACAACCATTAGGGGGTGAAAGGTATTGACAATTAGAATTTTTTGGGATCCCAAATATCCCAATCCCATTCCCAGTGATATCAAAGACAACATTTTGAAATTCCAAGGGAACAATCTAGTAACTTGTGAAGAACACTTGGTGTACTTCATCAACATCACATATGACTATGAAATTGAAGATGAAGATGTAATGATTCAAAGTTGTTTGTGCATTATTTGGAGGAAAAAGTTAGGGAATGGTTCAATTTTTTCTTGATAGTAGCATTTTTTCTTAGGAGAATTTTGGTTATATTTTCAAAATTTAGTATGGTGACAAAATTGATCCAAAGTTTGTCATTCACGAGCTCACAACCGTGAAGAAAAGCATAAATGAAATAGTCACTAATTTCAACAAGAAATTCATCCTCACAATGAGAAAAGTACCTCAACATCTTAAGCCCAATGTATCAATGTTTCTTGTCTTATATTATGGTGCATTTTATCAAAAAATAGATATTTCTTGAGAGATCAAGTCCTTAAACCCTTAGTGAGGAATATGATACTACTATAAACATTGAGAGAAACTCGAGGGCATATAGTAAGAAATTGAAGAGAGCTAATGTGATTTTTTCACAACCAAATAAAGCCATTGCAAATAAACCCCTCTCAATAAAAGACAAATTAGATAAGTTAATGGGTGTCATGAAAGATTTATCTTACAAAGTGGCAAGAAATGAGAAAGGGTTGTAATCTCAGGGAATGTCCACACATGCCAATGAGGAAAAAAGATTGCAATATAGACCTTACAACACTATCTAGTCTAAAAATCAACAACAGTACAATGGAAGGCTTGCTAAAAAAAATTGTATACTTTAGGCAATAGGACAAAGACATGTCTAACCATTTGATTGAAGAAGCTATGAATCATCAAGATGATAGTATGTGGTCTGATTCTTGTTTCCTTCCACATGATCCTCTTAATTATGTTGTGCTTTCTATGTAGAGAAGTGAGTAGTTTCGAAATGATGGAGGTCTAGAGTACTATGAAGATAACATTGTCTAGTTCAATGAATTGGTCCATGATTATCCAATTGACACATCATATCATGGTAGTTTTTGATAGGATTGATCTAATTCTCCAAGTTGATGGCTAGCTAGGTATGCAACCATATTAGTTGCCAACTCATGATTTTGAGCACATGAGGTATCTTATACAATAGAGATATAAGAGGAATAGGCCTTCAAATGAAGATATCAAATCTCTTACTAATGTATCTATGGTGCAAGCCCAAAGTGGTATCCAATTAAGAAATAGTCATCTCAATGTAGACATAAACGACAAACAAGTCAAATGCAATGACATCAAAGGTTGACACTAGTAAATAGAAAGTGAATGTTGATAATAGGTAACAAGTTCCAAAACAGAAGACTGCAGATAAAAAATATAGAATAACAAAAAAAATTAAAAATAAGTACATTCCTAAGACTCGGTGCCCATTGGCACAAGTAAATTATCTTGTTTGTGGAAACAAGGGCATAAATATAAAAGAGTTTGGGAAAGACAAAGAAGAAATAGAAAACCAAGTACTTACTCTCACTCAAAAGGAAAGGGAGGTAAGAAAAGATTCACCTTTCTTCTTTAAGTCAAATTGTATCATGCATACCCAACACAAACATGATGACCATCAAGTTCCAAATGCACCTCTGTCACAATATGCCCTGATTGATATGGGACTAATTTTGAGTCAGGTAAGGATTTCGTTGCCTTTATCTAAAGCTCTTTGAATCCTTAAACATATAGATCATGTGCTATATTTTATTTTTGAGGTTGTGCAAGAGCCACCAAACAATATTCCAATTAAAGAAAAGGAAAAAGTGGAGGATATTATGGAGGTATACCTAGGTGCTTTAGTAATGAACAACTTGTTGGTTGGTGATCCATTTTATGCCACATTAATTATTATGGTTGACTTCTTCGTAATTGTGTACTTGATTCAAGAGCTTCCAATAATCTCATGCCATTAGAGGTAATGAATTACCTTGGTTTGCATTTGTCAAAATCCTATTTCAAGTGTTTTTCTATGGATTCTATGGAAGTGAATTTCGTTGAATTGGTAAGTGATGCAAAGGTCAGACTTGTTTCTTACTCAGATAAAGTTTTCCTAATGAACATTATTGTGGTTGACTGTCCTCCAAAATGGGGGATGTTGCTATCACACAAGTGGGAAGCTTCCATTAGTGGAAGCTTATTGATGGATTTGTCACATTCCACCATCCCAATGTGTAGTGAGAATGTGAGGTTGGATAGAGAACAAGGATCCCAAGAATCCATTGAGGATATGCATAAGTCCCTTGATCAGATAAATATGTTTTCCACTAACATTGATCATATAATTAGGTTTTGTGATGAGGTGCCTACCCCCATTCCATTAGGTGTTGACAATGCAACAAATGATGATATCTAGACTATGTTATTTGATAGAGCCCTCTCAAGGGAAGGTAATGGTGTTGGTGTTGTGCTGATATCTCCAAGTGGTGAGAAACACAAATTTTATTTTAAATTTTCCCATGCACAAACAATATTTTTGAATATGAAGCTCTATTGTAGGGGTTAAATATTTCCCATAAGCATGGTGTTAGGTGCATAAAGATTTGTGGGGATTCTGAGCCGATAGTGCAACAAGTAAAGGGTGCATATACAACCAAAGAATAAAAAACTTAGAATGTATAGGAATGATGTTTGAGACATCATGAAATTATTTAATGCCACTCGAATTGAATGGCTAAACATTTAAGTGAAAACTTAGAGGTTGATGCTCTTATTGTTGCAACACGAAGATATAGCTTAAATGCATATATTCCTTTGTTGCAACAAACTCTTGAGGTCTTAACAAGGTCAACCATACTAGACAACATATGTAGTTGGTAGGTATTTATGACAACCAACAAATATGTTAATCATAAATTAGACTAATAATCAATTAAAGGTTAATTGACCACAGGAGTAGCTAAAACCCCTAAAAAGAATGCATGATGGGTCTCGAAAAACAAGGCTTGGTGAGGTACCCATGTACAAACAAAAGATCTCTTAAAACTAGAGAAAAAAGAGAACCACAATTGGAGAAAACTCCTCTCCACAAGAGAGAAAGGTGAATGGCTGAACAAGCCTCCAAATCAAGGTGTGAAGGACTGAGAAGCCTCCAACCAAACAATATCCCAAAAGAGAGGAACATGTAGACCATTGTTGAAGTACAAAGTTGTAGATTGTTGTTGAAGATGACTGATAAGGTGCTGAAATGAAGAACCTCCTCTGGAGCAAATGATGATAAGGATCAAGATAACAAGAATATGCATGAGTGCCCCAATGGCACTACTCAACTTAGATGGAAAACAAAGGAAAACATCCAAGTTTCCTCATCCCCATCAATGAATTAGCAAAGAATCTCATCCACATGTCCTCATTTTCAAATTGATATTTCTCCATGAAATCTAAAAAATGCCATGACATGTTCATCCCCTTGACCACTATCATACCCATCGAATCTTGACATCAATCTATAGACTAAAAATCTCATTGTTTTCCTTTCATAATCGACCCAAGAAAGTTCAAGTTGCATGTAAATGGGACCAAGCAGAACAACAAGGTGTCTTTGTGATTATATGACATTGATTTTTTCTTCACATTGCATTTCATTTTCCTTAAACTCTTCTAGTCTTAACTTTTTTTCAAGTATGAATATCTGTAGGTTTGAATGTGGAATTTATTTTGTGTTGGGTTGTATGAACAACATGGGAGTTCATCCTCATAATATTTTTGGACATTTTCTCTATCTAGCATTTGGGGTTTGAATTATAAGTTACATTTGTTGATGTATCCCTTGGGTAATGAGTCCAACTAATCATAGCTAGTTACAATTAATTGTGCAGGGTAGAAAAGAGGTAAAACAACTAATTTGTTTCTTTACCAAGAAAGAAACCATGCTTCAAATTTTAGAAGGAGAACAAAGTACCATGTCCTCAACTATGGTCACTTGATATTTTCTCATGAAACATGAATAGCAACAACACAAACTTTATTCTTGTGCAAGAGTTTCCACCTCACAAAAGTGAGGAAATCCTTGAAGTACACACACCTCCAAGGCACAAATTTGATTATGGGTTGCAACCATCAACAAAGTCTTCAATATTTTTTCAACCCAAACCCTTGTCATTATTCAAGAGCAATTCTATTAGCGTAAGTTGACATAATGCCAAACTTACCCAAACAAAATGCATTGCAATTTTTTTACCAGTGACAATAATAATAAACCACCCTTAAGTTCTCTTCGGTTATGCCGGGGTGATCCCACAATAGTGGTTTACAATTTTTGGCCAAACTGGACACTGAAATTATTATTTTTAACTAAATCTTCACATTTGGGCACCTATAGCGGTTAAATCATGAGGAATTTGAAAATGATACAAACTAGATTCTCATCACATTTTGTCTGTAGATTCTAAATTTTTTTTTTCAAAATTTTTGGAATCAGATTGCACTTCTTTTTCCATCTCCCACGAAAACCAGTTTTTTTTAGAAAACAACATTTTTAAAAAGTGACGCTCACTGTATACAACATAACTTTTTTTGTATCAAGGATAAAATTCTAATTTTTTCAAATTTAGATTTGTAACTATGATATCTAGCACTTCCATTTGGTCTCATAGTTTTTTATTGAATATTTGTCTATTAATCAAGTTTCGAAGTCAAACCAATTGCAATTCAGACATAGGTGGATTGTATACAACATAACTTTTTCTGTATGTATCGAAATTCATTTTTTTTTTTTTAATGGATCAAGAACATCAATACCCAACACTAACATATTTTTTAAAATTTTACTTTGATAATCTGCTATTTTTCCACATGTGCAATATAGAGAGCTTGATTTTTGGTGAAAAACTTATGTTTAATAAAACTAAAAAAACACATACATAATAAAACCAAAACATATTAAAATTTTATTCGTTGGATAGCTCGTTCTGAGGACTACCATCTTCCAGTTGGGTTTGTGAATTCCCCTCCATTTTCATCCTCAACCCGAGTTTCGAAGGGCATAAATCTGCTAAAATTCGGTGGAAGAGGGGGAGAAGGGCAAAAAAGGGGGGTTTGAGCGAACCCCCCTTCGAACGAACTCCCCTTCGCTCGAAAGGGTGAAGGGGGGTTCATTCAAAGCGAACCCCCCTTTTTTTGAGTTTTTCATTTGAAACATGGCATCATAGGGTTCGAGCGAACGCACCATGCAAAAAGGGGTTCGCTCGAACTAGGGGTTCAACCGAACTCCTCTTTTGGGGGCGTGTGAACCCCCTAGTTCAAACGAACCCTTTAAAACATGAAATTTTGAATGTGTGCACATTTTTACAAATTTCCTTCATCATGAAAATCGTACACCACTATTATGGGTTTACTCGCCGCCATTCTATTAGGTCTCAAAAACACTACTCCACTTCCTAGAACCATAAACCACTCACAAGGCCATGGTTGTCAACAAGTGAATGAAAATGGCTCATCAATAGAACAATGAAGGACTTTGAGCTAACTCTAGGAGAGTGGGTTATCTCTCCTACACTTTGAGCTTAGTTTAGAATCAAGAGGGTGTTCCTAGGGGTATACCTCAATAGGTATTAAACTCTCACAAAATATACAGTCAAAAAATAGCTACAACCAAACCCACTACATTCTTAACCCCAGATACTATCACTAAGTTAAAAAAAACTGGTTGTATATAACCCCTATATAGCTAATAAAGTTGTGCAATCACAACTTGCATGAAATGACTTCATTTGCAATTCATTGAAGATAGATTATAGTTATATTTCAAAGTTATGAATGCACAAAAGCTACTCCCACTCTTACAATATTGTTTAATGTTTTGATGGATGTGAGATTGGTAATTGTTCTAGATAAATGCCTATCTATTGGGCAACAAAGTTGCAACACATTGAATCGAAAATAAAACAAAAACAAGAATAAGAGTAGGTCTTAAACCCAAGATGTAAAATTAGAATAACATAACATACTTAATTATCCAAAACAAAGCTACATATATTCATGTGCAATATGAAAAAGATTATACAAGACTTGCAATAGTTTCAAAATGCTATTACATTCATCCCATTCATAGTTACACTCATAACAAATGTGGCATAGGAGACTACAAACCCTCCAAAAGATACACATATTGCTTTGGAGACACTTTGTCACACAATTCACTTTGTTTGTTAAACTCTTTTTTGTCCACTAATCTGCAATCCAAAGAATGGGCAAGACTTAGCATCAATGGCTACCTTGCAACTTCATTGGCATCCAGAGATCACCACAAGACCGACCTCCTTCAAAATGATAAAAATGTGCATATAATAGCAACCAAGGCGTAACCCTAATTGCTGCACACTGTAGTAGTTGCATGGCCCAAGTTGAATCGTGCCCAAAATGAATGCTCCAAATCTATGGAGAACATCTGTAATTACTTCTAGTAGCTGGGAGACATGGCACCATTATTGCTGGTAGGTGGAGAGATTGGAAGAGACACACAATAATTTACGATCTCTATTTTCTCACCTCTTGCAAAAATCCGAGTTGGAATAGAATGCATGGTATTATGTTTATCGCTTTTGTAGAAAGGTGGGAATAATGTTGGGATGCGGATATATATCGTCGCCATTAAAGCCTCCACAATATCCTCCTGACCCTTAAATCTCTGCAAAACCTCTTATTGTGGAATTTCGACCAACATAAGGATATAGTGCACTAGGCCATGTGAAACATCACCATGGATTGAGATATATCCCAATACCTCAAAAACCTCGCAAACACTCACTCTACAAGACTTCAACCACCGTTTAAATATTCTATCACCCGTAAAAAAATCACAAACATTTACATCCTTCTTCCTGTGCGACCAAAATTCTTTTGCATGTCATTGAGGCTTGGAGAGGACTTAGGAACCTTTTGTCGAGGGTTCCATGCAAATCGAGAATCAATGGTTCTTGGTTTTTATGGAACCTCTGACCACCTTTTTCGTTCTTTTAAAAAGGGAAACAAATTGTCAGAGGTTTTATAGGAATCAAGAATAATTAGTTCTTGGTGTTTATGGAAGTTCCAACCATTTAGTCATTTTTTGATTTTGGGGAAATGATTGAAGCATATGGGAGGGGAGCACATGGCCAACAACACACCTTAACATGCAGACCCTAATGAATTATCTTAAGTCAATTATTGACAAAAGGATCATGCTACATAAGCACACAAAAGGAAGGGACTTAAGTTTTAAGGACACTTGGAAATGGAGTCCCAACACATCCCATGACCAAGCCAAAAGCAACACTATCATTTTTCAAATAGGAAAAAATTCTTAACTTCACTCGTTTCTTATTTTCTTATTTCCTAACAAATCAAGCAAGCTCTTATTTTTTTAATCTAAATTTCACTTGTGAATCAAAAGTGATTGATGGCACACTTTTTCTTTGCTTTGTAAATTCTCATGGAGAGTATATGATAAAAGACATACCTATATGATCGCATCTTGTAGGTCTATTCTTTTATATAGACCCCTTTTTGTATCCTTTTATCTTTCAGTATTTGCTTTACATGCATGTTTGTGAAGACTCAATACATATAGACCCCTTTTGTATCCCTTGAACTTTGAATATTTAATTTACATTCAAGTTTATGAATGCTACATACTTTGAGATGCATAATCATTTTAGGATTGACATGCACTTCAAAGTGTGGGCAAAATGTAATGGTAAAATATACATATCCATACCATTTCCCATTTAGTTTTGTTCATATTTTGAGGAAATTTCTTGATACATGTACATATCAACAAATGGAAAGATCTTGTGTGAGGTGAAGCTCATTCCCCTAATATTTATCCATCGCTATATCCACATTCTCATGCATTTACTCCTCATCTTGTTCTTATATGCACATACTCTAATATATTAATCTTAATTGCACATTTATTATATACCTATCCATACTCCTACCATGATATAGCATTATACCCTTCAATACAACCATTTTTCCACCCAAGGCCATTTTTGCACTCATGGAATTGACCCTCATCTTTCTAAAATTCAAATTTAAAATTTGATGGACTGACCCCATTTGTTTTCCCACCCTAAGCAAACTAAGTCATGTTTTGCAAAACTTAATGCTATGTGCTACTATTTAAAAGTATCCATTTTCATTATCATCCAGAATTCACAAGGTCTCTCTCATCCTAACGCATCAAAATGCAATCAATAGCAAAACATTTGAATTTGGTGCACTAAAAACAATAACAAATCTAAATACTTCATTCTAGGACATTGCTTGCTATCTTCAATCTTTTACACATATTTCTGGTGTTGATCTGGGAGAACACATCTCATTGTGACATAACGTCCATTCTAAGATGTTTCTAAATACCACTAGTCATTAAATGTCATAAAAGAGGAGTAAATAAAAGACAACCATTTGATTAAAAATGAAAGTGAAAAAAAAAGCAAAAAATAAATTACAAACTTATTAGTTACTTTTTTTTTAGATCGCAGGAATCAGTTGGCTATCTGCCCCCCTATGTAATGTGCTTGGTAAACTTTTTTCACGTGACCAGTGGCGTAGGTGCGACCATTGGTTTGGGGGGAGACTAGACCTCATGACCTCTTGCCTGCAACAAGATGCTTTAGCCAATTGAGTTAGACCCCCCACCCCAAACTTATTAATTACTTATAGTAAAAAAATAAAAAAATAAATTGATTATAAACATTATCATTTTGATATATTAAAAACATCAAAACTTATAATTTTTTTAACCATTCTAAATTGTTATAAAAAACTATAAACTGAATATTAAAGTAAAAACTGCCATATTATAAAACTTAGAAAGATCTCCAATATTACAATTAATGAAAACTAAAGGGAATTATAAATTAATGTATTATAAAAACTAAGGTTAATATTATAGGTTAAACCATTATAGAACCCATGGTGGTCAAAAAATATGTTCCGATTGAATCTTTTCCATATGCTTGGCACGATATATACAATACATCTTACAGCTTCGAGGACGATAGATCTCGTCTTATTATATGCATATTGAATATGAATTGTAATTGGAACATAAAAAATGTTACAATAAGAGGCTAACTAGGAAAAGAAGTAAAATTTATTAAGGTATGTAACCCTAACCACCATTCGCTGTCTAGTTTAAAAAAAACAAATTTTATCATTCAAAAAAATCATTTTTTTCCCAACAATGGTTCTCTAATCCCGTCTGACATCTTTGTAGTGCTCAAATTTTCTATCAAGTTCACGTCAACGACCAACTGTTGGCTCAAGCCACCTTGAAGCCCTTGTCGTCCTCCCTGGAAAATAATCCAATATATAAATTTAGTGTTATATCCTCTAAACATCTTGAATATGATTCATCCAGAGGGAAGGAATTAATCAGCAAGAATGTTGTTTGTTATTTGGGGCATCCAGAGCCTTAAATAGCAAACAATGTCCCAGCTGTTTACTTTCAGCTCATCCAAAGTAATTGCTTAACAGTCATTAATACCAGAGAGGAATGCCATCTGCTTTATCTATATTTAAGAGTAACTCTAATCAACAAATATGTAAGAATCCCAAAATGCCCATAATGATAAATTCAGTGTACGATTATTCATTGACTTACTCCTGTCCGACCAAGATTCCGCTTAGAAGGATAACGTGCAATTGTAGATGCTGCTACTGCTGCTGCAACACGTATCCTGAAAGAGAATGCGATAATTAAGCATGTAGTGTAAATCCCTGAGACCTAAGGCTTTAATAATGCGTAACAATTGAAATATGTGTGCACAACTGACGAGCATGACAATGTGTTATTTCATATTATCCAAATAAATTAAGTTTCTAAGATATGCTGTGCACAAAAGAAGAGTGTAAGTCAGAATTGTTTCTCAATTAATTAATGATAGCTAGAAGGCGAATCAAATACAATTCCAAGCTTACTAACTAGTTCTCATTTTGGAGTCACTTTATTGTTGAAGTTAGTGTCAATTCCAGGCTTCTACCCATACCAGTCAATCAGAAACTTCCTGTCCTACTCTTTTTCTTATCATATTTCTATCTCCTTGACCTTTTCTCTTTCTTACCTACAGTCTTGAAGAGGTCTCTTCTCATCCTAGAAGGCAGCAATTACAGCTGATCCATTTCATTCCTCTCAGAGTGATTACTATGATTGCTAAAATGGTAATGTTTATCATATGGTCACAACCTCTCGTTTCCTGCTTGACTTCTAAATGGAAGGTCATAAAAAATAAGACTTGATTTTCTATTCAGGGAGTCCAATATGGGCTATGGATGATTGGGGGAAGATCATTATTACAAATATTTATAGGCCTTTATTCGAACTTAAAAAGTATCTCAACCTTAACAGATACAGCAGAAGATGCATTTACCAACTCCAGGAGAATTAATGATTATTCCAAATTCCAAGAGGATGTTGTACAGAAGTATTCCTTTTTAAATATGATTAACAATTAGCCTTTGAAGACGATTCAGGAAGCAAGCCGGTCTTTTCAGGAAAGCTTGGCTCCAACATTTAGTCCAACAGTAAACTTGCAGACTGGGTACCAGTTTCAGTAAGACTGTAGCCACTTTTAGCAACCAATTCTTCACTATGCAGGAATTTGTGTCAAAATGGACTTCAAAAATCCTTTGCCAGAGAATTATATTTTATTTTTGGTACAAATATTGTAATCAACATGAAAAATTTGACGCTGGAATGTCCTGAATTACAAATTAAATAACAACCCTAATCCAATTTATAAAAAAACAACTCTTAACTTTCCCTTGACCTGAGCGAGGAGCTATCCTGCTGAAAAGTTGCCTTAACTATCTGAGAAAATATTTGTGTGATCGAGTGAGAATCTTTTAAGGTTGAAACAGCAGCGGGAATGAGTGACACAAGCTCCATGTCTAAGAAGCAGCAACACTATTTCGAAATAATGGCCTCTTTAAAGCATGAGGTTTTTGGATGTCTATTATTTCATAAAGGCTTGTGAGAAATAAAGGCTTTTGACAAGGCCATATCATATATTTTTAACAAAACATAAGTGGGGGAGAGAATGGTCGACCATGTCATCTAGAGAGATACTTTTTGAAAATTGTTTTAAGTTGAATTCCATTATTTATTCCTCATTCCTCTTTCTTGGCAACAGTGGGACACTTGGATGATTAGAGATAGCTGCAGAATTCTCCTGGCTGCTACTGAATTCAGAGATGTTGAAGATGATAGTCGTTTTTGAAAAAATGATATTAATTCTTGAAACTTTAGCTTAAGATTAAAAGAAAGGAATTTTTAAGTATTATCATTCTGCAAAATTTCAAGTTGTAGATGAAATGAGAAACAAGTGTGCACAATACTTTTTCTTAAAAATGAAAATGAAGTTTATCCTGCACACATCAAGGGAAATAAGTCACAAGTGTTTTTAGTTGTGGTTTTGTGGAACTTAACTACATCAAACTAACCTTTGATCATGTGAAAAAGGTCAGTGCAATCCTCTGTACACAATTAAGTTTAGGAAATAGTTTGGTGAGTTGAAGCTCCCAGTAGAAATTGGACTTTGAAGATGCAAAAGATGAGATGCAGGGGGCTAATTTTTGATGCCTGCCAATTTTTTAACCATGAACAGCATAAAAACTGTAAAAGTTCAATCTATGATTTTGGGCTCAAGAAATGAAAATTACAAGTCCCACCAGATTTATCAATGGTTGCTCATCACAAATCCCAATGCCCAAAATAGAAGCAAATTAATATCAAGTCCAATTCAAAAATGTAAAATTTATGAAAATCTACACGGATGCAGGTCACACCATGGAAATCCCAAAACCTATTACTTGAATGGAGCAGAAAAATTGTAGGTCCTAGTTGGGATTCAGAATTTGCAAATGGAATTAAGAAGCTACAGAAATGTATATGGTAAGTTGCCAATCTTGACTCCCATATGAAGTTTGAAATTTTCTAAGTTGCCAAATTGGAAATGGAATCGGGTATGGGTATGTGGGTATGGTAAAATTTTTGGAGGGGGCTGGATACATTTGGGTACATCCGAACAAAAAACACATAAAAATTATAAATTATATATAATATATATTGATATATATATTAATTGTAAACTAATATTTATTGGATATACATATATAATACTAATTATATACTAGGCCACAGATTAAAACATCCCTACCAAAGACAAGATTTGACGCAGTTCATAATTAACCAAGCGCTTGATATAAATCACACATTCATCAACAACTACCCTGCGATACTGTGACCAATCCTCTATTGAATCTCTTGCTGAGCAAGATTTATTTTGTTGCTCTCCTTCTTAATCATGAAAATGCAAACAAATCCATGACTAGGGAAGGATTTCCTAACAATTAATCACGAAAATGCATACAAATTGAAAAATGATTATCATTTAGGGTTTCAAAAAAATAAAATGTGCAGAAATTTCTCCCTACCACTGGAATTGTCATTAAAATTTAAAACACTGCCTCTAACATGGAATTGTCATTAAAACACTGCCTCTAGCATGGAATTGTCATGAAAATGCCACATTGAAGATGGAATCAATACGATTCATTAGTTGTCGATTTGAAATGATTCAAATGGAGAAATTGTGAACCCAACTCAAATCCGCAGGTGCATCATTTCAGAATCCAATTCTGCATCGCTTTGTACTCAAAATTGCCTTGGTCTTCTCTTGATTTGTCAATCTAGGAATTTTCAATAAGAACCATTCATAATTGATGTTTGGGATAATGTGCAATGGACAATGGAAGGAGATGGAGGTTGTCAAGTTGAAGATGGCAACCTCAAATATAACTAAAAAATGACTCAATCTAAAGACATTGTATAGTGCTCCTTGGGGATGCACTGTAGTTGATGTATAATGTCTATTATTATGCTTTGGTAATATTGGTTGTTCAACTATGTAATTAATTGTTTGTATTAGTTGTTGTCAGCTTTAGGTAGATATAACCATCTGTTGGTTAATGGTTGTGTTCCTCTTGGCAACCATTGAGTCCTTTAAATACATTGTGTATCATCAAGGAGAGTAGTATGATATAGTCGGGTCAACTCTGATCCTTGGATGACCATCTCTGGTCTTCTTCTATAATAATTTCATTAGAAAATAAAGATATATTTTATGCACGTATCTGGTATGCATTGTCATCTCCATTATTAATTCATGTATTTAATTTATCAGATAGAGCAACAAACATTTGGTGTCGTTGCTTTAAAGAAATCGAGTCAAATTTGAGAGATTCACGCCCTTAGACCCCAACAAAGATGGGAAGAGACCACAATGTGGTCATAATCAAGAGATTAGACGATCTTTAAGGATTATCGAACAAAGAAAATGAAGGAGATGACTGAGAGGTGAAGTTGAAGAAGGCAAAGGGTTTCTAAGGGAAAGATTGAGTCCACCCAAGAGCAAAAGCTGAAGCATAAGCAAAAGCTGTAGTCGAGAGAGAAAGAAAACTTTCACGACAAGAGAATGGACTAAGGGAGAGTGGGAAGAAATAGAATGACACCTAGCCCTCCTTGATGAAGAGTACACAGACCTCGCCGACCTCGCTGACCAAGTTGGAGAGCTGTCCGTACCATCACCGTTGGACGAAGGGTAAAGTGAAGGAGAACCCAACTTTTCCAATGGCAAACCATCCAGACCATCATTGTTAGATGAAGGAGAAAGCAAAGGAAAACACACTAATCTCGCCATTGGTGAACTATTGGGACCACCACCGTGGAACGAAGGAGGTTCACCGTTTGGTGAAAGGGAAGGTGAGGGAGAACCTGCCAACCCGGCTATTGGAAAACCTTTCATACCATCAAAGTTGGCCAAAGGGGAAGACGAGTGAGAACCTATCGACGGTTTAATAGAGACCGTATGCCAAATTGAAGACTTGACACTAACGAAAGAATCAAACATTGGAAGATCAGAGCCGATAACATTGAGATGAAGGGAGCATCAAAAGGACCCCAAAGGCAACTCGAGGGTGACAAACGCTGAAGAGGGATGAGTGAAGGATTGTAGCGTGTCTGAGAGTGCAAGGAACTCACCAGAGTGTACAAATCAAAACTCTCCAACTAGGTTATCACCATAGAGGGTGCAACAAGGAGGCAAGATGGTGACTCCCCCAGCAAGTCTGAATGTAGAGCGACAAAAACTTCCAAAGTTCACTAGAAATGAGTTGAAGGGCCCTATAAACTATAAAGCATTGTAAGACATGTGAGACAATCTGGGTAGCAAATGGTCAGGATGACAAAGCGTATTGTCTGAGATCATTTCTAGCAACTCTTAGAGAGATAGCCATAGAATGGTACACAAAATTGGAAGCAACACACAAAAATACATGGAATGCATTGAAAAGAGAATTCTAAGAGGAATTCAAACTGCCAAGAGATGACAATGAAATTGTGGTGGAGATCTGCAATACCAAACAAGGGAAGCATGAGAATGTGTGAGCCTATAATTGTAGGCTCAAGGAATTACTGATGAAATTAGAGAACCAGCCAACCGATGGACTAAAGAAAATATGGTTCATCGAAGGATTGATTCCTTTGTTGAGGAAAAAAATGAAAGTAGTGCCTTTGTCATCGTACGTTGAAGCCTACAATTGGGAAATGGACATAGAAAGTAAAGATAAAATGTCCTTGTGCAGTAAAAGAAAAAAAAAGGAAGATGGAAGTTTGGATGACAATGGTGACGATGAATCAAGAATGGTACAAGCACTTTGGAGGGACATGCTCTGGATGATGAAAGAATTGAAGGTAGAGAAAGAAACCAACAAAGAAACTAAAGAATTGTGGTGTATTGAGTGCAAAATTGAGGGGCACACAAAAGGTAATTGTCCTAAAAAGATGTTTTGTGAGATTTGCCAGGTTATCGGTCATTCAATAAAGGAGTGCCCATACAATTTGAAGACTAGGAGTACACAAGTACTCTTTACGCAAGGATTAGAGTCCACTCCATCGATTCCACATAAAAAATCTCCAGGCAATTATTGAAATCAAAGAGGAGGATGAAGCCAAATACAATATGACTCCAAATGATGCCTTATCATACAATGCCGACAATGTAGTGAATGGTGACACTTTGTGAGAGACTCCCATACCAAGCAAGACAAGGTGCAATTACTATGCAAATGGTGTGGACTTGGAAACCATGAAGACATCGGATGTCTGAAGCAAAAGGCTAGTGTCAATATGATTGATGTAAGGCATAATGAATTATTGGCCATTACTCATGCCCAAGCAAAGAAGGCTGTGTTTTGGGATCCTTGTACAAAAAAATAAAGGCTTCATGAAGCAAGGGCCGAAGTGGAGAATGCTATGGACAATGAATGATGCCACTCAAATGCAAATGCAAGTACGCTAAAAAACCAATTTCAATCTGAGAAGAATATTTCACGACAAATACTTCAAGCTATTGTACCAGTTAAAGTAGTGGATTTATTACATAGTTTTCCTAAACTTTGAATTGCTATGGTATCGAGGGAGAATGAGACACTGCATACTACGACCCAATTGGAATCTACTGAGAATGAAGAACCAATAACTAAAGCTTCGCTATTAGGCGGCCAAGTGATTGATCCAATGCTATTGACAATTAACATGATAAAGAAACTAGCAGTGGTGAATATGGAGATCCTTGGAAGGAATCTCACCAATACAATTATTGATGGTAAGTCAGGCATGAATATACTTCCATAAGACACTTGGAGAAGTCTTGGCAAGCCGACCATTTGGCTGCCAACTTTTCAACTGGTGGGTGTAGATCAACAAGGCATTAAGGTACTTGAATTTTTAATGGGACAAAAGATAATTATTGGAATTCAAACATTTTTGTTCAACTTTGTGGTGATTTCATTAAGGAAGAAAGCGTACAATGCATTATTAGGTTGAGGTTAGCTAGTGGTAGCCAAAGCCGATCACAATTGGAAAAAGAATACAATCTCCATTGAGAATAAGGGTCAGAGTATATAATTGATTTGAAAAACCAAGCAGTTAGTGAAAAAGCAGCCTCCTCGGATTTGTCAGATTCATACTCCAAAGAAGAATGGATGGTGAGTCAAGGTTTGATGGAGCCAAACGACGAAGAATTTTGGAGTTATAGTCATGTTCAAATGATGAAACAAATTCACTTTGTGGCCTATTTCACTAGAAAATGGAGGACTATGAGGTATTTTCGTCGACTTGTAATTTTCTCGAAGTTACGAATCGGTGAAAAACAACTAATGAAAATGATTTTGGAAAGTTGGATAGTTTATGTGCGTGGAATGTAGTCCATGGCTGGAGAAAGGAAAAAGTTGCAACGAAGGTATCTAACTTTGTAGAAGAATGCAAAATAATGGACAGTACGTCTCAGAGTACGAAAAATAAAAATATTTAATGTGGAGTGTACAGATATTGGCCAAGTCAAATAATAAATGAAAAAATATAATATTAAGAAATTATAAGGTGGATATATTGTAATTCAATTGACAATTATTAAAAAGAGAAAAATTAAAGTGTTAAAATAGAGGAAAATTAAAAAATTGCCAAATTATAAAGTATGAATGATAGTATTAATTCAATTCATAAATTTCGTACAACAAAAAGGAGGTTATAACATTATATAGCAGAAGAGAAAATTTCACCGTGGAGGAGAAATTTATATCGTATGACCTAGGTACCTTGCACAAAGAAGTTACAACGTATAGTGGAGAGTAGTATGACGACTAAGCAACATTGAGTGCACCATATGACAGGAAGATTTACAGAGAAGAGATATCATTGTACAACAACCTTTGAAGATCATTATACAACGACCCTTGAAAATAATTCTATGGCAGCAAGAAGAACTACATCAGATCAACATACAACAGTTTGCGAATCAGGCCATACAGAGGAAGGAAGAATTTAAAATATTGGACGTTCGGTATATCCACCACGTATAGTAGAATACCGTATGACCAGTAATGTGTAGCATCATTTGGAGAAGGATTAACGTACGACGAAGAAATTAGACTGACGTACGATGGAGTGGAGGCGTCCTATGGCAGACAGGTGAGAGGCATCTGTGCATCATAGGTTGGAAGCTCATATGGGAACACGGTGGAGTATCAACAAAGTACGGCTATGACAAAATCCTGTACGATCAACGGTACTTTGGAAAATACGAAGGAAGCAAATTCAGAAGGTATTGAGGAGGCCAGAGACTCAAATAGTACGATAGAGGCTAGGAACTCAAGTGGTACAAAGAAGGAATTCTCCCATCATACGGTCAAGGAATTTTCACATCGTACGGACAATAAAGAAATACACTGTACAGTTTACAAGAAGACTCAGTGTACAGTCGGCTTGGACACTAGGAATCATATGATGGTTTCAATTGGCAAAGCAAATTAAGTTTTCTAGTACAATCCAAACCCAACATCCACATTGTACAACCATCAACCATCATACGACAAATTCCTTCCTTAATCGCCATCATACGTCAGTTAAACCCTCCAAAGTCTCTATTTTCTAGCTTTGTTAGCATTGTTTTTGGCCTCTTTAAAAATCTTGAAAATGAGTTGCACCATGAAGTTTTGTGCGGTTTCGAAGGTCTTAAATTGGGCTTGGTGGTAGGGCTCCACCCCTTGACCCTGCCCTATATCACGACAAGGAGCACGCCTCGGGCGTTGTCCTTGGACCCCACGAGGGGCACTGCTCCTTGACCCCATGGGGGGCATTGACCCTAGACCCCCGCAAGGGGTGCTGCCCCTTGATCTCACTGAGGACGTTGCCCCCAAACCTTCATTGCACTCCTTTGAAGTGTGAAATAAACCAAGCCAATTTTTTTTTGATTTTTGATTACAATAAGCAGAGCAACTCACAGTCGTTAGGGTTAGCTCTAAACCAAAACGATGCTGAAGAAACTCTAACCAGAATGTACACCAGGATCCCGATGTGGGCAAGGTGTGAGCATTGGTCAGAGGATCTGAATGCTGAAACAAAGCTAGAAGGAACTCTAACCAAGAATGGTGCCAAGAGATGGTGAGCATATGGTCAGAGGATCTTAAATGAAATGCCGATACAAGAACTCTAACCAAGAAATGCGTCGGTGAACGACGAGCATGTGGTCAGAGGGTCCCTATCATCTAATAACTGAAAGCAAGCTCAACACCAAGCATGTGCTACTCAATCCATTACGGAAATGAGGCGACCATAGGGCGGAGATAAAGGAAATACAAATGCGATTACAGAATGTAAAGATGAGCATTACACATTCATGATAAAGCAAGATTAAGAACTGCTATCAGTACTACTGCCAGCTTACAATATGTTAGAAATCTTGCCAAAGCCTAGTAATCCAAGTTCTTCAATGCTGCAATAATTTGTAAGACTTCCCCAATGCTTGACAAACCTCTCTGGACTCAAACCCCTCACAAATCTGCATTTATCTATGACTGATATAACAGACCGGCAACTGAAATGAAGCAATCAGCAACCCTAGAACTCACCAAAATACTCACAACTCACTCAATACTTGCCAAAATGACATAAGACCTGATGCAATAGAAAGCTATAATGATGGCAATGAGGACTAGACCAAGAAACAGCTAACAAATCGAAGTATTCTTTTTTCTAAACACTTGCCAGGCAGACCAGAATGGTACGGCCAATAGAGAGGCGATTTTGCTTTTAAAAAATAAACACACAATATTAAAATCTGAATCTTTGCAAGAAGGGTCGCCCCTATCAAGGAAACTCAATGAATCAATACCCAGAACGACTGTATTTTTATTTTCGGATTTATGAGTGAAACTACAGATTCAGCCCTGTTATCAGCAACTCCAGAAAATGACATAAAATGCAGTAATCTGAACTACAAACAAACCCCAGCTACAAAGCAAACCTCACTATAAAAAACTCTCAACAATAAGCAAACTTCTCTACTAGGCGCTATCTCTCAAGCACGATGTCGAGCCAAGGCTAGGAGGCATTCATTCCTCGAAGCAGTCCCAAAGCCATTTCGGCAGCATAACAATATCATAAACATTAGATAAACCAAAAGAAGAGAAGGAACCTCCTTTATAGAATGAAGAGAAGACTCCGGAGGCTTCTAGAAAGTGCGCCCTAATCCCAAGTTGCTTTTAGGTTTAATCTTTGACCAAAACTCTTTCTTCAAAATGGCGTAGCTTCCTTGAGAGATATAAATCACTTCTCTTTTTTTTTAATAAAATATAAACTCCTTCAAATAGGCATCCATTTTCCCTTGAGCAATTATAAACTTTAGAAATATAAAAATATTTCCTTCATGAGAAGATACCCCTCAAAGTCCCCTTCCTTAAAACAACTGTTAAGTTATATCACTAGGCCAAGGGGTATTTTTTAAATAAAACATTTTGACTTAAAATAACTTATTTCTCCAAAATGAACCCCTTAAGCCAAAAATGAGAATTACCCAATGAACTGCCAGAAGATGAAAGTTGACTGAGCTGACGCTGACTGGACCATTGCTAAAAATAGAATTTCCTAAAAATAGTAAATTCCTGTAGGTGCTCAGAATGCCAAGTAAAACATACCACTGCGAAGCTCTCTAAAAACCCAGAAGGAAACCAGAATCCAAACACCCAAACTCCAACAAACAGAACCCTGAATCCTCTAGAGAACCCACCAAACAGTCGGAAACCCTAATTCTGCCTCTAACTAGCCGACAACACCCCGGGAATAGGCCATCGATCACTGAGAAGTGCAGTGCTAAAAATGGGGACATTACAAAGTGCCAAGTATACTCCAAGTCCGTGTTTGCAAAGTACAATTCCAAGTTTTCCTACAGGTCCTTGTCTACAATATCATCATCCATTTTGCAAGTCTTCCCTAATGTTACTTGATGTTTACTTGTCGTCTAGAGGACAACTTTTTTCTTTTGGGGGGATGATGTAGTCGGTGAACAATGTCTATTATTATGCTTTGGTTATATTGGTTATCCGACTATGTATTAATCATTTGTACTAGTTGTTGTCAGCTTCGGGTAGTTATAAGCATCGGTTTGTTAACATTGTGTTCCTTTTGGCAACCGTCGAGTCCTTTGAGTACATTGTGTATCGTCAAGGAGAATAGCACGATCTAGTTAGGTTGACTTTGATCGTTGGCTAACCATCTCTGGTCTTCTTCTATAATAATTTCATGAGCAAATAAAGATATATTTTACACACATATCTAGTATACATTGTCATCTCCATTATTAATTCACGTATTTAACTTATTAGATAGAGCAACAAACATGCATCCCTTGCCTTTATTTTCCTCATCCCGTATAGGTGACTTTAGTGGACGCTTAGGAAACATCCCCCCATCCCCTATGATAAAAAAAAAGAAACATTCTAGGTACATCCTCCTTTTGTTAGGGGATGTTAAGGGATGACTAGCCATCCCCTAAAACCCAACACTATGGCAAACATAGTCTTAAGAAGAAAAACACATTTTTAATGGAAAATAGGGATGGGCAGGCCTAAAAGGGTCCACCCCTTTAAACAATATCTAAACCTAAATCTCATTTAAACATTTTCAGACTTGTGTAGAAGAACAATAATGAAAAGAGAGAATATTTGTGGAAAGAAGGCACTAGGCATCAAATCCACTACATTTGAGGTAAGCTCTTCATCTAACATATGTTTGTTCAATTTATTTTGCATTTAACTTTTTTTTCAAATTTTTAAACACATATGGCATTATGATTTTATTTTTTCTTCTATTTGAATTTGTAGCTTTGTCTTAAATTCTTAACAAAAGCAAAGAATGAGCAGCAGCAGGAGTAGTGAGAGTGAAGAGGTTGAAGTTCATATGCAACAAAGAAGTAGAGCTTGAAGTCATAGAAGTATGGTTGCCATTGGGCTATCTTTTGGGAGCGGGAGTATAGTAGGGCCAACAAGTACAACAAACCCATTTGAATGTCCTTTTGAACTCAATTTTTTTTTGCAAAGGCCCATTTAACCCCAAGAAACCTCTTATACAATTTGCATCACGAATAGACAGAGATAAGAAAAAAATTCAAGGGGGAGTAAAGTATGGCTATATCCTTTGTGCAACAAAGACTATAGGGGTAGCTATACTAGATTTTATTGTCATCTTTTGTGGATAGGTGGACAATGGGTAAAAGGTTGCGAGATTATTTCAGTTGAGAAGGCTGAGGCAACTAGATTGCATATGGAGTGGGAGACAAAAAATAAGGGAATTCCATTGGAGAGTATGCAGCCTAGTGTGTCATTGCCTACAAGATTCGTGGATGTTTGAATTCAAGGGGGAGAGGATTCTACTTCTACCAAGGGAAAGCAAAGAACTACTAGTGTTGCAAATATGTTTAAAATACAATTACAAGATGTGGTTGAGTCTTCTATTGCTGAGTTTTTTTATGCTCATACCATACCATTTCATGTGGCACATTCACCCTATTTTAAACAAATGTTCAAAGATGTGATAGCTATTGGTCCTTCATTTGTCCCATTTGGAGAACATGAGCTATGCACCATCCTCCTTGATAGAAAATATTATAAGGTGAGTGTATTGATGAAACAAATGAGACAATCTTGGCTAAGAGATGGATGTTCCATTATCATGGATGGGTAGACTGATATCCAACATTGGCCACTCATCGATATTATTGTCACAAGTTTAGTTAGCTCTTATTTTCTTAGAGCTATTGATTGTTCAAGAAAGAGGAAGGAGGAAAACTTCCAATTTTTAATTTTGAAGGATGCCATAGAAAAGCTTGAAGCCTCTAATGTTGTGTAGGTAATGACGGATTCAGCCCATGTGTGTAAGTTAGTTGGCTTGATGGTGGAGAGTGCTTACAAGCACATTTTTTGGACCACATGTTGTGTTCATGCATTGCACAATACACTAAAGGACATTGGGAAGATAGAGTGGGTGAAGGCAGTGGTGTTAGATGCTAGAGATGTGTAGATATTCATTTGCAACTATTGTTCGGTTTTGAAGGCAGATATCTAAAAGCTAAATGTAGATTTTATCAAATAAACCAGGAAATAAAACGCACACAAGAAAAATAACACAGAGAATTTAACGTGGTTCACCCAATATGGGCTACATCCACCAAACCGTAGCCATCCAATGATTTCATTAACTAGTGTAAAAAACCCTGTTACAATATCGTGAATAATCGCCTATTCTTATCCTATTGTAACTCAATTACAAACCTCTTAAAACCAGCTTTTTAGAAGCTTCCAGATTAGGGTTATACAAAGTTGGGTTTTTCCCCTTTTCGATGATTTTTCCCTTTTTCGGTAATTCTGCGAAAAAGCAATTACCAACAACTATCACACTTCACTTGCTTTGTACAGTATACAATGATCAGTCGCCACATACCAACAACTATCACACTTCACTTGCTTTGTTCGAGAATTTTTCAAGCAAGGAATTCCTCAAGCCTGCGAACAACAAATATGCTAGCCACTTCATTTTGTTAGAGAGGATGCTTGAGGTCCAAGAGGCTTTATGATTAGTGGTGGTTAATTCAGAGGGGTAGATGGTTAGAGACAAGCACACCTGAAGGAAGAAGTGTGAAAATAAAATTCTTCATGATGATTGGTGGTCCACAATGAGGTAAGAAATTGCTAGTTTTATTATTAAAATTTTAAAAAGTTAATTTATTAATGTTTCTAACTTGTAAATTATTTTCATTCTTTGTAATAGCACTTACTTTATCATTTGAGTCTCAAATTCTTAAACTTTTTAAGATTTTAATTTTTGTAGCTTGTTTGCATTGCAAATATATTTGCTCCTTCATTGAGCCTATTGTGCAAGCCATAAGAAATGTTGATACAAACTCTCCTAGCCTTGGAGAGATTTATGAGACCTTTGATAGGATGCCTGGGTAGATGAAGCAAGCCATTTTTAGTAGAGATCCTACTTTGGGATTTTAGGTCCATTGTGATGTGATGGTGGAACACTAATGTAGGAGCATCTAGGCAGACTGGCATCTTGCATCACCAAAAATATTGCTTCTTATTTTTTTTATTTTCAATAACGGCTAATGTGGGCTAATGTTTTGGAAATTAAATAACTTCGAATTTCAAAATATTGTAATTTTCCCATATGGTGAATTGTATTTGTAATTGTAATTTTGGAGGCAAATTAACTTTGGTAAAGGTTACAAAAGCATATCAAAAGAATATTCTAGCCTAGGTGTCCACTTCAAGGTGGTGACCAATTCATAATGCATGTCCTTGCTTGTTGATTTGAATGCTCTTGCATGTTGGGAGTCCAAATTTGCATGTTAGCACATGTTCTTGCATGGAGTCACAGAGCCGTCAGAGATTAAGGAAACATTTAGTTCACCAAATTTGATTGGTTGAGGTTTAGGTGCCCATGTGAAGGCTATGTGAGCATTTAGAATTTTTTATTATTTTATGATTTTTCCTCAAATGGGGCGTGGCTTTTCCAAGGTGGTAATTGCATGTTGTTTTGGGAAACCACATTGGTTTTTTCATTGACAAACTTCTATATATTGATGCCTTGTCATTGTGAGAAGTTGGCTTTGAGGAGTCGCAGGTTTACATAACCAGATGCTGTTGGATTGAGCATAGGATTGAAGACTCCATTGTTACAGATTTTTGTAATCAAAAGCCCATGTGTAAGGGAAGCTTGTGAGCTTTTGCATATTGTAATGTCATTTCATCATTGATTGTTTCCTTCTTGCATTTGTTTGTGCAATTGTTGTTGTGGTTGTGAGTTTCAGATAGTATGGGGAGTACCATACATCAGTGGTATCAAAGCGGGAGTTCTTGAGTGTGTAGGCAAAGCGTCGAATGTGAGGCAACCTATGCCAAGACCGGTGGGTGGATAGAGTAACCACGATGAAGAAGAGCTCATGTGGACTGTTGTAGGTATGAGAGAGAAGTCCTGAACAACGAGAATCGAAGTTGTGAAGATTGTAGAGTATGAGATGTGAGCGGTGAAATATTGGACCAAACAAGTTGTGTTCAAAAGGATGGGATGGGTCATGAGGAGACCCTTGATATTGATAATTCCATTTTTGGAAAATTATTGGGAAGAATTGGAAAATAGGAAGCACTGTGAAGAATTTGAAAAGCTCCAGGCCGGAGTAGATGTATTGGAAAAGAAGATTAAGGAGGAAGTGAGAATATGGGAAGAAGAACATTCTCTTGAAAGAGGACAGCAAAAAGAAGAGCAGAAAGAAAGAGTGTTGCAGCCTTTTGCTAAGGGTTGAATGTAAGGTTGAACATGTGGGGGCAGCCCCCACAAGTGGAGAGGATAATGAGGCAAAGGTTGTAATAGTGTTGGAGAAGCAGGTTGAAGGTATGAACCTTGAAAGAGGGAAACCAGTTGCAGCAGAGTTGAGTCCTTTGGAGGACACGAAGATGGTGATGACAATGAGTAGCGAAGGTGAAAGTATTGCAGATCACAAACTTCTTACCCGACGTGTTTGATGTAGGAGCATCTGGGTAGACTGGCAATTTTGCATTACCAAAAATACTGGTTCTTATTTTTGTTATTTTCAATAAGGATTAATGTGGGTTAATTTGTGGGAAATTAAATAATTTCAAATTCCAAAATATCGTAATTTTCCCATATGGTGAATTGTAATTGTAATTTTGGAGGCAAATTTAGTATAAGTTACAAAAACATCTCGAAGGAATATTCCAACCTAGGTGTCCATTTCAAGGTGGGGACAACTTTATAATGCACATCCTTGCATGTTGGGCGCCCAAGTTTGCATGTTAGTGCATGTTCTTGCATTGGTTGAGGTTAAGGAAACATTCAGTTTGACCAAATTTGATTGGTTGAGGTTTACGCGCCCATGTGAAGGCTATGTGAGCATTTAGATTTTTTTTATTATTTTATGATTTTTCCTCAAATGGGGCATAGTTTTTCCAAGGTGGTAATTGCATGTTGTTTTGGGAAATCATAGTGGTTTCCTCATTCACAAACTTCTATATATTGATGCCTTGTCATTGTGAGAAGTTGGCTTTGAGGAGTTGCAGGTTTACATAACTAGATGTTGTTGGATTGAGCATAGGATTGAAGACTCCATTGTTGCAGATTTTTGTAATCAAAAGCCCATGTTGTAAGGGAAGCTTGTGAGCTTTTGCATATTGTACTGTCATTTCATCATTGAAGATAATATAATTGATTGTGTCCTTGCATTTGTTCGTGCAATTGTTGTTGTGGTTGTGAGTTTTGGATAGTAAGGCGAGTACCCTACATCAAACACTATGAGCACCTCACTTCATATAGTAGCCTATGCTCTAAATCTCAAATTGAAATATACCCCTTAATTTTTCTCTTTAATTTTCAGTCACAACAATGCAAATCATCCACCCGTTAAGAATTAGCTCTAAACCAAAACACAGGTGAAACAACTCTAACCAAGGATGCACCCTAAATCCATTTAAGGAGGAGGGGCGGGCATATGGTTAGAGGATCCGTAGGATCTAATAACTTGATAACAATTGAAAATAGAGAGCTAAACTCGACACCAAGAATGTGCATGCAAGATCCTTTTGCAAGGCGAGGTGCTAACATATGGTGGAGTGCTAGATATTAAACTGAAATACAACTTCTTCTGCTGGTGTAGGCATCCACAAGTGGTGGTAATACTCCACTTATTTTGTGGGTGTAATTATTACAAACATTTAAAGGTGGCAAGCCAGCCAATTAACCTCACTTCCACTTAAAATGTGGGGGGTATACAATCCACACAACCACTTTATTTTCGTGGGGGGAAAACAATAAAGCAAATTGCAGCAAGTAAACAAATTGTTGTTAGTACTACTAAATAACTTACAAACAATTACTAAACAGTTGCAATATATCAACCATGAATTCTCAAAGTAAGCAATGATTAGAGTATCACTTCCTCTAACGTTGACAACTTGAATAGGTGAATGAATGAAGCTCAAAACACCATAATAATAAAACTTAACTAATCTAATCAGAAACAAAAGGTACAGAAAATCAGACCAGCAAGCTATAGATTCACCAATTTGGACGAAACTCCTTCGAAACAGCGCTGAATGCTTCCATACCACAGTCGATCAACAAATGGAAGCTAGGCGTCCAAACTCCAATGGAAACTCGAGCCAGAAACAGGTGGAAACAACAGACACAAATTCCAATGCAAGTACCAAATGGTACGACCCCTCAAGGAGGTCAAATTGCTCTTAAAAATCAGGAACTTGATATTTAAATCTGAAAATTTGCAGGAAGGGGTGCCCTCCATAGTAGAACAGCTTGGGCCAACACCCAGAACAAAACCAAAATCAATGTTGAAGCTATGAATAGAAAATAGCTTCAGCCAGGCCAAATCAACAACTTGCAAAAACAGGCTTTACATTAGCAACTTGTTTGATTCTATCAAATTGAAGCTCCATCTGTATTTCAAGGTGAAATACAATCATAATGATCCACCTAGGGAGCCATAGTTTCAGGCTCGAAGAATGGATTGAATTTGCTAAGCTTCCCCTTAGCCAGGTTCTGGATTCAAACTAACAGCATAACTTTACTTTCCAATTTCCAAGATGAGATACAAAAGACAAAGCGCCAATATATAAGCTTTTACCAAGAGAAGATGAAACATTTGAACTTCCAAAGAAACTCTTCCTTTTCCCAAAAAGGATGCCAATCTCCAAAAAGGCTTCATTTAAAATATAAAATAAACTCTTTATTCCACACCTTCAAGTCGTCCCACTTTAGATAATGAATAAACATTTAGTAAAATATTAAATGTATCTTACTTTATGGTCCCAACTTAAAAACAACTTAAAGTCATTAAGCTAGGCATGGGGTACAGCTCCAAAACACATTTTTGACTAAGTATGAAACTTAGTCCAAGGAACAAACCACCATCAAACTGGAAACTGAGATATTACCAAAATTTGGATAATGAACTGCACAACACTGTTGATGAAGACACTGCCAAAAATAGACTTACTAAAAATAGCCACTGCTAAAAATAGTAAGAACACATCAAAACCACAGTAAACCAAGCTGAGTTGGAAACACTGGAAATCCTAATTTGCTTAACTGAATAGCCTATAGATTTCCGGAAATAGGCTAACATTGCACAACAAGGTCATTACTGAAAAGGGGACATTACAGTCCGCCCTTGCCAGAATTGCTTGTCCCCAAGCAATTGCAAATCAGGATGCTGCAAAATCTGCTCATTTTCCCATGTAGCATCCTCTATAGGCAAATTCTTCCACTTAACCAAATACTCTTTGATTGACCTCTTCCTCAAAGAGCGTTCTCTAAACTCAATAATTGCCTCAGGAATCAAAACAAGTTGTCCTTCCTCATCCAATGGAGGCAATTCTGTTGATGCAACACATTTATGACCCAAAGCTTTCTTGAGTCTGGAAACATGAAACACATTGTGCACCTTGCTGCTCGACAGTAATTCTAACTCATAAGCCACTTCTCCCACTCTTCTGATGACCTTGAAAGACCCATAAAAACGTGGCTTAAGTTTTTCAGCCCCACCCTTCTTGAGAGTAGACTGTCTGTAAGGTTGGAGTCTCAAATATACCAAATCACCAACCTCAAAAGATCGCTCAGTACGCTGCTGGTCAACATATTTTTTGTTGATTCTGAGCATGCTGGATATTGTCCCTCAATGACTTGAGAATGTCTTGACTTTTTTGCAACTTATCCTTTCCCTGAGGAGCTCTACAATCACCAAAAACAAGATCAACAAAACTTGGAGCTTCATACCCATACAAAGCCATGAAAGGAGACATTCTGATAGACATATGATAGGATGAATTGTAACAATATTCACCCAAATGGAGCCATCTCACCCATGCTTTTTGCTGTCCTGAAACATAGTTTCCGAGATAACCCTCTAACCACTTATTGACAATTTCAGTTTGTCCATCAGTTTGAGGGTGATAAATAGTGCTCGGAGTAAGCACTGTACCACACAATTTAAACATCTTTTGCCAAAAGGTGCTAAAAAATTTACTATCTCTATCACTCACGTTATTCTTTGGAATCCCATGCAACCGAAACACCTCATGGAAGAACAAATCAACAAATTGTGCTGCTGTAAATGAACTAGTAATGGCCAAGAAATGAGAGAACTTGGTCAATCTATCAACCACAACAAAGATATAATCCATTCCTTGCACCTTTGGCAACCCTGTAATAAAATCCATAGAAATACTCTCCCATTTCTGATTCGGAATAGGTAAGGGCTGCAAGTAACCAGCAGGAAAAACATGCTCATTTTTATTTGCTTGACATATATGACATTCTCTTACATAATTCAAAACTTCATTTTTTAACCCCTTCCATGAAAATCTTTCACGGATCTGTTTATAAGTCTTGAAGTATCCTCGGTGACCAGCAAGAGGTATGTCATGGAATGAATGTAGAACCTTCTTTTTTAACTTAGAATCTGATGCCAAAAAGATTCTATCTTTATAGTAGATTAGCCCTTCAACCAACTTATATCTATCATCCTGAAAAGTGCCTTCAACAATGCTGGTTGAAAAAGAATTCTTAGCATAATCAGCTAAAATCTGCTCCTTCCATTTTGCAGAAATCTCAGATAAGGAGCACAAATGAGGCTTCCTAGATAATGCATCAGCAACTATGTTATTTTTTCCTTTGACATATTCAATGTCAAAATTGTAAGTTTGTAGCTTACTCACCCATTTCTGTTGCCTCTCATTCCAATCCTTCTGATGCAAGAAGTGTGTAAGACTATTATGATGAATCTTAACAATGAATTTACTCCCAACCAAGTACTGCCTAAAATTGGCTAATGCATGCATGATTGCAAGCATTTCTTTGTCATAAATTGAATAAGTCCTTTCAGCTCCTCTTAATTTTCTGCTCTCAAAGACAATGGGATGCTTGTCTTGCATGAGAACAACTCCAATCCCTTCTCCCGAAGCGTCACATTGTAACTCAAAAGTTTTGGAGAAGTCCAGTAAGGCCAAAACTGGACACGAGCTCATTATCTGTTTGAACTTATCAAAAACCACTTGAGCATTTTGAGACCATGCAAATGCCCCCTTCTTAGTGAGATCGGTCAAAGGAGCAGCCATGTGAGAGTACCCTTTGACAAACTGTCGGTAGAATCCACAAAGTCCTAAGAATCCCTTCAGATGTGTCAAATTCTTAGGTGGAGGCCAATCCGGGACTGCCTTGATTTTATTTGGATCAACTCTAACTCCCTTAGAGCTGATTATATGGCCAAGGTAGAGTAGTTCTGTCATCCCAAATTCACACTTTGATTCCTTGGCATAGAGGCATTTTGATTCAAGAATACTAAGCACGTCATCTAAGTGTTCGAGATGCTCCTCCCAAGATTTGCTGTAGATGAGAATATCATCGAAGAAGATCAACACAAATTTCCTCATCTGCTTCTGAAAAATTATGTTCATGCAAGACTAAAAGGTTGCTGGAGCATTAGTCAAACCAAATGACATGACTAGAAATTTATAATGCCCAAAATGACATCGAAAAGCAGTTTTCTCAATGTCGGCTTCTCTCATCCTGATTTGATGGTACCTAGATCTGAGATCAATCTTAGAAAAATACATTGCACCATGGAGCTCATCAATTCTAGGAATAGGATATCGGTTCTTGATAGTTTTCTAATTTAATGCACGGTAATCAACACACATGCGTATGGTACCATCTTTCTTTTTTACAAGAACCACAGCTGAAGCAAAAGGGCTTTTGCTTGGATGGATATGACCCATCTCCAAAAGCTCTTTAATGGATTTTTCAATCTCATCCTTCTACTTCTTGGGATACCGGTAGGTAGTAATAACCGGTTTAGCCCCATCTTCAAGCTCAATAATATGTTCAGCCCCCCTTTCAGGAGGTATACTGCCAAAAACTTTACTCTTTGTGATTAAAGACTGAACATCTGGGTGGTAGTGTCTTTTGTCCTCCATTGGACTAGAGGGCATAATTAAACATTCAGCTGCCCATTCAACATGATCATGCCAAATCAATTTCTCCATTCTTTTGAAATACACAATTCGAGGACCTCCATTGGACAATCCTCTTAAAATCACCATTTTTCCCTCTGCCTGGAACTTCAATTCCATTGTTTGTAAGTTCAAAGTGATCTCACCAAGAGATCATAGCCACTGAATCCCAAGCACAACATCCGTTTCTCCAATTCCTACAACGTAGAAATTGTCTTTGAATTCATAAGTTCCCAATTGCATGGATAGGTTGGAGATCTTTCGGTTGCAAGAAATTGTGAATCCATCCGCTACCATGACTTTGAATTTTTCAAATTCTTCAGTCTTGAGCCCTCTTCTTGCAACTAGCCCTTCATGAATGAAGTTATGTGTTGCTCCAGTATCAATGAGAGCAATCATTCTCTGCCCACTAAGCATACCACGAACCCTGAAAGATTCATTCTTCTAGAAACTAGTTAATTGAGCAAAGGTATCTCCACTTCGTTGCCCTTTTTCAGGTTCTTCAGGAACTTTTTCCTCATCACTATACTCATATTCATATTGCTTTTCTAGAAAATCAGATTTTGATTCATAATCAAAATAAGCTCCCATGTGATGTGAAAAACCTTTACCATAGCATCTATGCCCTCTAGACCATGGTTCACGACATGTGTAACAAACCCCCTCTTTTCTTAACTTCTCATGCAGCTCTTCATCCATTTTAGGTGGAAACTTTTTGAATGGAGTAGGGAATTGTTTCTTTTCCTTCTTATGAACAAATGGTTTTGAAGGAAATTTAGGTCTTGGAGCAGCCAATTCCATACTTCTAGCTTTCCTTATTGCTTCCTCAAGACTTGGTGGATCGAATGCTTTAACCCACCCTTTCAATGGCTCCATAAGACCTTCAGAGAACAACACAACAAGCCTTCTCTCAGTGATGTTGGGCACCATCACAGAAAGTCTTTGAAAATCAATAATGTAAGAATCCAATGAGCCCTGCTGTTTCAACTGAGCAAGCTCACGAAACTAGATTTCTGGATCCTTGGTATCAAACCTTTCGATCAGCTTGTTGGTAAATTCTTCATATTTATGAATGAAGTTATGGCCAAGAGTGACCAAACCGTGATACCACCACTCATGTGCTGCTCCATCCAAATGCAATGTTGCAAATTTGATGGCGTCTTCTTTTGGCATAGGCCTGAGTGATAGGTAATTGTCCAACTTCTGGACCCATGAACGAGTTGTGCACTTGTCACTTCCATTATAATGAACCAAGGTGACTTTGGCAAGTGCTTGTTGGTAGTCCATCTTGAGACCCATAGGAGCTCAAAAATCCTTTTTTCCCCCTCTTCCTTTCTTCTGATTCATATACTGATCAAAAGTTAAATTATCTCTTATTTCATAGGGAAGAGAGACATACTCCATGTAACTTTGTCTTACTTCATCTGCCATGGGGACTTCGGGCTCGACAGAAGCTTCCACCTTAGGAGTGAAGGAAGGAAGGAGAGGTCTAGGGGTTGATTCCCTTGAATTTGCAACATGTTTCCCAACTGTTCTACCTCTTGGTTATGAATTAGAACCACTAGAATCTGATCCTTGCTTTGGTTGGGGTGTGATTAATTGCTGATCCATTTTTGCAAGTAGTCTTGACATCATGTCCAACATTGCATCAAACTTCTTTTCATCTCTAGAATCACTGTCATCTTTAGTCTCATTGGTTGGTCCCTTACCTATGTTCCACCGAGTCTCCGGGACGGGGGGACGGCGGGACGAGTTTCGGGGACGGCAATTTTTTGAGGGGATTTTAGGGGACGGGGGGACGACTATATAGTATATACTATATAGATAGATAGATAGAGAGAGAGAGATAAATTTTAAAAATATAGGGAAATTTGAATTTCAGATATTCATATGAGTAATGATAATCATAACAATGAACATTCATAAAGTTGCAAATGTAATCACCAATCATATTGACATATGCATCATAGAATCGAATTATCGAACAAATTAATACTACAACTACCTAATTGCTTCCATGGACCAT
Organism: Sequoiadendron giganteum; assembly: GCA_007115665.2. Lineage (NCBI taxonomy): Eukaryota > Viridiplantae > Streptophyta > Pinopsida > Cupressales > Cupressaceae > Sequoiadendron > Sequoiadendron giganteum. The sequence goes on from CM021103.1 coordinate 556,686,269, forward strand.
AATTCATGTCAAATAGTCAATGTGCATATGATATAAAATAAATTTTAAATAATAAAATTCCCAAAAGGCTACAAGTTTGTACTACAAATGCCAAAATGACAAAGTCACAAGTGTCCAAAACATAGTAATAGAAAGTATGATGGTTGCCGCTACTCAGCATCTGCCAACATTGCATCAAAATCAGACTCAGAGTTTGAGTCATTGTCACTGTGAGGGGTTGGCTCATCTAATGGAACTCCAACCAATACCTCTTTCACTTCTCTTGCTGGTTGCTACCTTAATGCTCTCCTTTTTTCCTCTTAAATGCTGGTTTTTCTTTTCCAACAACCCCTTCAAACCCTCCTCTTTCTCTTCTCACTTTTTCTTTTCGCTGCAATTTTTTTTTGGCAAGTTAAAATGAGGTCAAATGAAGGTAAGAAGATGTTTTAAGTGGCCATATTAGGGTTGGGAGGACATAAGGTCCACAAAGGAAAGAATAAAAAAAAGAAAATTTAAAATTACCTTCTTTTTTTGTGTTAAAATTGTTGTTGGGCAAAGGGGGACGGCTGGCTGTCCCCGGGACGGTTAGGGGACGGCTAGGAGTCCCCTATCCGTCCCCTGGACGGCTGGCCGTCCCCCTTTGTGTCCGGGACGTTTCCTCCAATCGGGGACGTCCCTGATTTTCGGGGACTTTTTGGGGATGGCTGTCAGCCGTCCCCCAGGCGTCCCCCATCCCCGAGACATTTCCGGGACGGGTACGGGGGGCAAAAACCCAGGGGACGCGTCCCCGTGGAACATAGTCCCTTACCCTTGTCAGCCATACTGTCAACTGATGTTTCTTGGTTTCTCAAAACCTTTGAAAAAGTGTCAATCTCAGGAAGCTGAAACTGAACTCTGTTTCCTCTGGTATATTAACGGAATTCTCTATCACTCATCTATCATTGAAGCACTGAACACACAGGATGGCAAGAAAACAGGCTCTGATACCACTGAAATATACCCCTTAATTTTTCTCTTTAATTTTCAGTCACAACAATGCAAATCATGCACCCATTAAGAATTAGCTCTAAACCAAAACATAGCTGAAACAACTCTAACAAAGGATGCGTGTAGTGTACCACCACTCTGATGATTTGTTACTCTTAACTTGTAGGTCTGATTTTTTCGTTTGGTTGGTATTTCTCTTTTTTTGTGTTTGAGTTTGTTTGCTAGTAACACTAAAATAGTACAAAAGAGCATATGCATATAGTTGAAACTTCTAATAAACTAATCTATGGTAATAACTCACGTAATTACTCAAATCAATAGCCAAAGATGCTTTCTTCATTACATAAGAGAGTACATAAGATAGATGGCTTACATCGTATTAGAAACTAACTACATCAAAACCCATACTTTAACTTACAGCCATATAACACTGTGAATAGAAATTTGCTACAGTAGTAAACCCCAATGAAATGCTGATTGCTCTTTGAAGACGAACTTCTCCCACCAAAAACCAAAATGGAAAGCTTCCTAGGGTAAGGGCACCCCCTTTAGGTGAAGTTGCAGCCACTCAAGATAGGCGTTTCTTTTCCTTTTGTTGGTATAAACCCTCAAGAAGGGGCGGCTGTAGCTCTTCCAAAACAGCTCTAAAACACCACAAAAGTAAGCAACTCCTGTGCAATCGTGATTGGAGACAATGACAACCCAAACCACTCAAAACCAAGCTCAAAACAACCTGCAAACAACAATGTAGATCTCCAAAAGAAGCAGCAAATAACAAATCAGCAACCTTAAGGTGGTGTTTCACACCCTCAAGCAGCTCCAAACGAAGAACCAAGCCCCACCAGGCTCACCCACTGCAAGAAATCAAGAAACCCTAGCCTCCTTCCTCCAAGCTTCACTCCAAAGTTTTCTTTAAGCAAAATGATCATCATATGGAAATGGTCGAACTTTCTCACTTGCCATTTATAATTTAACAAAGGAAACTCTATTCATTAAAGTGAGCACTATTCACTTAAGTTATAACTTTTTCCACTTTAGTAATGAATAGTAACTTTTAAATATAAAGTGACCCTTCATTTTAAAGACACACGGTCCCTAGGCCGAGGATGGTGAAATAAAAGGTGAATATCATTAAATTAAGCACCAGTATCATGCTAAATGCAACAATTCACCCTGCCACCACACTCCGGAGATCAACACTGAAGTTTGAAGACCAAGTGCCCGTCCAAGTGACCCTCTATCCAGAACAATTAGCCTACGAGGGTCGACATGATAGGCTAGTCTACTGACGTACGAGTGCCTAATTAGAAGGGGACATCACAATGTGCCCTAAATCCATTTAAGGAGGAGGGTGGGCATATGGTCAGAGGATCCCTAGGATCTAATAACTTGATAACAACTGAAAATAGAGAGCTAAACTCAACACCAAGAATGTGCACACAAGATCCTTTTGAAAGGGGAGGTGCTAACATACGGTGGAGTGCTAGATATTAAACTGAAATACAACTTCTTTTGCTGGTGCAGGCATCCACAAGCGGTGGGAATACTCCACTTACTTCGTGGGTGTGATTATTACAAACATTTAAAGGCGGCAAGCCAGCCAATTAACCTCACTTCCACTTAAACTGTGGGGGGTATACAATCCACACAAGGGGGAAAACAACAAAGTAAATTGCAGCAAGTAAACAAATTGCTGTTAGTACTACTAAACAACTGCAATATATCAACCATGAATTCTCAAAGTAAGCAATGATTAGAGTATCACTCCTCTAATGTTTACAACTTGAATAGGTGAATGAATAAAGATCAAAACAACATAATAATATAACTTAACTAATCTGATCAGAAACAAAAGGTACAAAAAATCAGACCAGCAAGTTATAGATTCACCAATTTGGACGAAACTCCTTCGAAACAGCGCTGAATGCTTCCATACCACAGTCGATCAACCGCTGGAAGCTAGGTGTCCAAACTCCAATGGAAACCCGAGCCAAAAACAGGTGGAAACAACAGGCATGAATTCCAATGCAAGTACCAAATGGTACGGCCCCTCAAGGAAGTTGACTTGCTCTTAAAAATCAGGAACTTGATATTTAAATTTGAAAATTTGCAGGAAGGGGCACCCTACACAGTAGAACAACTTGGGCCAAACACCCAGAACGAAACCAAAATCAATGATGAAGCTATGAACATAAAATAGCTTCAGCTAGGCCAAATCAGCAACTTGCAAAACAAGCTTTACATCAGTAACCTGTTCGATTCTATCAAATTGAAGCTCCATCTGTATTTGAAGGTGAAATATAGCCATAATGATCCACCTAGGGAGCCATAGTTTCAGGCCCGAAGAATCGATTGAATTTGCTAAGCTTCCCGTTAGCCAGGTTCTGGATTCAAACTAGCAGCATAGCTTTACTTTCCAATTTCCAAGATGAGATACAAAGGGCAAAGCGCCAATGTATAAGCTTTTACCAAAAGAAGATGAAACATTTGAACTTCCAAAGAAACTCTTCTTTTTCCCAAAAGGGACACCAATCTCCAAAAAGGCTTCATTTAAAATATAAAATAAACTCTTTATTCCACACTATCAAGTCGTCCCACTTTAGATAATGAATAAACATTTAATAAAATATTAAATGTATCTTACTTTATGGCCCCAACTTAAAAGAAACTTAAAGTCATTAAGCTAGGCGTGGGGTACAACTCCAGAACACATTTTTAACTAAGTATGAAACTTAGTCCAAGGAACAAACCACCATCAAATTGGAAACTGAGATATTACCAAAATCTGGATAATGAACTGCACAACACTGCTGATGAAGACACTGCCAAAAATAAACTTACTAAAAAGAGCCACTTCTAAAAATAGTAAGAACACATCAAAACCACAGTAAACCAAGCTGAGCAGAAACCAAGCTGAGCAGGAAACATTGGAAATCCTAATTTGCTTAACTGAATAGTCTACATATTTCCGGAAATAGGCTAATAGTTCACAACAAGGTCATTACTGAAAAGGGGACATTACATAAATGGTATGTAGCTAACTTTGGAAGAGTGCCTCCATCTCATGATAAAGAGGTGAAAGCAAGGCTCATGAAGGCCCTTCAAAAAATGTATATTGAAGAGGAATTTTGTTTACTTCAGACACAGTGGATTGCATTTTTCAATCTTCATGGTCCAACCTTCATCAAACTAGAGGCGACGATGGATAGAGCTACATTGATGAGCTTATTGATGAGTTGCATGCTGCATGTTACTTCTCCAAAGTTGACTTAAGGTCAGGGTATCATCAGATTTGGGTTGGGGAATGAGATGTAGAGAAAACAACATTCAAATATCACTTTGGGCATTTTGAGTTCTTGGTGATGCCATTCGGGTTGATTAATGCATTGGCTACATTTTAGTCATGTATGAACAAGGTGTTTAGAAGGTAGATGAGCACTTGAGCCATCTTGAGGAAGTGTTGAGCATTCTAGAGGAAGAGTCATTGCACGCCAAGGAGCCTAAGTGTGACTTTGGTATGATTGAATTAATTTAACTTGGCTATTTATTAGCTCGAAGGGGGTGAGATTAGACCCAAATAAGATCAAAGCAATCATGGATTGGCCACCACCTACAAATATATCGCAACTCAAAGGATTCTTTGGGTTATGCAATTTTTCTAGGAGGTTTGTGAAGGGTATTTCATAGGTGGCAACTCCCCTCACAGACTTAACTAAGAAGGGAGCCTTTGTTTGGTCAGATAAAATTCAACAATGTTTTGATTGTTCAAACAAATCATGTGTACTTTCCTCGTGTTAGCTATCCCCGATTTTTCTAAGCCCTTTGAGTTGGAGTGTGATGCATCTAGGGAGGGGATTGAAGCAGTGTTAATGCAAGATAAGCATCCCATTTCCTTTGAGAGCAAGAAACTGAGGGGTGTTGAGAGGAGTTACATGATTTATGACAAGAAGATGTTGGCCATAATGCATGCATTGACCTAGTTCAGGCCCTACCTCAAGGGAGGAAGGTTCATTGTAAAAATGGACCATAACAGCCTCAAATACTTCATGGGTCAGGAAGACTTGAATGATAGGCAACAAAAGTGGGGAGTAGGCTACAGGCTTATGACTTTGACATTGAGTATGTTAAAGGTAAGAAGAATAGTGTTTCTAATGTGTTGTCTAAGAGACCTTACTTGTGCTCTTTAGTTGAAATATATGTTGATTGGAGAGAGTTGATTATAACAGAATATGTTAAGGATCCGTGGGCTACAAGTATTCTTGACGGGACCACATAGGACGATAGGTACAAGGTATCTAATGAGTGGATCTTTTATAAGGATAGGATTTACTTGGTACCTAACTTGGACTCAAAGAAAATATTTTGAACTTTCCATGATGCACCTATGGCTAGTCACCCGGGTTTTTTCAAAACATATAGGCAAGTTCGAGAAAGGTTTGCCTGGAAAGTGCTAAAAAAATGAGATCCTTAAGTATATCAGAGAGTGTCCCACATGCCAACAGAACAAACATGAGCATACCCATCCATTGGATTGTTGTAGCCCCTTCCCATTCCCAATCAGAAATGGGAATGCATCTCTATGGATTTTATTACAAGGATACTGAAGGTTCGGGGTAGAGATTGTGTGTATGTTGTTGATAGATTTAAACAATTCGCTCATTTCTTTGCTATTTCAGCGACATATACAACAGTGCAAGTAGTTGATTTATTTTTCAGAGAGATTTTTAGGCTCCAGGGGATGCCCAGGATCATTGTGAATAACAAGTTCCCGAGTCTATTATGGCAGGAGCTTTTCAGATTGAGTGGGACTGAGCTCACTTTGAGTACCAGTTATCACCCATAGATTGATGGGAAAATGGAAATAGTGAACAAGTGGGTGGAGGAGTATCTCAGGAATTACATATCAGGGCAGTATAAGGCATGGGTTAAATGGTTGCGCCTTGGGGAGTATTGTTACAACTAAATTTACCACATGTCTATCAAGATGTCACCGTTTATGGCACTGTACAAATGAGGCCTCAAGTTTTGTTGATCTTTTGTTTGGGGACAGTAAGGTACCTAAGGTTAGGGATTTATAACAGGAAAGTCGAGATATATTGAAATCTCTGAAGGAAAATTTGCAGTAGGCCAAATTCAGCAGAAGATGTATGCTGATCAGCATCATACAGAGCACAGTTTTGAGGTGGGTGGCATGGTCTACTTGAGAATACATCCCTATAGGCAGTCCACACTCAGGAAAAGTGGAGCGGAGAAGCTTAAGCAACAGTTCTATGGACCTTTCAAAGTCTCCAAGAGGATTGGAGAAGTGGCTTATGAGCTGGAAATACCAACCAATAGTAGAGTACATAATTTATTTCATGTGTCTCGCCTCAAAAAGGCACTAGATCACCATGTAGTTCCTTGGAGTTTCCAGCATTGGATAAGGAGAAGAAGCTGATTTTGATTCTTGAGGCAATCATTGATGTTAGCGAACGCACTCTACGAAAGTGATCAATAAAAGAATATTTGGTTAAGTGGAAGAACCTACTAGTTGAGGATGCAACATGGGAGAGTGAGCAGATATTACACCATCCAAAGTTGCAATTGCTTGAGGTCAAGCAATTTTGGGGAGAGAGGACTATAATGTCCCCATCCTAAGCTATGCCAATGATTATTAGGATTAGCCTATTCCTTGGGTTCTCGTAGGCTAATATGGTTGGTTAGGGGACTCAACTCTTGGTGACATGTTCGGGATTTTAGGAGTATCTTTCTGGCACTTTTCAGAGCTTTTTGGGTGTTTGGTCAGATACTATTTTTAGTTAGTCACCTCCTAGGCACTGACCTTGTATTTTTATTTTCTTTCCTCAAAATGTTTAGTTACAATATCTAATGTTGATTTTGGTGAATTTCTATGGCCTGGGGATTTAATTTAAAATGATGTTAATATTATAAAGTTAAATTAAATATTTAACTTTATGTTATTTTAATATTTTTAAAAGGTGACTTTTTGGGAGACACAAGGAATGTTTTAAAAAGGTAAGTATTTTATCTTCATTAAGTGGGATACCCAAGTGGGAGACATAAGCAAAATTTTTAAATTAAATAAAGCATGATATTTCTCCAAGATGGGGTGTGGTGTTTTGGGGAGGATACAGAAGCATTTTTGAAGCTCATTTTGAAAATATGCTTAAATACTTTTCTTGAGGGGAACTCACAGGTTTTATACCAGCAGCTTTGTAAGGACGAAAAACCTTTGCAAGGATCATCCACTTCGACTGTGAAAGATCAAGCTTGGTGGATTTGTTTATAGGAATCTTCATTGGGAGCTGTTTGGAGTTTCATTGCTCAAATTTTAGTGGGGTTTCAAGGGGTTACATATCAGAAAATGATGAGCAGATTTGAGAAGGGAAAAGAACAGATTTAAAGCACCATTTTCAATTCCAAACCCTTCCTTTTTTCTAGTTGTACTCTTCCTAAGCAGGTCATACAACTACCTTGGGGGGCATGAGGGTTTTGAGGCTAAGCGCCTAGTTAGGGAGCAGATTTTGGGGGCTTTGGAGGTGCCTAAGGTGGAGAAACACTAAACAATTGATAGGGAAGTTAACTAGAAAGTTGTTGTAGAGATTTCAGCAATTTCGTGCATTTCCAGGTTGCTGGTCTAAGTCTAGAAATGTCCAGTTTGTAACAGTAGCTTCTGAGTATGTCCCTAATGACATTCTAAGTGATTTATGGTCATTAATATGATGTTTAAACTTCTATTGTAACAAAATATTAGTCATTAATATGATGTTTAAACCTCTATTGTAATAAAATATTATGTTTTTAATAAATCTGGAATAGTTTCCGTTCATTGTCATTTCCAAAAAGAGTTGTTTCAGTTATTTCTATTGCTAGAAAATTCGATTGGTTGTGTTATTGTTATTTTCTTATTGCATTTATATTACAATCAAGCTTCAAGTCAAAACAAATCCAAAAAAAACCTTTAAAAAAAATAGGGTGCATATTACACCATTTAACCCAATCCTCTACTACCCTAAGATGTAGTTTCAAAGGTACCCTTCCACCCACTTGTTTACTATTTCTGTCTGCCCATTAGTCTGTGGGTGATAGTTGGTACTAAAAGTGAGCTTAATCCCACTCAACCTAAAGAGATACTACCAAAAAATATTTAGGCACTTGTTGTCCCTGATAGTTGGTACTAAAAGTGAGCTTAGTCCCACTCAACCTAAAGAGATACTACCAAAAAATATTTAGGCACTTGTTGTCCCTATCACTGACTGTATTCCTAGGCATCCCATGAAGTCTAAATATCTCTCTGAAAAATAAATTAGCCACCTTTGTTGCTATATATGCGGCTAAAATGTTAAAGAAATGGGAAAATTTCATTAATCTATCAACAATGACATACACAATCCTTACCCTGAACCTTCAGTAGCCCAGTGATGAAGTCCATAGAGATACATTTCCATTTCTGATTGGGATAGACAAGGGTTGCAATAATCCAATTGAATAAGTGTGTTCATTCTTGTTCTACTGGCATGTGGGACACTCCCTAACATACTTAAGGGCTTCATTTTTGAGTCCTTTCTAAGTGAATCTCTCCTAGATCTATCTATATGTTTTGAAAAAGCATGGGTGTCTAGCCATGGGTGCGTCGTGGAAAGTTCTCAAAACCTTCACTTTAATTTCTAAATTAAGTACTAAATAAATTCTCTCTTTATCAAAGATCAGCTCATTGGTCATGTTGTACCTACCATCCTGTATGGTGCCCTCAATAATACTTGCAGTCTAAGTCCTTAGCATATTATGCTGAAATCAGCTCTCCAATCAGCAGTAATCTCTACTAATGAACACAAATTGGGTCTCCTGAATAGGGCATTTGCAATAACATTTTTCTTCCCTTTGACATACACAATGTCAAAGTCATATGCTTGAAGCCAACTCACCCATTTTTGTTGTCTGTTATTAAGATCCTTCTAACTCCGGAAGTACTTGAGGCTATTGTAGTCAGTTTTGACAATGAATTTCCCCCCCACAAGATAGGGTTTGAACTTGGCCAAAGCATGCATAATGGCCAATATCTCATCATATATCGAATAAACCCCTAAACTTTCTACTCTCAAAAGCAATTGGATGCTTATCCTGCATCAACACAACACCTATTTCCTCTCAAGAAGCATCACACTCCAACTCAAAAGGCTTGGAGAAGTCAAGAATAGCTAAAATTGGGCAAGTACACATAACTCGATTGAAGTGATCAAAGCATTGTTGTGTTGCATCTAACCAAACAAAAGATCCCTTTTTAGTCAAATCTCTAAGTGGAGCTGTAACCTATGAGAAGGGCTTGACAAATCTTATGTAAAATCCGCATGACCCAAAAAATCCCTTGAGCTATGAGAGATCGGTGGGTGGTGGCCAATCCATGATTGCTTTGATCTTATCAAGATCCACTCTAACATCCTTAGAGCTAATGATATGGCCAAGATAAAGAAGCTCTGTCATACCAAAATCACACTTAGACTCCTTGGCATACAAATTTACAATGATTCCTTCTATAGGATGCTCAACACCTCCTCAAGGTGCATCATATGTTAGTCCCAAGTCTTGCTGAAAATCAAAATATCATCAAAGAAAATGAGAACAAAATTTTGCAGTTGTTTATTGAATACTTTGTTCATACAAGATTGGAAAGTGGTTGGTGCATTGGTTAATCCAAAAGGCATCAACAAAAACTCAAAGTGACCGAAGCGACATTTGAATGCAATCTTCTCCACATCTACCTCTCTGACCCAAATTTGACGATAACCTGACCTTAAGTCAATTTTGAAGAAGTAGCAAGCACCATGCAACTCATCTATGAGCTCATCAATGTGAGGGATGGTGCAATGTCCCCATTTTTAGCACTGCACTCTCTAGTGAATGATAGCTTATCCCCGAAGGCCCGAAGGCTAGTCAGTGGTAGAATTTGGGTTTCCAAATGCTTAGAGGTTTCTTTTGAGGATTCAAGGGTTTGCATGTTGGAGTTTTGTAGTTTGGTTGCGAGATTCTTTCTGGGTTTTCAGAGAGCTTCGTAGTGGTATGATATGCAACTGAATCAGAGAACTTTTCTGGAATTACTATTTTTAGTAACTTACGATGGTTGCATGTTGAAGTTTTACAGTTTGGATTCTAGATTTCTTCTGGGTTTTCAAAGAGCTTCGCGGTGGTGTGACATGTAACTGAATTAGAGAACCTTTCCGGACTTACTATTTTTAGTAAATACGACGACTGCTCGAATTGTGGTTAAAATGAGTTTGGAACAACTTACTATTTTTAGCAGTATGCTACTTTTAGTAAGTTCTATTTTTAGCAAGGTTTCTACAGTCAATTCAGTGGCTTTATCTGGCAAGTCAATTTGAGCAATTTGGTCTCCAACACCTTTGGTGCTAATTTTCGCAATGTTTCAGCAACTTGGTATTGTGGCTATTTTGGGTGGGGCAGTATATTCAGTTGCTCTCCAGCATTTGAGGTGATTATTTTGGCAATTTTGATATTTGATGAAAATATTATTTTAAGTGAAATATTTTTACTAAGGCTGGGTGGACACCTAAATGGAGAGATAAGTTGGTTTATTAAAAAGAGCAATTTTTATAAGGTTTATCACTAAAGTATTTAGGACGCCATACTTGGAGAAATATTTTAAAAGAATTTCATTTTATTATTTGGGAAGCCTAACATTCCTTTTATTGGCATTTAAAATAAAGTTTTATCCTTCTTATGTTTGGACGCCAAGTTATGGAGGAGGATGAAGTTTGAAATGAAATGCAAACGTCAAAGTGAATTTGAATGTGAATCTCATAGGGGCGATCTAATTGGAGGGAAAAGAAATTTGAATTCAAGGTTGGAGAAAGTTATAAATAAGAGGCTTTGCTCTCTCTTTGGGGTATCTTATGTCTACTGTTTTGTTATGCTGCTGAAATGGTTAGTGAGTTGCTTCGAGGAATGCATACCTCCTAGCTTTGGCTTGACTTCTTGCTTGAAAGATAGCAACTAGTTGAGATTTGGTTGTTCTTAATCCTTGAAAGCAGATTAAGCACATTGTAGTTGAGTTTCTTGAGTTTTTATCAGTTTTTGGAGTTGCTGGTTTAGTATAGCTGATTGTCGTTTTTGCTCATAAGTCTTAGGATGAATTTTATTTGGTTATGGGTATTTGACAAATGAGTTTTGCAAACCTAGGTGCCCCTCTCTATTGATTTTCAGATTTTATTATCAAGTGTGTGAATTTTAAGGAAGAAATTGCCCTTCTTGGGGGCTGTACCATGCTGGATGTGCTTTGGAATGTGTGCAAAAATAAATCATGAGTTTTGGTTGTAGTTTGTTGCTTGGGGTTTGGGCGCCTACTTGCTAGAGAGCATTTGGTTTTGGTTTGGTGTCATTTGAGTTAGTTTTGAGCAAGTTCTTTGCATTTTAGTGGATTGTTGAGTTGCTGGTCTATGCATTTTAGTTGCTGGTCTGTCAGAAATGAGATTGTAGATGTCCTTGGAGTTGGGATTTTAGTGTGGATGAGTCATTTGAGGATAGTGTTGCGACCTTTTTAACACATCACCCCATCCAAGATGGGGACCCCCTAATTTTTGCTCCATTCTGGTCTTTTGGCTTTGGTTCTCTCTGTCTCTGATCTTTCGTCCTTCCGGGGATGTCCCGTCTTTTGACCTAGATTGAAATAATGACCAAGTCTACGAAATTAGGGTTTCCATCCTTTAGGCTTGTTTTAGGTCAAACTGAGTTATCAAGGTGAAATCCAAGTGCAGCAGCACATTCAGGAAGCTCAAAGCAGAGTCCCACTGAAATCCTATTGAAATCTGACCACTTACTATTTTTAGTAAGTACCTAATTTGAAGCTTATTCCTCAGGATTTTGGGATTCTAATGACTTCAGCACATTCAGGTAGCTTTAGAGTGCCTACACACGAAATTTGAACGGATTCAAACAACTGGCTATTTTTAGCAGTTCAGCCTTCAGAGGCTATTTTCAAGGTTTAAGCATACAATTCTTCGGTGAATGACTGGAGAATGGATCTGGGTTCCTTAAGACCTTCGCGATGGTGTAACATGCAAACCGAGACAAGGACTTTCAGAGTTCAGCCTTCAAAGGCTATTTTTAGGGTTTGCATGTAGGAATTTTCAATGCATGTCCGGATATTCCATCTGGGTTTTGCGAGAGCTTCGCAGTGATACGACATGCAAGCGGAATGAGTCAGTTTTCAGGGACTTACTATTTTTAGCCAGTGCCGGAACGTTGACCAGTTTTCTGGGTTTTTCTGGGTTTTTTGAGATCCCACGGGCACTGTGACATGCAAACTCATCCGACATCTGATGGACCACTCTCCGGACACTTAATATAAATAGCAACTTTAGTCCAGCAGCTACCCATTGCGTCATTCCAACAAGCAAATTGGCAAATAGTAGAAATCAAGGCAATCAGGAGCAATCGGGAGCGCATACAAGTCAGATTAGGGTTTCCCATGCTATGTCTAAAAATAGATGAAGTAAAATGCAGAGATGTCAAAGCAAGGCACGCCACCATGATCAACATCCTTCAGGCTACCTACTGGCAAATTTTGAGCGAAATCGGAGGACTTACTATTTTTAGTAAGTCAAGACACGGCTATAAATAGCAGGTCTGCGCCAGAAGTTGGTATGAATAGAGCACTCAAGTTATCAGGATCAGACATAGCAAGTTTCAGGTCGAACAGAGCTACTGAAGACAGGCAACTTTGAAACTTACTATAAATAGCAGGTGGCTATAAATAGCACGCCATTGCCAGAGAAAAGTGTGAATAGGTCTCTCACAGCATCAGGAGCAACTGGAACAAATTTCAAAGCAAACAGAAATACGGAAAGTGACCAATTTTAGGGTTTGCTAAAAATAGTATGTACTGTGCCAGATAAGGTGTGAACAGGATAGCAAGACCAAGTGGAGGCACAGCCTCGCCAGCTCCAATTTAGAACAGGACGAGATACAATGAAACCCTAATTTCTCCGAGTTTACTAAAAATAGAAAGCCAAGGCATGGCTAAGGCGTTGGAAACGTGTAAATGATAACTGGCATGTAAACACCCTCACATGCGCCCAGGAGGAATAAAAGATACAAGAATCTCTAAATAGAAGATTTCCCTGAGCATAGGAGAAATGCGCCCTCAAGAGGCCTTGAAATTCTTCTAAGGCATAAATTTCCTCCTCATACCCCTAGGTGCACTCAAGGAAGGTGAAAGGTCACCCTAAGGCATCAAAAATTCCCTAAGGCATCTTCAAATATGCTCAACATGGAAGTCTACAAGCTTATATGCGCCTAGGGAAGGTGAAGAGTCACCATGGGCATAATATTTTCCTCCTCACACCCCAAAATGTGCCTAAGGCAAAGAAGTTTCCCTCTCACCATAGCAAATGCGCCCAAGGGAGATGAAGAGCCACTTGAAAGGGGTGGAATTCCTTCTAACACTGTGAAATGCGCTTTGAAATGGAAGTTGCATGGGCTAAATGTGCCCAAGGGAGATGAAGGTCACAAGATGATGGCGCTTTCCCTTGCAAAGGTAAAATGCGCTCAACATGGAAGTCCAAATGCTCATATGCGCTAGAGGAAGGTGAAAGGTCACCTAAGGCGTGGAAAGTCTCTCACCTATGGCAAATGCGCTCAAGGATAAAATGGAAGTGGCCTAGCCAAAATGTGCCAGAGGGAGGTGAAGAGTCACCCAAGGCGTGGGAATTCCTCATGACACCCTCATTTGCACCCTCAAGTTCCTCCTCTATATGGCATATGCGCCTTAGGTAAAAGGTAAAAGGGTGAAAGTTGAAACGTTGAGTGGTGAATGTGAAAGCGCCAAGGTAAGGAAGTCCACCATGTGAAGTGCGCTCAAGGAAGGTGAAGGGTCACCATGTGCCAAGAGGGAAAGAAATGCTAAGGGTGGCGTGATTTTAAGAGACTAAGGGTTAATATTTTTCCTCCTCACCATGTGAAATGCGCCTAGTGAGTGGGGACTTGAAAAGTGAAAATGGCTAAGTATGAAAAAGGAGAGTCTAGGCGTAGAATTGCCTAAGGAATGGAATGGAAGCATGACATGCTAAATGCGCCCTTCAGAGGGTAGATGATGAAATTTAAATTTTAAAAATAATAATAATTCGTAAGGCATTTTCTAAAAAAGAGAAAATGGGTAATACGCCTACAGGTGATGCTAGAATTTCCAGAGTAAAAAAATCTTCAAGAGGGAAAATTATTCATAGAGAAATCAAGAAAGTTTGCCAAGGCAGAGAAACTCGAAATTGCAGGAGTGGAAGATGTCCGGATATGAAGAAGAAATAAACATTAGCCATTTTTATTATTTTTAAATAATAAAAATTAAAAGTACCCCTTCGTCCGGATACACATAAAAATGATGGATTCTAGAAAGTTTTTTCTTCTGGGTATTGAACGCTTGCAATTCAGAGGTGATTCAAACTTACTCCGCGCCTCACTCATATTGTTCCGGTGGATATTTTGCCCAGTGCTTACTTCAAATAAATTTTCTAAGGCAAATTTGAGGAATTTCTCTAAGGCAAACAAATAAAATGAATAGCATTTCGCTAGAGGTTTGAGCTGGATGATTTTGCAAAAACGAAGGAGAGATCAAACGACTTAGCCAAACCATTCGAAGTTGTTCAACGGAATGAGTGATTTAATATTTAAAAAAAAATCAAATGCGACGAGGCAGGCCTGTGCAGAGATGATGAAATCATAATTCTAGAAGTTTGAGATTCCGATGCCTCAGATGACAAGTGTTAAACTGGAAAAGAGAGGGAAAACGAATTCGAAAATTTGCTAAGAATAGTCTTTGCAGGAATTCGACCTGGCTATCAGATTTTGAGGTCCTCTTCATTTCTCTCACCAGTTGCTGAAGTGAAAAGTATGAATTTTTGAAGAGGTTGAAGTTGCTGAAGAGTTCAAAATTGTGAGAGAGCTGGAGGTTGCTAAGTGCGACTTAGCTTGCTGAGACTGCAGTTGCTGAGAAGTGCGAATTTCTAGGTTGCCAGAGGCTGCAGTTATTGAGAAGGTACGACTTAGTGAAGAAGTTTCATTCGACTGTTGAAATAAACGAGGTTAAGTTTGAAGTTGCTTAGAAATCTGAAGTTGAAAAAGGCTACATTTGCTGAAAGTTTGAATTTGTGAAGACATCTGCAAGTTGTTGAAAGTACGTTTCTTCTAGAAGAGAAATACGAGTTTGAGAGAGGTCTCAAGAGCTGCTGCAAATACAAAAATTTCATAGTTGAAGTGAACAAGACAGTTGAGGTTTGCAGTTGGAAATGGCAGAAGTGTTGCAGCCTTTTTATTTAAAAATCTGCTGGCACCCTCAACGGTGATTATTTTATTTTATTAAAATCTTGTCGTCTAACTATCTTGCCTTTTTGCAGAATGGCCGAATCAAGCAGAAGAGTTGCAGGCAAAAACAACCACACCGAGTCCAGACAGGCGTTGATCAAGAAACTGGGCAAGTCATTTTTGCCAGAGTCAAAATTTTCATCAAAGCTCGGCAGGCTAGCTGACACGAACTTAGGCTCATTCAACCTGGAGGCATTCAGAAGAAGGATAATGGGGACTGGAGGCCATCACCCATCTGTGACTTCGCACAGTATTGTCAGAAGTGGACTGTATGCAGCTACCAACTTTCCGCCAGCTATTCGGTGCCCGGAACTCATCATGCAATGCACCCACCACTACAATGCAAAGCAGAGGACAATCACTACGCCAGATGGCAAGGTGCTGGCCAACCTGACACCTGAAGCAATTAGAGAGGCATTTGGGATTCCAGTCCATGAAAAGATGATCTACAAGACAAAAGAAAGAGCTGGAAAGATGTACTCATCCACCACAGACCGGTGTGCTGATTTGATAAATACTAGGTGGATGATTAAACCCAAGCCAACTCGCACAAAATTGCCCAAGCAAATAGTCTCGAAGGATTTGAGGCAAGAGTTTGGTGATCTGATCATGATGTTAAGCAGAGTTGGAGGCTGCCCCCAAGCGTTCATCTTTGAACCTTGGATGTTCTATTTTGTCAACTTGGTGTTAGAGGGAAAAGATTACATGGATTGGGCACTCATGATCAGTGATAGCATACATGAGCAGCTTCGTGTTGTGAGGAGAATGAAGACATTTTACATGGGCTCCTACCTTGTCTATACCTTGTCTATATGCTGGCTCGCATGACGAGATACAAGGGGATCTCTTACAAGGAACCAATCGGTTGCAGTTCCCATCAGTTTAAAATATATAAGGCTTGTCCACAGTTGCATTTGACAAGCACAACTAATTACAAGAGGGTCAATGATGCCTTTACTATGCACATAATGAGGACCCTGCAGCAAAGAACCCATCACAGAATATCAAGGGAGGCACAAGAAATGATTGAGAAATTTGGATGTTGGTTTATCCAATTTCCAAAATTCACCTACATAAAGCTGCAAGGATTTTCCTCCTATCCATACAGATTGCCTCGGTATCCCACAAATAGGATAGTGATGCTGAAAGTATCTAGGCAACTGATTGCCTATGATAAGATTCAGAAGAAGAAGAAGAAAGGTGGACTTGGATTCCCAATTACCATGGGGAATTCAGATGAAATCTGCCCATCGCTGCAAGCAACAAGAGAGGCAGAAGCGGAGCTCCAATTCTTTCACCTTTCCTATCACGCCAGCAGGCACTACTACGATCCCCACAAAAACATCAGATGGATATTGATAGAAGAGTTCAGGCACAAGGTGCAGATCGAAGACTTTTGGGCAAGTGCAGTGGATGAGATCAAAGTCAGAAAGAGAATGTTCTCTCGGGTATCGTT
>CM021103.1:556703160-556916331 GCA_007115665.2 Sequoiadendron giganteum
GATCATCTCAAGGGTTTTGCACATTGCTGTGATTATTTCTAGAAATATCCAGTTTTCAGAATTAATAATATTCTCAGTTCCGGGCATGCTTTTTATGTAATAAGCTTGTTAAGGTCATCGATTAATTAATACAGTTTCATTTGCAGCATTAGTTTTCCAGTTTCCTTCATATATCTCTCTTGTATTGTATTGCTTGGCACTTCGGGTATGAGTTTATGGTAAATGACAAGCAGGGGATTAACTTGTAATGAAAGTATATTGCTCTTGGCAAGATATTACAAATCTGATTGAGACATTGCAATATTTATTTTCAGTATATTGCTTCATTTGTGCATTTGAATATGTTATTTTCACTCCTTATATTACTGGCATTATATCTCAAAAACAAAACAATCAAAAATCACAAAGAATCACCAGGCAATCACATAGAAATATAACTCTACAGCTAGTAGGGTTACTACATTTCTCCCTATAACAGAGTTACAGAGTAGTTTGGGCCATCTTTGAGAGGGGTGATGCCAAATTTGGTATTTGTTCAATCTACATTCCTAATGATTATCTTGGTAGGAGTGAGTTGTGGAAGTGGTTGACTGGACTCCCAGAGGTCCCATGGATTATAGGCGGTGGTTTTAACATGATTGAGAATAGGGAAGATAAAAAAGGGGGCATCAATATGGACTGGAAAGGGAATGAAAAACATTATTGGTACAGAATGAATAACAAGCTTAATATCCTTGATCCTCTTGAAGGTATGAAGCAAGGAAGAAATGGTGTGTGGTTTACTTGGTGTAATTCTCAGAAAGGTGGCAAAATGATTTATAGCAAATTAGACAAATTCTATGCTAACAGAGATTTCTTCAGTTTTGAACCTATCAATGGAGGGAACAAAGTCTTGGTTTATCCTTATACACTATCAGATCATCATCCAATTAAGGCTAGGATAACCATAAACAATGGTGTTAAGATCAGTCCCAAGAATAGGGACAACTTGATCCTTACACTAGTTTTTTGAAGGACAAAGACTGCATTGAGTTTGTAAATACTTTGCGGGGTATCAAGAAGTGGATGTTAAAAGACTCTAATCCTATAGAAAGACGGAATCAGAATGTTAAGTCCTGGAGGTGTATTTTCTAGACAGTTGGCAAGAAGAAAGCAATGGATAGAAGGAGGGAAGAGAACCGCCTCCAAGATGAGCTACTGGCTGCAGAAAAAAGGATTCAAGATAATCATGTGGATGAGCAACTCTATGAGGAACTCAATAAAGCTAAATGCTCTCTGAGGAAGCTACAAGCTAATAAGATTCAGGGGCTAAAGGTTAGGGCTAAGCTCAATTGGCTGAGTAGTGGGGATAAAGGATCAAAAAAATTCTTCAAATATATTTAAGGAAAAAGGCCTGAAAGAGCAAATTGATCAGATTTGCCATAATGGTGTGACCTTGTCTGTAGCAAACCAACCCTTTGGTAAAATAAAAAATTCTAAATTTACATCATACGAATAAATAAACGTGCTAACAAGTCATTGCAATAAAAAAATTATTTCTTTTATTGAGAATATACAAA
Source organism: Sequoiadendron giganteum (assembly GCA_007115665.2). NCBI lineage: Eukaryota > Viridiplantae > Streptophyta > Pinopsida > Cupressales > Cupressaceae > Sequoiadendron > Sequoiadendron giganteum. The sequence continues at coordinate 556,704,720 of CM021103.1, forward strand.
CAAGATGCCATATCATATTACAATAAAGATTTCACATCATTACAATAACTCCACAAATACACGTAACAATAATTCGTACCTTTACAAACACAACTCCAATGAGCTTTAGAACAAATAGTTGAAAGACAGTCCAAGATCTTCCCTTTCAAATCTTGGCTCTTTTATTGCCTATTGTGGAGGAGAAGCATCACTCAAGCGCTTTTCCGCCAACCACGGACCCATAATACGGTTCCCTGCACTCTATCATTCGATAGATGGCCCTTCCCTTCCACGAAGAGATTGGCAGAGTAACCGATAACGACAACGAATTGAGAATAGTGTTGTGTCCTATATAACTAGAACCTTGTAATCCCACAATCTCGAACTAGCATGTACTACTGGATCACGGTGAACTGACAGTGTAGTCTCAAGGGTCACACAACCTAGAGTGGAGTCACACAGTCTAGAGTGGAGTCTCGTACATTCACACTACTTTGATCAAAGAGTTCTCATTTAGTACTTCGAATGAAGTCATCTATCACATACACTACTCAGAGCCGATTTGACTTAAGGCTATCTTCAACTATGCATAGGTATCTCCTTCAATGGATAGTCTATCATCCCAGATAACCTACAACCATATTAATCTACTTGGAATTAACTACTTAACTGGTAAGTACACAAGCTAAGTATTCCTTCTATGGATTGTCCATCATCCTAAATAACCTACATACTTGGATAGCTCGACTTACGTGAAAGTATATCAATCCCTCTCCCATACTAGATGCCCTCTCCTAGGAGAAATCACAAGTTTTATAGCAAGTAAGTACACAAGCACCCTCCCATACTGGATTATTTATCCTAGGAGTAACACAAGTTTTATGAGTTAAACTAATGACTTAGTTGGGTGTACCTCAAGTGACTCTTGCATTCAAATCAAGCCTAGTAAAAAATAACTAGTATATACACCATTCTCCTACTATGGAGTAAATACAAACACATTGCATCCCATGTTCAAACATATCTAGTATATTTAAATACCTATGTTGTACCTCTTATAACATAGTTGAATTCCTCAATCAAGTAATCTCTTTGACATAACTAGTATAGTTAAATACTTGTGTCAAGCTACCTTATCGACATTTCTAATACAATTAAGTATTTGTGACAAGCAAACTCTCCTATCATGGAGTACTTAAAATCACATTATAAAAAGCAGCCTAAAGGCTTCAATTCCCTTTTTCAAAAGACAAACATAATTACTTCTTATGCATAGACAGAAAATACATTTCATGCAACATAATAATTTCTTTGCAAATAATAAGAAGTAGAATATCTCATGCTTGTTATCGCTTTGCAATATAATAATTTCTTGCAACAGACAGAAAATACATTTCATGCAACATAATAATTTCTTTGCAAATAATAAGAAGTAGAATATCTCATGCAGCCTTCCCTTTAGTTCAATTCAGCTTCTCAACTCAATTCGCACTTCCTCTCTTGTTGACAGCACTCTTCTCTTAGAATTAAACAACTCTTCCTCTCTTGTTGAAATCATTCTTCTCTCAGAATTAGACAGCTCTTCCTCACAACCTCCACCTTCTCATACACAAAAATCAGATATGATGAACTGTAACCAGCAAAGGCATAAATCTTTGCTATGATACGCCTCCCTCAATGGTATTAATGAACCCATAGAAATGTGATTCCCGGTTGCATATAATGTTCACTCAGAAATGAGAAGAATGAACATATATTAATGCACAAGATGATACGCAATTGGTGTATAAGGCAATCACAAGAGACAAATGACAAAAATTACTGCCGAGAATGAGAATGACAAATGGTGCGATACAAGAGAGTTGGCAACTATTTATAGAGAACCCAGCTCTCCAAACTCCTACAACCAAGGCATGTGAATTGACACCACTGCCATTTGAAATATTCAACCTGGAAGTGGTGCCAATTCTAGCTCGTTTTTAGCAAAGGACATGGTGAATTGACCATTCTACCAACATTATGAAGACTATTTCCAAAAGCACATGGAGAATTTCAGAAATCAACACTTACAGAAAATGGTTTCAAAGGTGGCACCAAACTCATGAGATGGCGGGATTTTCATATTTTAGAGAAGTCAATTATAATTTGTTTACACATACCCAACATCGACTATTTTTCTGGTTGAGTCGATGGAATTCATTTACTGTGTTGGATTTATTCTTGCTTCAGATTCTGACTTGGTCAAAGGATTTAAACGCCTTTCATGGATTTATCCCTGCGTGCTCATAACCAGGAGATGCGCAATTTCACTTTGCCGTATTTGTTTCAAATTTGAATTCTTCTCATTAGCCATTTCGGCATAAATAAGCCAAAGTCCAGTACGTATATTGAAGTCTTTATCAATTCAATTTTCCAAAGTTTAAATGATAATTTTACATCGATTCGGAAATAATTCGATTTCCAAAGCTGAATGATAATTTTACCTCGTTTCAGAAATAATTTGATTTCCAAAGTTGAATAATATGAATTAAATATTATATTATATATATATAATTATAGTTTTAAATATATTAAACATATATATATTTAAATACCATAGTATAAATATATATATATGTTCTAATATAACTATAATATATATATAAAATCTTTAATATATAATTACATATATATATATTTAACAAATATATATATTGTGAGCCAGTTAGCATACATCCGATATATATATATATATATGTTAATTCGGAAGGCAATAATAATATTATTAATATCCACATTATATAGGATGTGTGCATATATACATATATATACTTGTATATACCTCTATGTACACATATGTGTAGGTATACCATATTGATGCATCCGTATGAGCATATCCATTTGCCAACATATGCCTGTATCGATATGTATATACATATGGATACGTGTGTATACTATACATATGTATATATGTCCACATCTGATACACTTACATCCATTTACGTTACCATCATATTGACATGTGTGTACGTGTGGTATCTCTATACATATGCATATACGTGTCGTTAGATCCTCCTGACACGCATGTGCATATATATAAACATACTTCCACATGCATCCCTCCTATCCATGTGATTGTAATATCACAAGACGGATCACATAAACCAAATAGATAAACATCACTCACAAATGCATGCAAAAGTAAACGAGACTCCTAATGCAAACATACAAGTTATGGATGACTTACCTATAACCCACACAAACTGACTTAGTTCACTCAATCTAAGGTGATGTGTGTGTATGGTCAGATAGTTTACTTTATCGGTTACCCGACCAAGCCCTTCTCTCAAGTGATACTTCCCCTCCCCCTAGAGAATGAACATTTACCTGCAACCACTAGCACATACCTTGGCAGTCAATTGTTCACAACAATAAGCAGCATATATAAACATCTTTAAAATTAGAATAACAATAATTCAATAACCATCTATTCTCATTTATATAGTATTTCACCATGAATAACATCAAATGAGATAACATCAAATGAGATAACATTCATATTGATAACAAGGTACAAGCATCATTAATTAATCTTCGAAATTCACATTACATTCACATTTACCTTATGTAGTAATAGTAAATAGTAACCTCACAATTTGGGGTGTAACACTGTCAAATCAAGAAGACATCTTGCAACGATTCACACTGTTTTACAAAGATCTCTTCAGATCTGAAGACAATGGAGAAGGCTACTTGGAAGCTAGAAAAAAGCTTAAGAGATTACTACTTGGAAAAATTTCCAAAGAAGACAATGCTCAACTTTCTGCTGCTATAACCAAAGAAGAGATCAAAAGAGAAATCCTTTCCATGAGCAATGATAAATTGTCTGGGATAGATGGGCTCCCTGTTGAGTTTTACAAGGTCTTCATTGATTGCGTATGTGAGGATCTCCATCAGGTCTACAAGGATACCCTTGCCAAAGTGTCATTGGGACCCTATATTATGGTACAGACGCAATGTTACCCATTACATTGGAGTTGTCCGCTTTGCAGTTGACATCTACAGTAGACGATGGTGAGTTCAAAGATCCGATCAAAAGGAGGATCTTGTACCTGATGAAACTGGAGGAAGAAAGGGTGGAGGTCGTTGATAGAATCACTCAGCATCAAGAACGAGTGAAGAAGATTTTTGATAAGAAAGCTCGTCCGCGAGACTTCGAAATCGGAGATCAGGTCCTGTTATGGGACAAAAGACATGAACCTAAAGGAATGCATGGAAAATTTGATTACTTATGGTTAGGACCGTTCCAAATACATGAATCAAGAGGAGAGAACACATACATACTCTCACATCAAGATGGAAGGCTTCTCCCGCTACCTTACAACGAGCAATATCTCAAGCACTTCAACCCTCTGGGGGAGGAGTAATTTTTGTAAGTTTTTATAAATACTTTTTATGCTTTATCATAATGTCGTATTGTGTTTCCCCGTTTTGTGATGTTTTGTCGTGTTTTAGGTGATTAAAATAGGTAGTCTTGTTATAGGTGATTAGGAAAAGTCCAAGTGTATTAGGTGATTAGGGAAAAATCCTAACTCCAATGCCCAATGTTAAAGTCAATGGTCTATGAAACCAGAGATTCCTAGATTCTCCTATGCCGTAAGTATCTGACATGGTCACCAGACGGAGCCTAATGTTGTACCCAAACCAAATTTTTTGCTTCATTAAGGCATTTTGCTTAAAATGGTCTAAACGTTGTAAAAGTGGGGTCAAAACTCAATTTTTGGGCAAATAAAGTATGGGCTTTTAGTCAGTGTGATGCCAGGAAGATACTGGCAAAATTTGAAAATTTTGAAAATTAGGGCTTTTGAAATCTATTTTTAGCTCAAAACCCTAAAAAGTAGGAACTTGTCAGAATTGGCTGAAATTAATTTTGATTGGCTTATTTCACATCATGATCACAATGGTGAAGTCAGTTTCAGTTAAAAGTCAGTTTAAGGCTGGTGGGTAGTTAGAACCTTTTTAGGAGAAAAGTTAGGACCTCTAAGGTCGTCAATGGCAGTTGGCCAGTACTAGGTATCAATATCTAAGCCCGAAACTCAAAGAGGAATGCTCTACGATGAAAGATGTTGAAAATAATGCTTTTTGATGGAGGGGATTTTTAGATTGGTAAAAAGTGCTAAAATATTCTAAGTCTGGGAACTTTTCACTATGTAACGTAGTAGACACTTGCGCAATCAACGTGAAAATCAACTTTATAGTGTCCGTACATGTGAAAATGATGAAGTATAGTCATACACACACCTCAGCAGTCACAGCGCTTCGACGTGGTCAAACTCAGCAGTGGATACAGTGTTTGCAAAGCATGAAATGGTGAAAATCAGTGAATTCAGAGCAAATCCGCTCCCCTGTAGCCTAGAGGTGCCCTTCCATTTGAAGGTCAAGATTTGATTGTTTTGGATTGAGAATACATTCATTGTTTTATGTTTTCAGTCAGCTTTCCGACTAGTTATGGAGCAAGACCATCCGAGTTACAGAACTCCGGCAAACGAAGACAAAACAGAGGTTACGAAGAGTGTTTTCCACAGGGAGGCAGTCTAGAAATACGGATCCGCTCCCCTGTAGCCCAAGGGCACCCTTCTTTTTGAAGGCCCAGATCTGGATGCATGTGTGTATTACTAGACTCAGTCTTTGCAGAATCAGTCTAGCTTTTCAATGAGCTATCAAGCGGAAGCATATCCAATTCAGAACTCCGGTTATGAACGTCAGAGGTTGAAACTACAGGTGGGATACATGTGAGAAAAGGTTGCTACTAAATGGTTTGAGCGCCCCTGTAGCCCAGGGGCGCTCCTAAATATGACTTGTTTGATGGATGAGTTTGCAATAGAGGGTCTTTCTAAGATCTTTTCCAGTTCAATCCAGCTCCGTGATGCACCCGTTCACAAGACGATCCGACATTCTGAGTGATCATGACAGAGGTTCTACCGAACACGTAAAATAGAGGATGGTGGAGCATAGCTACACAAAGCTACACATCTGTAGGCTAGGGGCGCCCAGCCTTTAGGCCTGCCAGATGGGGTTATTTGCAATTGTCGTCTTCACAAGACTTGTGTGCAATTACTCCAGTCATTCAACGAGTCCAGCCGACAGCCTCCGGGATTTGGCGAGAGCTCGTATGTGTGAGGTCAAGGTGGCAATGCTGTAAAGTGGAAGTGGTTGAAGACAGTTCAAAAAATGATTAAGTATAAGGCTAGAATTTTCTTTGAAAAAGGCGATTCTCTTTTAAGGGCCTTAGAAGCAGTTTTTTGGCTTCATCTTCTCCAAGAACATCTCTTGCAAGTTGACCAAATTATACAGAGAGACAAGCGGCACACGAATCGGAGCATTCTAGCTCCTGGTATCAAGGGTCAAAGTATGGTGTTCAAATGAAAATCACACTTTTGTCAAAATGGTATTTGAGCTATAACAAAATAGGGGCGCCCATCCTTTTGGGGTTCCTAATACAATTTTCAGATACCTTACATGCATTCATCGGATGCAGAGTACTTCCAGTCACACAATGAATCCACTATCTAGTCAGCAGGGTTCATCATTTACCATCAATAGCAGTTTGAAGCATCAGAAGGCAATACGAAGAAATGGCTAAGTCTGGAGTCAAAGCATCAATTTAATCAAAGGCGCCTAATTTTCTAAGGTGTCAGATGATGATTTTAGCAGTTGTTGCTCCCAGCAGACATTTCATCCTTGTCAAGTAGGCTTCACAGTGGATATCTCAGCACAATCGCAGGATCATTCAATCATCCGGAAATCAGAGTTGAACATGGATAGATGTAATTTCATAGTCAGCTATAAAATAGGAGATTCTTAAAAAAAATCTCATAACTCTTGCAGATGGATGCCTAAAAAATCAAAATTTGACTTTTTAGAATCAATGAAATGTGTTGAGCACAGCAAGAGGCTATTTTTGGCAAAATGATTAAAAAAAAAAAAATTGCATGCAGAGCATTGAAAGTGACGAATTTCTTAAAAGATAAATATTGGCGCCACTTTTAGCTCTTTGCATGTGTTGAAATTAAAATATTATTTTTAGTCTAAAGACTCGGAAACAGTGGCAATTCAACTGGTAAAGGGCCAATCGAATTCCTTCTTCATAATTAGGGTTTCAGCATGCATGCATGAAGGTACGATTTCATCTATTTAACCAAGCATGGCCTCTCTTCTTATTCACACAGCTTTGAAAGTACGAATTTCCTCAAAGAGATTAGTGAATTTTCATCAGAGAATCAAGCTCAAAGGTGATAGGTAAATTCTTTTGCAGGTTCAAGTCTAGATTTAGCATCAAATTCAAAGACAGGGTGGCGATTTTGAAGGAAGAAGGCACAAAAACAAATAAAATAATAAAAAACGTCTTTTCTCTTCTAGATTTCTTCCATCTTCTCATCTTAAATTCTCTCGCATGTTCGAAGTGTTGGAAAATTTTGGCACAACAAATTATCTGGGTTGATTAAGAAGAGCTTTCTCAGCAAAACCCATGTGCAAGAATTTTTCAGGAAAATTTGTTCCAGAACATCTGTTCTTGAAGCTTTAGTTTTCTCAACTGAAATTCTTTTGCATGGCTGAGTAAAAGGTAGATTTTTACATTTCTAGCATTGTGGGTTGTCTTGGAATCATTTTCTGGACAAAACACCTTATACCAAAATGAAATTTTGGCATTACGTAAATTGAGCTAAACAACGTAAAAATGCCATCTAAAGTATGTTTTAGGTCAAACCAAATATGAAATCCTTGTGGGTTTCTGTCAAGGAACCTATGGTTAAAATTTTGAAAAAACGAAAATTAGGGTTTTACACCCCTATTTTTATGGAAACCCTAAAAAATAGGACCTTCCCGGAAATGATTGAAAATAATTCTGATAGGATTAATTGCCTTCACGATCACACTGATCAAGTCAGAATTATCAAAAAATATGTTTTACTCTGGTGGGTCTATTTCTATTTTTCAGGAACAAAGTTAGGAGCTCCGCAGCCATTAATGGCAGATTGGCCAGTACCAGGTGCTGAAAGCTAAACCTCAAAAGCTTCAACGAAGAAACCATGGCGGAAAAAGATAAAAATGATGACGTTCAACGAAGGAGATTCTCAAAACGGAAAAAGGCCAAAATTTGGCTAAGTCTGGAAGGTGCACGTTTTGTCTACCAAGGCAAAACATAGTCTACAGTGGTTAAAAGCGCCCCTCTTGAAGAAAGGCGCCCTTGAACCTTAGAGGGCAAATCAAAACATCTGGCAGTGTCAAAACAGTCATCCTCTTCACTTTCATACTAGCTCGACAACGAAACAATCAGCAAGATTATCTGATTCAGCAATCATTGACCAACCGTCAGCGAAGTATGGAGGATCCATTGACGACAGAAGTGCCAAATCTGAAAGCTTCAAGGTAAAAGCGCCCCTGCTGGCCAGGGGCGCCCCTCAGTTGCAGACATCAGATGAATCCAAGAGCTGTAGCTTTATACATGATATCTTTCCAGCTTCCTCCCGGCCACGTGATCAATCTAACAGCAAGTCCACAAGACACACCAGACGATCACGAGACGAGATCAAGCAGAAAAAGCCAAAATTAAAAAACTGGAAAGATAAGCCAGAAAATGGCTAAGGCATGGCTAAAAGCGCCCCTCTCAAGGAAAGGCGCCCTTTCCTAAAGGTGTCCAGATTCAGCCGGAATCTTCACTACCTCCCAAGACGACCTTCTCAGCTATGACCTATCTCGTCAGCGAGACTATCAGCAAGAACTTCCGACAAATCAATCGACTGATGAAGAAGGTCAAAGGCTGGCAGTCCACAACCAAGATAAAACTAGGCAAAAGCTAAAAGCGCCCCTGCTGGCCAGGGGCGCCCTTTAGTTTGGAGGCCCAAAACTTGCCAGCTGCCACTGCAAAGTCAGGCATCGTGAACAAGACTGAACCAGCTACCCGACACATCATCAAGCAGAATCATCTGATTCATCAAACATCGGGAACGTCAGATCAAAGCAAAGAGGGTCTGAAAAGGTCAAAACGAAGAACGAGTCAGTGAAAATTGACTAAGGCATTGTCAAAAGCGCCCCTTTCAAGAAAAGGCGCCCTTCTTTCTGGAGGCCTAAACTCAGTTTTCTGAGCTAACCTCTCCCAGGCATATCTAGTCACATTGATCCTGCCTCAACAACAGAACTGTCAGATACTGCTCGAGATCAACTGAGCAACCTGAATCGAAGATCAAACAGGAGCACTTCAGCTTGCAAAATAGGCAAAAAAGATCAAACTCAAGGTTGGACGCCTAAAGGAAAGTCAAACAGAAATGTTGACTTGAGTTAGCAAATTTGGAGCCAAAAAAGAGAAAAACACTCCACAATCAGTGGAAATCATCTTTTGGAACTCCAAATCAGGACTGAATGATGAGTTATCTTCCATACTTTGTGGATCTTAACCCTAATTGCCTTATATTCATGCTAGGCGTCCCTTTTCCTCATTATTCTTTTTGCAGGTTGAAGGATAAAACATCAAGTAGCTCCCAAGAACAAGTTTTCAAGATCTGGCAGGGGTTTTGAACGGATCTTCAATATTTTTGAAGATAATTGGCAGTAAAAGCATTCTTCTCCCAAGATTGCTTCCAGAGACAGATTATTACAAGTGGCAGTTTATAACTTCCAATCCATCTTCTGTCTATTTCCTCTACTTCTGTCTATATTTCTTTTGCATGTCACAGGAAACGACAGATTTTCACAGATCTGACCAACTGGGTATGATCAGCACAGCTTTTTCAACAAAACCCACATGGTAGATTTTTTCAGAAAAAGTAGCCCTGCTGCCCCTATTTTTTAGGGTTTCCGGAAAAAGTCATAATATTGAAAAACGGACAAACTGGGTTTGTTTGGCTCTGAAGCACGAACAAAACCCATGTGTTAGATTTTTTCGAGAAAAATCACTTTCTGGTGCCCTTGCTGCCTCTGCCACCGAAGGGCTCTTGCATGTCAAAGAAAAACTCGTTTTTTCGAATTTCTGACGATCTGGGTCTGTTTAGAAAATCATTCTTAACAAAACCCATGTCTCAGATTTTTTCGTAAAAACTACCCCCGGCGAGGCTATTTTTAGCAGTTCCAGAAAAGTGTCAGAACAGGGTCAAGTGCCCAGTCAATATTCAAGGTTTTCAGAATGCAGTACTCTCAGGTACAATACAAGACCAAAACAGTCTTATACCATGATTACCTGAAAACGACTGATACAGACTTATGGCAGAAAAATCCAGAGGTCAGTTCTGAAGACTTGGAGGGCATGAATCAAATCACATTGCAGAACATCGAAGAATCCGGTTTGTTTCAAGCAGCATCTATTCCAATCACCTTACAAAGCATCGAGCTTGTAATTGCTTGCACTAAGCATTACAACCCGACTACAAGAGAGATCCTGTCAGTTGACGGGAGGGTGATTTGCAGCTTGAAGCCAGTAGACATAGAGACTTGTTTTGCAATCCCACCATGCCCTACCAAGAAGGTCATATCAGTGACAGAATGCGAAAAGGCATTCGAGGCTTCAAAAGACAAGTGTTCGCTTATAATGGCTGAACATTGGCTGAAAACAAAGAGGAACAGTTTGCCCAGAGTAGTTGGTAGAGGAGAATTCAAAGACGAGTACGGAGTGCTAATCACCCTACTCAGCAGAGTCACTGGACAAGAGGAGGGAAAATCCTTCCAGCCGTGGATGTTCTACATTATTGGCAAGATAATCAGCAGAAAAGAACGTTACGACTGGGCCTCCCTGATCAGTGACACACTCCACCAACAATTCACCGGATTTCTAGAAGAGCACCGTTTCCACATGTGTTCATACCTGGTCTACCTGATAGCCTTCCAAGGCGATTTCAGAACATTAAACACTGTGGGAACCCTGGGTGTGCAAAAGGTACAAGAATACTTTCCTCGCTTGGAGTTCACTCTAGCGGAAAGACATTTCAAAAGAATAAATGACCTTTTTACTATGCACACCGTGCACGAGCTAGACCATGAGATGCACGTGCGTATTTCACCAGCAGCTAAGGCAGCAATGGTGGACTGGGCGGATTGGTTCATACAATTCCCCACTTTCACCTACATACGCGTGTATGGCTATAATGGCCACCCCGCCATGATGCCACGTTACCCCTCAGATAGGGTAGTGTTCATGGAATTCCTGAGGCAATTGGCCGATGTTCACTCTTACCTTCGCGTAAAGAAAAAGGCTGCAGTGAACTTTCCTCTTCAGATGGGACTCTACAGATGCAGAACAGCAGCTGATGCAAGGTTGATAAGCCAAGAAATAGTGAGATTTAATCTCAAGTACCTCATCGACAGGAGGCCATCCTATGACCCCAGAGGCATCTTCGCAGCTCACCTTGAGCAAAGATCATCACATGAACCTTTCATGGAAGATTTTTGGGTCAACTGCGAAGATGAGTTCGAAGTGAGAAGAAGGAACCATAGCAGATTCAAGCTCTCACAGATTGCAGAATTCATGTCAGAAGACATCGAGGGCTTATCTGAAGACGAAGGAGAAGTTATTCTTTCTTCCTTCTTCACGGGTCTAGTAGATTCACAACCACTCGGCAAGGTAGACTGGTACGCGAAAGAGAGTACGTCTATTGAGGAAAGAACGGGTAGAGTAGTTCGACACAGTCAACTCTACCTGGACAGTAAAAGGACAAGGAAGGTAGTACTTCCCCGATCAGAGCCGCCAGCGGTTCAGTCTACACTACCTTCCACGTCTAGGAGGAAACCCAGACAGAAGAAGATGAGCTTTCCTCCAGAAGGAATGCGGATGTCAGGAAGCACATGGGGGAGAAAAGGAATTGCCAGCACAAGCCGGCAAGAGGTACAGGTGGAGACAGCCACCAATTTGCCTGAGACAGTTGAGACCGCTGCAACTACACAAGAACCAGTGATTGAAATAATCGCTGTAGAGGCGGAAACCATTGTAGAAGAAGTTGTAGCAGAAGCGGTGCCAGTGATAGAAACAGAGCCACCATCTTCACCACCATCACAGAGGTCACAAAGTCCTATTGATTTGGACTCGCCACCACGAGACATTGCCACGGCACAGTCTCGTTCTTCTAGCATTCAGGGGACCTATGTTCCTCCTCCCAGCGATGCTAGCCGAGATTCTATCTGGCTGGAAAGCTCGCTTGGGAGAAAGAGGGAGAGGCCTTCATATCAGCTTGACTTCTCTGAATTCCATCATGCCCCACAAGACATGCCGGTAAAGAAGTTGAAGAAGCAGACACATGTAGAAAAGAATGCAGAGAACGAGGTCATCATAGAGACTGCTGCCCCACCTGAAGACAAAGATATACATAATGTGAGGGTTGAGGATTTCACGCTTTCAAAGGTGAACCTTGGAAAGACCACTCGACAGGTGGAGGCAGACCTTCTTGGAATTGCCTCGGCGAGTGTCAAAGAAAGGATGACAAAAGATGGACAAGACAAAGCAGCCTTGAAGGCTGAAATCCGTCAGCTAAAGTTGTACATTTCTAGTTTGATACATGACACTCCAAACTCCTCGGCTTTGCCTCAAGGACTGTTGGATCTCCCAGCTGAAAGGAACCATCATCAGTTGATTACATACGGTAAACACTTGAGACGTCAAGTGGATGAGTTTGTTGTCAAAGGGCGGTGTGTGTTGACAGAAGCATATCAGCTGAGAGACAGAGCACATGGACTTCGATCAGAAATCCAGAAGTCAGATATAAAGGCAGCTCAAGAGAGGCCGAGAGAGGAGGCGACAGTTGCTGATTTGCAACAAGCATATGAATCAGTTACGACCACAGAAAATAAACACCATCTCTTTGAGTGGAAAGAACAGGTGGCATACAAGGTGAGAGCCTATGATGCCAACTCTGTGGAGCTGATTGACTATAGACGCTTCGTCGCCAATATTATCAACTTCGCAAGAACGTTGGTAATATCCTTCCCGGAGTTAGAATATCAGCGGGAAGGAGGAGAATATGTGGAACTTGAAACCGTGCAGACACGATTCCAGGATGTCATCCGATCTTCATTCCTTGAAGATCCCAATGGCTGCAAATTAGCCAAAATTGCAGCCATGTCTGTCCAGTTAGATGAAGCAGCTGCCCAATGCATAACCTATCATCAGCAGCTTACGACGGGTGAAGAAATGCTTAGACGCCACATGGTCATCTTGAAGAGCATTAATTGCCCGGAGGCCGAAGAGGTCAATGACTGGATAGAGACTTTGTTGACCAGTGGTGAAGAGGTGTAAAGCACCAAGGGAGGACGTCCTACCCTCCAAATAGCATTAATGATGACTGAAGTCAACTTGATGCCCCTTTCCAAGTTGACTCCAGATCTCCACAGATCATGCATGTCAGATCCCACTAATCTAGGATGTCTATTTGACTCCCACGATTTGTGGATCTCAGATTTCCTCAAAAGGTGGATGTCTATTTGGAGACACATTTGTAACATAAGTTCACTTTTAGTTAGGTGTCAGTCAACTGAGGTAGACTTCCAGTTTGACTTTTGTTTAGTTTCAGTTAACTGAAGTAGATTTCCAGTTAACTGTTTGCTCACCTACATTTAGACATAGAATAATATCTTGCTGATTGGCAAGAACTGTTTGTTAACTCAAGGAGATTTTAGGGTTGCCTACTCCTTTGAGTTCCTATAAATAAGAGCCTTAGGTTCTTTATTTGTTTAACCTTTATTTGCTAGCAAAATTGCTGCGCCACTGTTGCCAGAGTTCGCTTGTTTATATCTGTTCACTCTTGGATGAGAGTTCGTTGGTTGATCGCAATTGTGCATGATTTCGTGCCTTTGCTGTCCCGACCTTTGTAATTCTTTGAAGAATCTTAAAGAATAAATCAGATGGTGCAAGCTTGATTGATCTAATTATTTGAGTTATTCAAAGTCTTGTTTTTAAATAGTGCATTGTTTCAATCTCCTCCTTGGACAGGTGTCGTCGCCTCCTTGGATATTTTGTCATCAATCATTATCGTTTGATGTTGTTTAATGATCTTTCTTGCAGCCTAGACTTTGGACAGGTGTCGTCACCTCCTCGGGAATCCTGTTAGAAAGGCCATCGTCCCTTGTTGTTTCCAGTGAGCTGCTTCCAAGCCTATACCTCGGATAGGGGTTCCTCCTCCTTGGCAAGTCTCAGATCCAGTTTACCGTAACGAGTGTTTGCTTGTATCGAGCCCTATCTTGGTATATATCCGAAGGTTCAGAGCCTCGGCCATATTCCATTGAGACGGAGGATTCAAGTGATCCAACCATACCATTTCGCTCCTATGCCCTCATGCTCTGTTTTTCTTGAGGAGGTAGGATAGTTTAGAAGCTTAGTTAGTCGTAGTTAAGATCTGCGGAAACCAGAGAAAAAGCTTAGCTACGGCGCATTGGTTTATGCACCCTTGTGTCCTACCGCTGAGTAAAAAAGATAGGAAATCTTAGTACACCCCTTTTTTACAGTATAAAATCAGCAAAGAGAGATCTTCCTCTCTATAATCCGAAGAGCATGTACTAACACACTTGCAATAGCTGTCCGTTTCCAATAAGCACTCCAGAGGTGCTAATTGAAACGCCAACATAGATCAAGATGCCCAGAGCTCAGGAGACACTGAGCCTATTGATGACAATGAGCCTCGTCAGAACGATGGCAGAGGAGAAGTTCACGAGGTAGAGGCCGAGGTGGAACAACCTTTTATTATATCAGACATGGGCAGGAGGTGCCAGAATGGCTAAGGGATAGGATGAGGCGTAATCCTGTAGATGAGACCGATCCCGCAACTGAAATGGAGGAGTAGTTACAGAGAATCAGTGCACCTCCAGCAAAGAAAAAGGCTAGGAAGTTTTCCAAGATCTCAACAGATGAGGATGGATCCCGAATTTCGCATATGGCAGTGCCTCGGGTAGAATGTGATAGAGACGAGGCCATTCCTGAGAACTATGTTGTGACAACCATGGAACTAGGCCACCCTACTGGAGCACAAGTGGTAGAGGAGTGTGATAATTCCTATTGAGCACTCAAGGACAGATTGTCCTACGTTGAGGGCAAATACAAAAGGTTGAAGGTAGAGCACAAGACACTGATTGGCTATGTGCAGCACTTGTCCCGTCCTTGTGGGCAAGAAAATCCGGCAATTGAGCTTCCAGCTGAGTTTTCCAGGGAGTCAATTAGTGGGTTAGAAGATTTGAAGAGAATGGCACAGCAGGCAGACAAGTGGGTTGCCAATGTGCGTACAAAAACAAGAAAGTTTGTGGAAGATCTTGCACATGCCTATGGGCAAGCTTCTGATAGTATGGCTAGGGTGGAGGCAATTAACCATGCTTGGGGTGAAGCTCGCATCTATCAGACGAGAGTTGTTCTCCATTTAGGGGCTTTGATGAGCGTACCTCAACACACTTTGGTTGAGGGAGGTGTTATTCAGTAGGGGGATAGATACGACTTCGCCAGATGGTATTCTTCAATAGTCATAGGCCGGGGATTCTACGATGCATCACAGGCAGATTCTGTCAGGGTCAGAAAGGCCATGACGAACATCTTAGATGGAATCCTCAACACATTGGAGGCAATCTTTGCCAGGAGGTTGACTTCTGAAGACGTAACTGCAGATGGATTGAAGAACAGATTGACGCCATTCTTCTCTGAGGTGAAGACCTTCACACAGGATGATTTCGAGAACACAGCCACATTCTCCAGTATCATACAGAACACCTAGGACGCCCTTGTTGCCTGGAAGAAATCATGTGCCCGGCATGGGCAAACAGTTATAGTTTTGGAGTTTCAATTGGATCACATTCCTCCTATTTCAGATCAGGAAATTGAGGTAGTACTGGACAGATTCATCAGATTTGCAGCCAGCGAGGAGAAGGGAAACACCCTTCTGGATGATGACCTTCTGGAGGGTGACGACAAGCATTGATGGCAGTTAGTGGTTCGTAACGAGGAGTGGAGAATTTGCAGCGCATTCATTGCCCCACTCCTCTCAGTGGCAGTTTTTAGGGCAGAAACCCTAATTAGGGCATGGGTGGCTCAATCTGAGCCCTTTTATTGTAATCAGATCTGAACCGTCCATTGGATTGGGCCTATTATAAAAGGGGCATCCCCCCTCATTTGTAAATCATTAGAATTAGAATTGAATCAGAGAGAGAGTTGAGCTAGAGAATAGAAGGCATATAGCATTTAGCTTAGAAGTTAGCTTAGATTGAGGAGGGAAGAAAACTTTCCTTTGAAAGTTTTGTAAACGGTTGTTGTGAACACTTTTCATAATACAAAGAGTTTCATTGCTTGGTGATTTCTTCTTTTGTTATGAGTAGCTAGCAAGGCCATTTCATCTTTCCAATTCAAGATAGATAGAGTAAAATAGACTTCTAATTCATGCAAGTAGTCGTTAATTGTGGAATGTGGTGTTGAGTTTGGACAAGTCTTCCTTTATCCATACCACTAGCGGACTTGCTGACGATAAGTCCGCCCTGCGTGGTCAACTGAAATTTCAGAACCTAACTTCGATTGTGATTTGTATGTGTTCATTTGCATCATTGTGATGGGGTGCGCATGTTGAATCATAATTTGAATATCTTATTTACCCTTTGAAGATTGCACCTACTTTGTCAAAGTTGTCCGACAGGGAGGCGAAACAAAGTTTGGTTTGAAGATTGTTGAAGCTAATCCTCACATTCCACCTTTTTGAAGTAGATTGTAGAATTCCTATCCCTATCCCTTTAAATTTAGTATCTCCCAGTTAATTTAGGAGTCAGAGCAATATTGTCAAATCATTCATGTCTTAACTACTTCACAAAATCGAACAACTACGTAAGTCCCCTTGAAAACTCAGCATATTCACATTAGCCAACTGAGTCTATTCGTGTTAAAGGAACCTTGGAGTTGAACGCATGAAATTTCACGCAATCTTAGCATGCGGAATACTTTGATCAAGAGAGAATAGAGTGACCGTTGGACATTTTATTCTGTGTTGGCGCTGTCATAAAACACACGTCAATGGATAGGAAAGACATATTCTATGATTGTAGTATTGGATTCTTGAAAAACTTTGTTATTGGCAAGAGTTCTATCATTTTGTAAAGTTGAACAGTAGTACTGTTAGCTATCTCATTATCTTGCTTCTTACACTGCTTTCCCACCCTTGTGAAAAAGACTGGTCATGCTCAGTCTATATTTAATTGCATTTGCATATTGCTGATCGGCTGAGCCGTCAACACACTCCCGCTGAGTAAGTGGTCGAGTTGCATATTTACTTTCAGCATTGCACTTCTCTTTCCAGTCCTTCCGCTGAATAAGTGGTCGAGTTGATTGTTACTTTCAACAATTTAATTTCTATCTCTAGTCCTCCCACTGAATAAGTGGTTGAGTTGATTGTTATCTTCTTTCATTGTATTTTTCTAGCAGTTTCAAATTTGTGCTAACGATCCCCTTTCGAGTATGCTCTCACCTTGGCCGTATTGGGATTTGGGTTGATCAGAAGAGAAAGGGTTCCCTTCAGTTGGTTTGTGATTTCACTAATGTTAATGGGTGAAATTAATGTGTTAAAATTTGAAAAAAATGGCTAGCATATTTTAGTGGTATGAGAGCCAAGATCTTGCCATCCTGTTGGGAGAAAAAATTAGTGTTGCCACAATGGATTTCATTAGATATGCCAAACAGTTCAAGAGGCAATGTGAACATGAGGCTTCCATACTCCATGAGGAATATTCAGAGCATGCTAGATGATTTCAAGAACGATGTTTCTTTTGACTGCTACTTGAATTATGTGATGATTATGAATCCTGGAAAATCTGATATGGTCAACTACATCAAGAGAAATATAAAAAGGGAATTAGAACAAGCCTTGGTTGAAGGATCAAGGAAGGAAGAAGTAGTTCCTGTTTGTGAGTTGCAGCCCACAAGTAAGCAAGTTGAAGAGAAAAATCAGTCAATTAGCATTGAAGATGGCACAAACAAGGTGCACTTGTCACCTCAAAATGATCGTGAGTTTGATGAAGATACTCTGACAGTTGAGGAGTGTTTGGAAGAACTTCAAAATACTTCCTTAGACTTGCATATGATAGGAAGTGATGAAGATCAGCTTAGTGAAAAAAACATAACAACAATCTTGAGTCCTAATGAAGATGTTGGAAATAGTGTTGTGTGGGATGAGTTCATTGAAGAAGAGTTTGATGAAGAAAAAGCTAGTGTTGTCCTTGAACCAACTTATGGTCATTATCATGGTGATGTTGTTGGTGGTGATTCCGATGTATTTGTACCTCCTTTTGTTGAAGATTTGGTGATGGATAGTTTTCCTCTTGTTGCTGTCCCAACTTCCCATGAAGTTCCACATAAAGAATTCAGCGCTTTACTCATTCAAGATGGTTCCATTGAAGATGAAGATGATGAAGTTTTCAAAACAACTTGCTTAGATGATTCTTTGCTTCATTACAAGATGGTGTCAAGGTTGGTCTTGGGTATGAGCGTCAAACTAAGCCCTTGGAGAGAGGTGTCTATGAAGGTATCAATTTCAGTGAGTTGGGTGGTGACCTATTCAAAAATTCAGCACTCCAAGAGAAGCACGAAGAGCTCTTTCCTTTTGATCAAAACGATCAACCTCTTACCACTTGGGATCCAAGTGCAAAGGCACCTAGCATTGACAAAGAACCTGTGTGGGATGAATTTCCCTCTGATCCGAATGATGAAATGGAACATGATAAAGAATCTATAATAGCAAACAATGGTGACAATATGCTTGAGTTTGGGGATGCCTTCAAGTTTGACCAAAGTGACATTGAGGTGGAAGCAGAGCTTGAGGACCATATGGCTCTTGATGATGAAGAGTTTGAAGGTGTTCTTAAACACAAAACTGATTTACCTATTCTTTAAGCTGGTTGTAAGAAAAGGCTTAAAGAATTAGAAGAACCTGATCCTCTTATTAACATTGAACAATTTCAGTTAGTGGGTTGTGAAGAAAAGGAGTCTTGGAGCAGCGAAGAGGGCAGCAAAGACGAGAAACAAAATTCTGATTATCAGTTGCAGCCAACCAGCAATCCACCATATTTGCATATTCTTGGGAAGGAAGATCAAGTTAGAAGGTCCTTTGAAAGAGAAGTGTGGGTTCTATCACAATTTGATCACACACACAGTTGGATTGAAGAATTCTACTGGAAGGCTCAGCTTGAAGAGAGACGAAGGGGAGTGAAAGATGAAATTGCTCTTCCCAATTTGCAACTTATCAGAGATTCCTTGGAGACCTTGAAGTCCGAGAACATCCACTTGATTGAAGATCGAGATCATGCCATTGAAGTTGCAAAGAAGACCATTGGTGCTTTCCAAGGAAGTGAGAGAAAGGTTGATGAGCTCACTTTGGAGCTCGAATCAACAAAGGACATGTTGAAAGAAACTCAATTGGCTCTAACGGAGGTCGAAGACCAGTTTGCTGACTTCAAACTTTTCAAGGAGCAAGAGGGCGCACAACAAGCTAAAGAAATCAAACAAGTGATTGGAGAGCTTGATAGTCTTTAGGAGGAGTTTGATCTTGAAAGCATCTCAAGGAAATCAGAAGTTGTATGTACAGATTTGGAGCAACAAGATGAAAGGAATGACTTCCAAGTTTTTGACAATCCTCTCTTTGAAGTGGGTGCAGAAGAAACTTATGATAATCCTCTTTTTGAGATGGAAGATGAAGCATCGAGTGACAATAGAACGGAAAGTGATCCTAATGAAGATTCCAAACACTATATAAAATGTGGTTTTCAGCTTATTGATGATTTGCAAGCAAATCATGAGGGAGGTTCGATCCTTGCAAATGATAATCTTCCAAGAAGTTTGTTTGATCAAGAATGCTTAAGCGGGATTGATGATGCAGTTTCCACTTGGGAGGTATTGAATCGGGATGTTTTCAATGTCCTTGACATCAAAAGGTTGTCCAAACATAATTGGGTAGCTGCTGGTAACTCTATTACAGCAGCAAGGAAAGAAGATTTCAGACTTGTTACTCATGAAGTAGGGGAGAAAGATGGACCAGAACATGGTGTTTGCATACTTGTCAATCCATCCCTTTGGTTGAGAGATGTTTTAGCTCATGCTAGTCTATTTTGGGAGTTGGATCTGAGGTCATCTAATGTTTCATGCTCCAATGTTGTTGAAGCTTTCGTGGATTGGCTTCAAGGGTTCACTAGAGGAAATGCCAATTTTATGAGTATGCACTTGGTTTTGACCAGCACTTGGAGTTGGGTTGAATTCTCTTTTTGGTGTGTTGGAGATCATCTTCAATTGGGTATCCATGCTTGGGATTCTCAACTTGGGTTGATGGAGCTTATTGCTTGTGGAAAGAAGAACTTTTGGAGGGATAAGGATCAAATTATCAGATTTTTTGGTGTTGTCCCCTTCTCTACCAGCCACTTGATGGTCCCATTTGTTCATCAACAAATGGATTGGAGATAAATTTTGAGTATGGGATGGAAAGATGAACGGATGGTTGCTCTTGAGAGTGATCCTTGGCTAAGACAAGGGCAGTTTTTGAGAGTCAAGCTTGCTGATTGGAGGCAGGCCAGCCACCTTACATGGGGAGTTTCTCTTGTTCAGGAGTGTTGGTTCATCACTACTTGTCAAAGAGGTGGTAGTTTCCTGATGGAGATGGCTCAACTGTGTTTTCTAGTCAGTTTGGAGGTTTGTGAAACAAAATTTGTTAGTTTCTTCCCAATATTGGTTCAGGACAACAAACTTTCACATGCTTTGATTCTACATTCTGAGACTCTTGGTGTTGGAAATGTGAGAAATTTGTACAGTCCTCATGGCTGTACCATGATATTTCAATTGAGATATAGTAACTCCATGTGGAGTGATGGGTATGAGTTTGTTGAGCTCTTGCAAAGGATTGCTTTCCTCTTTGCAAGAAGATTTGGAGATGTCACTTTTGCACTCGTGGCTCTACTTGACACCTTGAGGAGATATGCGAAACATTGCAGTTTTGAGTTGAGGAGATATTGCCTAGGACTGTGATAGACAGTGGCATTGCTGATATGGATGACTCAAAGATTTTTAGGCATGAGATGCTGCATGATATTGATTTCAGTCTTTCCAAACTTTATAGCTTGAGTTTCATTGATGGTAACATTTTGGAGTTACAAGGGTGGTTAGTGCAATTTTGGCATGAGATTTTCACTGATGTGATCAGAGTGGTGCAGCATCAGCATGGTGGGTCTTTGCAGAGATGGACATGGGACCTTGGGATCCGTTGTAGTGTTGTAAAATTGCTTGAGGACAAGCAATTTTGGGAAGGGCGGATTGTAATGTCCCCATTTTTAGCACTGCACTCTCCAGTGAATGATAGCTTATCCCCGAATGCCCAGAGGCTAGTCAGTGGCAGAATTTGGGTTTCCAACTGCGTAGAGGTTTCTTTTGAGGATTCAGGGGTTTGCATGTTGGAGTTTTGTAGTTTGGTTGCGAGATTCTTTCTAGGTTTTTAGAGAGCTTCGTAGTGGTATGATATGCAACTGAATCAGAGAACTTTTCCGAACTTACTATTTTTAGTAAGTTATGACGATTGCATGTTGGAGTTTTACAGTTCAGATTTTGGATTCCTTCTGGATTTTCAGAGAGCTTCATGGCGATGTGACATGCAACTGAATCAGAGAACTTTTCCGGACTTACTATTTTTAGTAAGTACGACGACTGCTCGAATTGTGGTTAAAATGAGTTTGGAACAACTTACTATTTTTAGCAGTATGCTATTTTTAGTAAGTTCTATTTTTAGCACGGTTTCTATAGTTCAATTTAGTGGCTTTATCTGGCAGGTCAATTTGAGTAGTTTGGTCTCCAACACCTTTGGTGCTAATTTGGCAATGTTTCAGCAACTTGGTATTGTGGCTATTTTGGGCAGGGCAGTATATTTAGTTGGTCTCTAGCATTTGAGGTGATTATTTTGGCAAGTTTGATATTTGATGAAAATATTATTTTAAGTGAAATATTTTTACTAAGGCTGGGTGGACGCCTAAATAGAGAGATAAGTTGGTTTATTAAAAAGAGCAATTTTTATAAGGTTTCTCACTGAAGTATTTTGGACGCCATACTTGGAGAAATATTTAAAAATCATTTCACTTTATTGATTGGGACGCCTAACATTCCTTTTATTCACATTTAAAATAAAGTTTTATCCTTCTTATGTTTGGACGCCAAGTTATGGAGGAGGATGAAGTTTGAAATGAAATGCAAACGTCAAAGTGAATTTGAATGTGAATCTCATGGGGGCGACATAATTGGAGGGAAAATAAATTTGAATTCAAGGTTGGAGAAAGTTATAAATAAGAGGCTTTGCTCTCTCTTTGGGGTATCTTATGTCTACTGTATTGTTATGCTGCCGAAATGGTTAGTGAGTTGCTTCGAGGAATGCATACCTCCTAGCTTTGGCTTGACTTCTTGCTTGAAAGATAGCAACTCTTTGAGATTTGGTTGTTCTTAATCCTTGAAAGCAAATTGAGCACATTGTAGTTGAGTTTCTTGAGTTTTTATCAGTCTTTGGAGTTGCTGGTTTAGTATAGCTGATTGTCATTTTTGCTCATAAGTCTTAGGATGAATTTTATTTGGTTATGGGTATTTGACAAATGAGTTTTTCAGACCTGGGTGCCCCTCTGTGTTGATTTTCATATTTTATTATCAAGTGTGAATTTTAAGGAAGAAATCACCCTTCTTGGGAGCCGTACCATGCTGGAGGTGCTTCAGAATGCGAGCAAAAAAAAATCATGAGTTTTGGTTGCAGTTTGTTGCTTGGGGTTTGGGCGCCTACTTGCTAGAGAGCATTTGGTTTTGGTTTGATGTCATTTGAGTTAGTTTTGAGCAAGTTCTTTGCATTTTAGTGGATTGTTGAGTTGCTAGTCTATGCATTTTAGTTGTTGGTCTGTCAGAAATCAGATTGTAGATGTTCTCCTTGGAGTTGGGATTTTAGTGTGGATGAGTCATTTGAGGATAGGAAAGACATATTCTATGATTGCAGCATTGAGTTCTTGAAAAACTTTATTATTGGCAGGAGTTCTATCATTTTGTAAAGTTGAACAGTAGTACTGTTAGCTATCTCATTATCTTGCTTCTTACGCTGCTTTCCCACACTTGTAGAAGAGACTAGTCATGCTCAGTCTATATTGTATTGCATTTGCATATTGCTGATCGGCTGAGCCGTCAACACACTCCCGTTGAATAAGTGGTCGAGTTGCATATTTACTTTCAGCATTGTACTTCTCTTTCCATTCCTCCCGATGAATAAGTGGTTGAGTTGATTGTTACTTTCAGCAATGTAATTTCCATCTCTAGTTCTCCTGCTGAATAAGTGGTTGAGTTGATTGTTATCTTCTTTCATTTTACTTTTCCAGCAGTTTCACATTTGTGCTAACAATCCCCTTTCGAGTATGCTCTCACCTTGGCCGTATTGGGATCTGAGTTGATCAAAAGAGAAAGGGTTCCCTTCAGTTGGTTTGTGATTTCACTAACATTAACGGGTGAAATTAATGTGTTAAATTTGAAAAAATTGGCTAGCACAACTCTGATGGGGTACCTATTCTTTATTGTTTTCTTACTTAGTGCCTCGTAATCAATGCACATATGCATTGTTCCATCCCTTTTGTTAACTAGTAGTACAAAGGAAGCAAAGGGAATCTTGTTGGGTCTTATGTCTCCCATATCAAGCATCTCTTTGATCACGTTTTCAATTTCATACTTATGCCTCTTCGGATGTCTGTATGGTGTGGTAATCATCGGTTTGGCACCCTTCTCTAGCTCAATGACATGCTCAATCCCTCTCTTTGGAGGTCTCCTAAGAGGTATACTACCGAATGCTTTGTTGTGCTTAGATAGAAAAGTTTGAACATTTGGATGATGATCTTGTTTTTGCTACTCCATAATTGTAGGCATACTGATATACTCTGCTACCTACCCTACTTGATCATGCCTGATTAATCTCTCCATTCTTTTGAAGGAAATTACTGTAGCTCCCCCATCCAACATGCCTTTGAGCACTATTCTCTTACCCTCCAATTCCAACCTCATCTCCATAGTTTAAATTCATGGTGAACTATCAAAGTGTACGAATCCAATGTATACCTAGAACCACATTTGTGTCTACTATGCTCACCACATAGAAACCATCCTTGAACTCATACTCCCCCAACTGTATGCTCAAGTTGGGAATCTTGCTTGTGCAAGTGAGGGTAGACCCATCTACAACCATTACCTTAAATCCTTCAAAAAGTTTTTGTTTTAATTCCCCTCTTAGCAACAAGCCCTTCATCAATGAAGTTATGAATAGCACCTATATCAATGAGAGTGATTATTCGTTGCCCACAAAGTACTCCCCTAATCTTGAATGATCCAACTTTCTAGAAGCTAGAAAGTTGGAAAATGGTACCATCACATCCATGCTACTTCTCTATCTCTTTTGTTGATATTTCTCCATCACTACTTTCAGATTCAGTGTGTTGATCTGAATTTTCTGATGCTATTTCATCTGCTGAAAAGTACTTAGTCTACTTCACCTTTTCTTTATTAGCACACTTGTGCGATGGGTCCCAAGGCTCTCTACAGTGGAAGCATAATTTATTTCTTCTAAGCTCGTTGAGTTGATCACTATCCAGCTTGTTTGAAACATTTTTGGACTGATTTGAATCTTTCGGAAAATGTCTCTTATCCTTGTCCATTTTATGCAAGAATCCCTTAGACTGAAATATGTTTCTAGATGTAGAGGATTCCATATCCCTTGCCTTTTTTATGGCATCCTGCAATGTAGGTGGACTAAGTGCCTTGATCCAACCTCTCAATGGATTTGAAAGCCCATCCATAAACAAAACAATCAATCTCCTTTGCGAGATCTCGATTACCAACATGGATAGCCTTTGAAAATATGCAATGCAAGTATCAACTTAACCCCATTGCTTAAGTTGTGCCAACTCCTTAAAATGCAATTTTGGATCCTTCTTGTCAAATATAGCAATTAACCTCTCTATAAACTATGCATAGGAGTCAGTTTGATCATGACCCAAGGTGATCATCCCGTGATATCACCACTCATGAGCACTACCATCTAAGTGTATAGCAACATATTTAATGGTCTCATCTTCTAACATTGGGTTGAGCTAGAAGTAAGTGTCTGGTTTCTAAATCCATGCTCTAGCTGTAGTTTTCCCTGAACCATCATAGTGTGGAATGGATAATTTTCCCACCTTTCTCTACAAGTCCTAGTTATGTTGTGTACCACCTCTATTGGGCCTATGTTTTGAATCTGAGATGTATGTAATCACAGAAAGACATTTCAGACTGAAATTCAAGTCCTAAATTCCTCCAATCCTCTAAAATCCGATCCTACAACTCTTGTTGTGTTAGTTCCTCTTCAACTCAAGGGTTAGTTCTTGGTGGAAAGTTAGGCATAAGGGGTCTTGAATTGGCTGCTCCTATCATAGTGCGCTGATTTGCAGCTCTATTATTGACTGACCCATCCCCATTTCTGTTGTTCCTTTCATGACCGTTGTTTCTCCCATTATTCTCACCATTGCTTCTGCCATTGTTGTTGTTTTCCACCATATGTTGGGTCATTAGTGCCACCATTTGAGCTATACTTTGCTGCAAATCTTGCTGCTCTCTAGAAAAATCATTGAGCATCTCTTTGGTACTAGGTTCCTCTTGGTCTCTGTGTTCTCTATCACCCATATTTACTTCCACTCTTTAAACTTCCTCAAACAAATCTGTTTCTGGTGGGTCCTCAATGTTCAGATTTGATCTGTTTCTTCTCAAATTATAATGATGAGTAAAAAAAGGCTGCATTATTCATCCAACTGTCGTGTGCCCTTTGTTCATTGACAACCCTTCCAGGATGGTAGGATTCACTGCTCTGATACCACTATAGTGACCAGCCTACTTTCTTTTGTATTTTTTGAAAGATAAATTTACGCAACTAACAATAATATTCAGAAAGTAAATACTTTCAACACACCCACACATTTAAGAGACAGTTTCATTCACATTCGCTGTTCGAAAACTGAATACAAGAAATAAGAGTTTACTCAAACACCCAGATGATTTAAACATTTAAATAACAATTTCTTCACATACCCATGTGCTGCAGATTATTACAACTGAGAAAACTTTATAAAAACAAGTTTGAGTCTCTAGGAAGTGCAACAAACTCCAATATAGCCCTTTCTCCAACTCCAGTAGCTGCGAAGTGGATTAGGGAAGTCTAGGTGCCATCATTGATGGTCAAAAGAAGGCTCCAAACTAGGCATTCCACCTCATACAACCCTCACGCCTCTTGCAGGTCTGTGTGGTACGGCTATGGCAGCAGATGAACTTCAACAATTAGTGTGTGCAAACTCAGTCTCAACCTCCAGCACTCACACTCCCCTAAGACCTTTTCAAGTCAGCTCCAAGTCAATAAAACACTTCAACAAAACCCTTGTGAGATGGGCAATTGGTATGACCAACTTATGAGGAAAGGTATGACCAACATAGACATTCATTCATCCTTCGAAACACATAAAATCTGACTGATTCCCTCTTCACATTCCAACGACAAGTATGATACATTGCAATCAAACCCTAGCAACAGTTGTAAATATCTTATTGAAACCCAAATGTAGTTCTTGTGTGACACCACCTGTGAATCCACCAAGAAAGATCTTTCACTTTCGAAATGGATGTTCTTTGTGAAGGTTTTTGTCCTCACTTGGCCTTGGAAGAACACTATTCAACCTACAATACTTCTTCATTCAAATTCTCAAGCATAAGTTGCAAAAAGAGTTCCAAAATCTCTTTTATTCTCCTCAATTCCTACACCCAACTTTGGGAATTTAATATTTATTTTATTTAATAAAAACCCCTTATGTCTCCCATGTAGGTGTCCCCCTTTTACACACAACATGAATTCACTTTTTGAAATGTCCCCTTATGCCCCCTAGATGCCACTTTATAAAGTCACTTTAAATAATTTAAAATAAAGTTAAGTATCACCAAAATAATCATTAAATGCAGAATCTGATCATGCCAAGGCATTAGAAGGACAAAGTCGGTGCTGAGGAGGTAACTAACTAAAAATAGTAAAATCGGACCAAGTGCCCGAAAACACTCCAAAAAGTGCCAATAGGAATCGCTTGTAGCACTGAACTCACTACAACACTTAGAATATGCCAAATGGGTAGAATAACATGGTCTCCAAGATCTATGGAGTCCTCTAACCAAACCACATTAGCCTACAAGAACCTAAAGAATAGGCTCACTATCTCCAACGGTCAATTACTTAGAAAGGGGGCATTACAGGAACCCACCACCATTATTGAAAGATGATGTAGAAGCATCTCGTGTAAAATAATTTTGACTTGCACGCCATATAAACCATCCTACGTACATCACTTATCACAAAATACAAAGCCAATATTCCTATATTATATTTGTTGTCTTATCATGGTACATATGCTAATTATATCTACTATAGCAAAACTAGGTTTGACACATCCTTCGAATGATACATATTAGTCATTTTGTAGGTTGCATGGGGACTTGTGTTTGAGGCCTCTTCTTGATCCATATGAGACTACACTTAACATGTAATGTCCCCTTCCAATTGATAGTTTGGATGATTTAATGGCTTATTTAATTCCCATAAGCCATTAAATAAAAATAAGGGAGTTAATTATTGATTATTTAATATTATTATTTTCAAGCAAATAATACAAATAATATTAATTAATTAATATTATTTTAAGTGCCTTAAGTGGAGCTATAATATTTATAAAGTCACTTTATTAGTTTCCCTCCTAAACTCAAATTTTAAATATTTAAATATTTGAGAGGAAAAAAGGTTATTTGGAGGGTCAATTCATAGGAAGATATAAAACTACTTTTTGGAGATTCATTTTGATCATCGGAGTTTATATTTATTTTATTATTGCTAAGAGCTCTCGGGCTTGAAGTTTTGGGGGGTTTTGGTGGTGAAAGGATTCCACCCTAGCTTGTGGAAGTTGATCAAATTTGTGAGTTTCCTTTGGAGACAAATTTGCAAAGAAATTGATATATTTCTTCAAATCATTTTCAAACCTTCTTCAGTTTTGTTGATCGATTAGATCACTCACAGATGGAGGCGATTCACTTTCTAGTTGAAGAGCATTGATTGTTTGGTGGCATCAAATATTTGTTCTGGGACAGCCAATTAAATCATTGCCTTAATTATTGGTTGGCGGAGCTAAAAATCAGAAGTTGGTGTGGCATATGTGATAAGGGAAGGCATCTAACTCAGGCCTTGCATGGGAGTTTAGATTGGCTGCAACTTCCTTATCTGAGTCACCTTGATGGGAGTGTGCTACATTACCCTTAAGCAGCGCCTATAATGAATGGGCACATGGCATAGAAGCTGAACAGGAGTGCTGTACAGTTTGGAGGGGTTGTGGAAGTTTGACTGAGTCGTGGTAATTCCCAGCAGATCGTGGGTTTTGCAAAAGGAGCCACCTCATTTCCAGAATCCAATATTATTGCTTATTGTTGTCTCAAACTGTGTTTGAAAGATTGCTGATTTGTTCCAGGTCTGAGATAATCATTACTTATTGTATGTGTTATTGAATTGCGTTCATTATGGAATATTGAAATCAGAAAAACAGTATTATATGACTGTTATTTCCATAATTCCTTGTGATGGCAATGAGTAAATAAATCCTAAATCAATTGAATTTCATGAGTATTTCATATGAGGCCCTTATTGTATGCAATCTCAATTTAAATTACCAACTGAAACAACTCAGAACAGCAAGCAAATAAACTGTTTCACAAAATGCTTGCATTTTCAAACTGGGAACAATCGTGAAAATTTCACTATCTTGGGCAAGGGTCTTTACATAAGATCCAAACTCTGGAATCAAATTTCAATCTCTGGATGGTTGGGTTCACCATGCCCTTTCAGGCTTGTACAAGATGATCCTAGAATTAGCCCATAATGGTCAAAAGGAGGATGCAGTTGCTATGGAAAAGATGTTGCCCTCAAGCAACCATTTAACTCCTGGCTCTGTGTTGGACACACCAGGCAACAAGGGTGGGACAAGCTCAAAATTCTGCTTCAGGGTTTCGTCTATCTATGCTTATCTTGTTGTTTTCTGTTTTTAAATATGTATACGGTTATTATTAGCACTTAGTAAATTACTATATTATCTGTTAGTAATGGTAGCTTTGGTCAGTATAGGTCAAGGGGATACTGCTCTAGATGTTATATTTTGTCCATGTAGGCCTGTAAATGGTAGTTCTAGGAATTACATAATTTGTCTTTCCCAATTTTTACTGGATTGTATATGGTGATAAGCTGTTGCTGGTTATGAAATTGGGGAAAGAGTTCAAACCCAGGATCTCTAGGGTATTCAATATTATCAAGTGATTTTGCAGAAATTAATATAATTAATTTTTTGATTTAACTGAAAAAGAGGTCTTTCATATGAAGAGCTAGTGTTATGGACTATTTTAGCCGTTATTGAGGCATAACAACAGGCTTCACCTTGTGCATTTTAAAAGCCTTTTCCTTTCATTTTTCAGGGCACATGTCTTCTTCTCTATGCGGCTCCATGACACAAGCACCCCATTGGTTACCAGGCGTGCTAGCCTCTGCCAGTATGAGGAAACTGTCATCCTCATTGTTAGGATTTTCTTCTGTATTTTCCTTTTTGCATATCGGTTTCATGAAAGGATGATATGCTGGTCTTTTTGCTGTAATTGTTTTCGCTTATTTTTTTAACTTCCATCTCAAGAACATTGTTGCCTTCACAATCAAACTTGGATTTAATATAATATATAGCAAAATTTTCTGAATTGTACTTGCTGAGTCTGGGGTGAGAGCGAACAATCTATGACCAGCAAGATAAAATCTAGATCCATAGGTTGATTTTGTATGTTTCCTGATTTCTTCAGCCAATTTATGTCCATTTTGAAACCTGTTAGAAACCAAAAGAATTGCAAGTTTGAGCTATCAACTAGTGACACAAATGCTACACTATCCCTCATTTATACAAAGATTGAATCTGATGTTGATCTTCTTCAAATTAAAGGACAATTCATCTAAACTTAGTAACTAGTAAGAAGCTAAGATATGCACGTGTTAAAAAATTTATACCCTTTGTATGTCCCTACATATTGGCATATATAGCTATTATAGATGTATTTTGATTTCATAAGTTGGCTCCTACATATGTTCATGACATCAAAATGACTTCTATTTTTCTCCTGAACCTCAATTATTTAACAAAGATAGATGATTGATCAAATGCTCAGCATTTTCTTTATCCTCTCCTATGTCTTAACTAGAAATGAAAAGACTTAATGCACAACATTTCAGATACATATCAAAGTTATACAAGGCCTCAAATTGTTGGAACAATATGTAGCTATTGCGTACCTTTTATGCACATCAACATACTCATCTGTTTCATCCACGATCTCTTCCTGTAAAAAGTGAAGATTTCAATTAAGACAATCTAGAATTAGATGTTCCATGGTCCCTGTAAGTAGGATCACTAACTACATCATTCTGGACTTCTTCTAAGAATAATCTATGCAGTAATTCAAAATAACCAGGTTACAATCAAGTTTCCAAATAGGAGCTTTGTCCTGCATAAGACACAAAAGGATTGTATACAGGAAAGGTGATACACTGCAAATATCACTTACTTGCAACAGCTCTTCAAAAACGTCTTCAAGGGTGATGATACCGATGACCTCCTTATCTTCCATTTTCTCTGAAAGCCCACCGTCTATATTGTTATAATCTTCATAATGTTTCAGTGGAAATGTCGTGCCTTGTAAATATGATTTTGGTTGCAAATCAACCTTATCATTTGTACCTTTCTGCACCTCAATATTTACAATTTCAGTTGGACCATCCACTACCTCAGAATTAATGTCTGAGTTCTCTCTTTCATGAGTCAGGTACCCTTCAATGCCATGTGTAGTTTTTTCTTTTCCCAGTGTTTTCACAACAGCAGCCATATGACTGCTTCCCTTCTGAAATTCATTGAGAATATCATATAGAGGCATGTCTGCTGGCACCCTGTAATATTGACTAATAAATTATGCTTCACATAATATTGTAGATAAAAACTTGAGAATTTACAAAAAAAGAAAATAGAGTGAAATTGCCTGGGCATTCTCCTTATTGAGATAGCGCTTAGAGGAGTTTCTGTTTCCGGTCGTACTGTTAAAAGGCCTTTCACCTGTTTGCATTTGAAATAATAACAACTCTTTTGTAATTTATGTAAAAAGCCACAGAACTAGAAATAGTCATTGTCAACATAAATGGCATTTTGTATTCTTCAGTCTAGGAAAAACATAAAGTTTAAAATCAACAAAATAACGTGTGATTGCTCATGATAGTTGAAAGAGAAACAGATAACACAACAGGAAATGTTACCAAGAGAAGTCCTATAATGTTCTTGGGATTTCCTGAATATACAGGGACACGACTATGGCCTCGTGCCAAAATAATTCCTACTGTTTCCCTGCAAATATTATGTATATGTTAGACTGGAAACTACTGATTTGTTCTTTGAATAAAAAACAAATTGATATTAATATATGAACAATGATGTAATCTCAACAGAAATGTCTTGCTCATCTTCCAAATCCAACCAACATATATCACCCACAATAAAACACCTTAAATACATTATAAAACAAATGTCAATAAAATATTAAAAAGGAATAACAAACCTGCTAGATGGGCTGGCATCTGATGTAGTTTATCACTTTTCATCAGTACAATATTCTTAAACATTTTCAAAAATGGAAAACAATGATACTACATCAAAAATTTGTTAAGCATGTTTTTTATGTTAAATTGTATTACTTTCCAAAGCCACATGTAAATGTTCTATGATTTTACAAATGTGCCATCCTTTAAAGTACATATACATGGCTAAGAATATGATTAGCAGAAAAGACATATAGGAATTAATTTGGCACTGCGCACAATATTCTAGCTATTGTGGGCAATATATGACTTGTTTTGTAGAATATTAACACAGACTTGCACAAAAATTAGATCTCAGTAGGATTATATAACTTCGACACTAAAAGGGGCAACCTCCAAATAGAAAAGAACAATACTAAAGATGTTATTCAATTTCATTGAAAGAGGTGGGTAGTGACAGGTTTCACATGCATTCCCTTGTGATAGATGTGGAGAGGGAATTTAAAAAAAAGAAGAGCAGATCAGGTTAATTTGGAAAAGACAAAAGGTTAAAGAAGAAGTCTTGAATCTGTTGCGTGGGAGAGCTAAGAGCAGCATGCCAGGTATAGGAAGCAGCATTAATCGTTTGGGAATCAGATATCCTTGCTATCTGTCGATTTGCTTGGATATCGGTCTCCTTAGTGCTCTGCTTTGTATCATTTGATTCCAATAAACTCTGTTGCCTTATCATTGTTATGTGGTGAACTGGGAAATGTTGTTATTTGCAAGGAATGGCATATGAAAACTTTGTGTTCTGTCATGAGAATAAGGAATGAATTCGCATGTTCCTATCACCATTGTCTGAGAATCAGTTTGTTTGATTGGGGGGGCAGCATTCTGTATTCCATTTAAGTTTCATTGATGCTTGTTTCCTTCAAATTCTGAATTTGCAAGATGAAAGAGGGATTCTTGTCGCTTGAATTTGAGCAACTGTTGCTTCAACCTATCTCTGGGTATTGCTGATTGTCTGTGTTTAAATAAGGTTGTCATCATTATCACTTGCCATAAATGACTATTAATACAGTTTGAGCTTTGACACACAATTGATTGGTAAGCTGACAACAGAAAACAAGTATCATGTAACACAATCGAGTTTCAGATTATGCACAACAGCTCTCTACTGCCTATAACTACAATAGGAACTGTAAATAACTCCTAATTGTGAGTGAAGGATATCCATAATGATACATTATTATACCAACCAGTTAACTTTTGTTATGGCCATTTAAATGTATATCTAAAGAATCACCAGTGATTTAAACATTACTATACAATTCGATTGTTATACATCAAGCAAAAACCTGCTGATACTCCTCATAATGCAGAGAACTTGAATGAAGAAGACTCGGATGCAATATGTGCTTGCCCATACTTCACAGTTCACCATTTATCTTAATGAGTGATTGTAGCTCTGTTGTATTTTACTCTTGTACATCTATTACTAGTTATGTAACTTATGTGAGTACTTGCTTCTCTAGCATGCAGCAAAGAAGTTTACTCAGCATAGATAGTTTCTCCCAGTTCTCTCTTTCTTTTTGAGTCACTGTTACCCAGCATTGACTTGCTCAGCACATAAAATTTCCTAAACTAATAAATCAGCTTTCTACTTATCCTGAAGAAAGAAATACTGCTACTGATTTATGCATCAGGATTCAGTACACAGGAGTTTGTTGAAATGTCATATCCAAAAAAAAATTAAGCTCAAAATTAATCTATTTTATATTTCATTCCAATTTATCCTTCCTTGTTCCCATTAGTGGATGTGGTAGAAAAATAATTTCCAACCATGTGAGAAACACCACTGTGCAGATTAGATAGTCAAGAGCTAACATCAATAGTTTATTCATTTAACTTGCATAAGAGAAAGATGCATCTGATTGGATTCTACAACCTGATAAATCTACTAATCTATATTTAACAGAAGATATATATGAGAATTTACTATTTAGTCACCATTCAAAAATGCTTACCAATCCAACTTGCTATTGACATCAAGAGAAAAGGTTGACTCAATAGGTGTCATAGCTTCCTCGGCAGTCTGCATAGATTTGTTTTAGCACCAAACACATTAGATTAAAAAATCAACCATCACAGTACAGATGAAACTGAAATTCACCCAATGACTGGAAAATATTGTGATAGTGCAGAGCATTTATTATTCAAATTGAATTCCACCTAATGACTATCAGTCATTGCAACATTGAAGTCTGAAACATAAGAATTTATGCCATTAGTTTCCTTGGACTCAAATTACATGCTTAAAATAAAGATTCAGTGTTATTGAAGTCAATTGTCAACGGGTAGCCTTTTAGTATATCCTACGTACATAATCTTACTTACACAGTTACACTTCATTTATTTTCACATGCATTTTCTTCGTCTACTTATTTCCATTTTTTCTTGGGCTCTCCTCTTCCAGCTTTCGGATGTTATTTCCAATCTCCAATTTGGGCTCCAAGATTCTTGGAGGGAGCTTCTATTTATAGAAAGTCACTCGGTCGGCTCTGTTTATCATTATTCTTCATCAGGATCAATCCTATGCAATCAGTTTCCAATTCTGATGCATTCCGACAATTTCCGTAAAATGAGTATATTAATGGCTATAATTTAATTAATTTACTAAGATTCCTAAATATTATTTAAAATATTTAAAAGGCACCTTAGTGTTATAACTTGTTGGAACCGGGATGAAATGTTTTAAATCATGGATATATTAAACGGGGACCTTGTGTGTCAAGTTATCATTATTTTAATAAAAAGGTCTTTTCCGGAGCTAAAGGGGAGTTTTAATTAAAAAGTGAATTTAAATAGAAGTTTTTGGAGTGTTTGGCGGAAAAAGTATAAAAGTGGGTTATGAGAGCTCATTTGGTCATGTTGAGTTTATTCTATTTCTCTGTTTGAAACCATTGTGGGTCGAGAGATTGAACCCGATTCATCTCAACCTCTGGAGGATGAAAACCTTTGGGGAAGATCAGTTTCGGTGGTGTAACGATTCCACCCTAGCCGGTTCATGGGGAAAATCATTCAGGTTTTCCAATTAGCCAATTATTGCAATTTTGTGAGTCTCCTGCACAAAAAAAATTGATAAAAGGCGATATACATTCTATCATTTGGTGATTGAGGGTTTGATTCAGATTGAGGATATCAGCATTGGTAATTCTTGACGCCATTATCAGGCATCACTCAGGTAGGTCGTGGCTATTCTTCCTTTCATATTTACACAACACAAAGAATATGGATGTGTAGCTTTACATTTGCTGGTGGTATCTTAGTCTGTTGGTTGTGTGAGGGTTTGGTGAGCATTTATTTACTGATTGAAGAAGTTTGACTTGGGCGTGAGGATTAAGGGTACCAATCTATTTGTTCTGAGTTAGCCTCCTTCCTTCTCCTAGCTATATGCTTCCTAAATAGTGGCGTGTGACTTTCTAATGATAGGCATGAGCTTCTTGCCCTAGGCAAAACCTTGTTTCATCATTCTTGGCTTTGCATAACATGTACGTGAGAGTTGCAAGGGTATTTGGCTATTGAGGAGGTCGCAAGAGTCCATAGAAGTTGGACGTGAGAATTCTGCAAGGGTTTCACTGTGCTGCTAGTCGTTGTTATACATCTTCAGGCCTTGTATAGAGTTCCAAGTGTTGCAAACTTTGATTTTAGACTTCACATCATACTTGGAGGCATCTAACGGGTATTTTCACATTATTTCTTAGTGTAGTTGGAGCTACTAATGATTGTTTGATAACAAAGAAATTATTATATGAATGTACTCAGTTGTATCTCAAAAAGCAAGTGTTGTATGACTGTTCACTTTCACTTTGCTACCTATTACTCAAAAGATAGTATAAAGAAATTTCAGACTCTAATGCATTGAATCACATACTGCTGTAGTGAATTTTTGAGTATCCATAGATGCGTATCTGCTCCATTTTATTGCTCAGTTTGGTTTTGAATAAGTCTGTAGCTATGTATCTGCAAATACATCAATGCATGATAGTCCAATGTGAAGGAATGAAGTTGTGAAGTGTTTACTCAATACGGGTACAATGACGTACGGAGTAAACGGAGATAATATAATAACATTGACAGCATATAATAATCACATGGCAATCGCACAAAACATAGATATACTTCTTTATTAAGTATTCGGCAATTACATCATAATGTCTCCAGACAGAACCTAGCATAGCATAGCAGAACCATCCCCCTTCCCGACTACATGACTCAAGTACATATAGTACGTTGGCAGTGGTTAAGGTACCAACCGTCGCATCCGTTCATTATAACTAATTACTTCATCAAGAACTATTCCCGAGACAACTAACTAACATGACCCGCACATAACATAAGTACATGGATTATTAATATAAACTAAAGTCTTATTTACTTATGGCTCACAGCCGACCAAGTACACTCTCGGCCGACTACGTCGACTCATGGCTGACTACATCATCCCCCCCACAAAGTAGCCGTCTTCCAGACGACTGAAAACCAAGAATGCCAACTGATCCTTCTTTGCCAACTGATTGTCACTCTTACCCAATACTCCATCTCTCTCCACCAATTTCTCCTCGAGAGTTGCAACTCTCATCTGCTCGATAGACAATTGCTCTTGTACAATGATGGATGGTGGCACTGCAATTTGCCAATTCCAATAAATCTGATGGGGGTCTGGGGGCAACGCCCCCAGTGGGGTCAAGGGTTAGCGCCCCTTGCGGGGGTCTGGGGGCAGCACCCCCAGCGAGGTTGAGGGGCAGCGCCCCTCGTGGGGGTCTGGAGGCAACATCCCCAGTGGGGTCAAGGGGCAGCGCGAGCGGGGTTGAGGGGTAGCGCCCCTGCCGCCAAGGCCAATTTAACACTTTTGAAACCACTCGAAACAGCATCGCGTGCCTCATTTTCATGATTTTTCCACATGTTCCGAATAGTGCTAATGAACCCGAAAAATACAGGTCTTGCATTGCTTTTGAGACTTCACTTTCTTCAGGTCGATGCTTGGTACGACTGTTTCCTGTTTAGCCCGTACGGACTTTTTCACCTGTACACGTACGAATTTTTGATCCTTCCATACGGTCCCCTTCTCAGACGTGCGAACTGAATTCTTCTCCTGTCGTACGATGTTCTTAGTGCAGCATATGACTCCTCCATGATGCAGCCGTACGGCTAGCTGTCTCCAGTGTGCGGGTTTTGAGACGTGACGTACGGACTTCTGGCGTACCAGTGAATGGCGTACGGATTTCTTGGCTTGGCGTACGGTGATTTCCTTTGAATGGCGTACGGATTTATGACGTACGGACTTCTGGTGTATCAGTGAATGGCATACGGATTTCTTGGCCTAACGTACGGTGATTTCCCCTGAATGGCATACGAATTTATCTCCTCCTTGGCGTACGGATTTGGTAAGTGTCGTACTAGCTCTGTCTTCTCTCCGCCGTACGGACTTCTCCTTATGGCGTACAGAGTTCTTCCTTTGGCGTACGGATTTGGCAAGTGTTGTACCGGCTCTATCTTCTCTCCGTCGTACGGACTTCTTCTGTCGTACGAAGTTCTTCCTCTGGCATACGGATTTGGCAAGTGCCGTACGAGCTTTGTCTTCTCTCTGTCGACGGATCTCTGTTTGTGGCGTACGGCTCCTTGCTTTTGGCGTACGGCTTGCTCATTAATGTGGCGTATGGCTTTTTGGCTCTTGTCTATCAGTTTGTACGGACTTTTCTTCTTTTGGCATACTAGTTTCCTCCCTTCTTGTCGTACGACCTTTTGCTTTTGCTCCTCTCTTCTTACTTGGAAATTTCGTACGGTCCTTGCTTTTAATTGAATTCTTTTTCTCAGTTTAGGTCGTGCACTTTCCACCCTTGCCAATATTTTAATGTTTTTTTCTTTTATTTCTCCTTTTTCCTCTAATTTCTTTTTTTCACTTTTATTTCTTCTTTTTAATGTACTCCCTCTTGCGTCCCTTAATTCATCTAATTCTTTTAATTTTGTCTCCGTCTTTTTTCCTCTTTTATTTTCTCTCCTTCGTC
Source organism: Sequoiadendron giganteum (assembly GCA_007115665.2). Taxonomy (NCBI): domain Eukaryota; kingdom Viridiplantae; phylum Streptophyta; class Pinopsida; order Cupressales; family Cupressaceae; genus Sequoiadendron; species Sequoiadendron giganteum. Next base: position 556,742,422 of record CM021103.1, read on the forward strand.
TCTTTGCTTTCTCCTCCGTCTTCTTTCTCATTGTCTTGATTTTCTCCATTTTTTGGTTCCAACACAATTTTTCTATCTCGTACCTGTTTGGATTTATGGGCTGGCGTATCATCCGGTTCTGATATTCTTTCTTTGTACTCTCTGGACTCGGCCGAAAGTGTTTGGCTAGACATGTCGTTCTCTTCTCCTTCCTAGATTTCCCTGATCTGCAGCATGTTACACTCTCGTTGGAACACCTCATAATCTTCCATCTGCCAATGAAATAAGCCATTCAACGAACTTGTCTCGTCTTCCGAGCAACTCTCAATTTCAAGTACACCCTCCTCGTTAGGCTCCATTGCTTTCCTCTCTTCGTCCATGTCCAACTCCCCCTCGTCGGATTTTGATTCAGAAGATGCCAGTTCTTCACTGACAGCCTGATTCTTCAAGTCGATCACATACTTCCTCCCGTCATTCTCTATGGATAGTGTATTTCTTTTCCAATTATGATTGGCCTTGGCTGCCACTAACCACCCTCGTCCAAGCAATGCATCGTACGCCTTCCTCTGCAATGGAATGATTGCAAAGTTCCGCAGAAATGGTTGTGTTCCGATCACCACCTTTTGTGCCATCAACATTCCCAACGGTTTGATACCATGTTGATCGGCACCGACGAGTTGGAATGTCGGTGGCCAGAGGGTAGGCTTCCCGAGGCTCTTCCATGTGTCTTCGGGCAGTACGTTGACTCCCGATCCTCCATCGACGATAGTATTTGTCAAGGTATTCCCTCCGATCTCCATCTGCACAACTGTCGGTATCTTCCCGATGTTCGCTATGAGTAGTATGGGGTCAATGGTTTGTTCACCGTACGGTGGTGAATCTGGTACCAATTCTTGCCTTCAGTCCTCCACTCGCGATTGCTTGACATACTCAAGGACATTTGTCATTGCCAGTCCCAACTGCGGCAACGTCTAGAGAAGGTTAGTTACTTTGATCGGTATGGTGGTCTGCAGTACCTGTCGTATGATGTTGGTTTCTGCCTCTGACCGCCAAGAGGTCTTTGGCTTCTCCAGAGATATTTTGTTCTCCTTCGCCATCGCCAGTTCCACTTCGGCTTTTGCTTCCTTCATCCTTTGTTTTTCCGTACGTGGATCTGGGTAGGTTGCCTTCTTTGCTTGTGCTCTGGCGATCGCCAGTACCTCTTGTTCTTCTACTTCCAGCATATGGATACCCTTCTGCTTGGGGCATTCACTATCTTCATGGTCGCCTGGTCCACACCACTTACAAAATCTTCCTCTCGAACCTTGGCCGTTCTGGCAATCCTTGGCAAAGTGACCCCATTCGTTGCACTTTCGGCATTGGATCATGGGTCATCCTTTACCATCGTATTGTATTCTGTTCCTCGGACTCCTGTTGCTCTGGTAACCTCCAGGGGATGCATTGCTATTGTACTGGGGCTTCAGTGGTGTGTTCGGCAGTGTCGACGGTTCTCCTTGAGCAAAGAATACTTGTGCACTTTTGACTTTTAAATTGTATGGGCATTCCTTGACGGAATGTCCCATCACTTGGCAAATATCGCAGAATAACTTCTTCGGACAGTTCGCCTTCGTGTGACCTTCCCCATTACAGTTTGTACACCATAGTTCTCGTGCTTCCCTTGTACTCTCTTTGTCGGCTTTCAATTCTTTCATCATACGCATCATATCTTTCCTGAGTGCTTGTACGGTCCTGGATTCCCCGTCGCTATCGTTCGTACTCTCCTCGTCGTCCGTCTTCTTTTTCCTCGGGAGGATGTTTTGTTTTCGCTTTCTATATCCATCGCCTGATTGTATGCTTCAGCGTACGAGGATGGAGGCACGACTTTCATCTTCTTCCTCAGTGACGAAAGCAAGCCTTCAATGAACCATCGCTTCTTTAGCCCATCGGCCCGTTGAACCTCCAATTTTCCCAACAAGTCTTTGAGTCGCCGATTGTATGTGCACACATTCTCGTGTTTTCCCTGCTTCGTACTGTAGATTTCTGCTACAATCTCACTATCATCCCTCAGGAGTTTGAATTCGTCCTGAAAGGCCTTCTTGAGTAATCTCCATGAAGCTTTATGTGTTTGGTCCAACTCTGAGTACCAGTCGATGGCACTATCTCTGAGTGTCGCCGGAAACGCTTTCAGCCAATGATTCAGGTCATCTTTTCCACTCGCTACCCAGATTGTCTCACATGTTTTGCAATGTCGTACTGGATCTTCTGACCCATTCCCCGTAAACTTCGACAGTTTTTGCCGTTCTAGAGTCACCATCCTTCCCTGCTATCCTCCTTGTATATTGGACTCGACTGGACTGGTTTCCCTGTTACGTTCCGATGCGTCACTTGCACTCTCGGCCACGTACGAGTCACTTTCCGGTCCTCCGTCAGCGTCCTCTACACCTTGAGTTTCCTGGGTCCCACCCCGGTGCTCCCTCTGCCAAGGGGTCTTGGGCTCAGATCTCCCTGTCCTCAGTTCTTCGTCGTCGTCCGATATGGACAACTCCTGAAAGCGTTGGATGTTGTTCTCAAGTTCACCATTCAATTCATCTTCATTTTCTCGATTTTTATATTTTTCTACGTACGGGGTGCCGAATGGTTCCTCATACTTCTCTTCCTCAGGGTGCTGATGTGATTTACTAAATCTCGGCCGCCGATTTTCTTGCTCTTGTATTCTTAATGATTGCCGAATTCTTTCCTTCTCTGCTTCGTGCCCGACTGGTACTCGGTTCTTGTCTTTGTTCGGCCGTACGGGCATTTACAGGTCTTTCACACGATCATTGCTAGTTGCCAGCGGTACGTCTCCAACTAGTGTCCCTTTCTTCCTCTTCCCGTTTGGTTCGTTCCTCGTACTGCTGCAAGGTTTGTTGCCTTTGGCGTTCTTGTTCCTCCTCCACCCGAAGTTCTTGTAGGATGATGGAATGGCGGGCCAACAATCTTGGCATGTAGTGAAGAAGGTGGTCAACTTCGTCGTTCATTTCGAGGCAGTCCCAGATAACTGCCTCAGGGACTTCTCGTCGGAGGGCTTGCCTCCGTACGTGGTCTCGTAGGGATATGTTCCAGAGATTTGTCAAATCCCATGTCAAGTCATCCTCTCTTTCTTCATTCGTTACTATTGGTTCGTCCGCTGGTCGACCCATTACGCTACCATCATGCCGAGTGCTTCCCTGGTCCGCTTAGGCAACGGAGCCAAATGTTTACTCAATACGGGTACAATGACGTACGGAGTAAACGGAGATAATATAATAACATTGACAGCATATAATAATCATATGGCAATCGCACAAAACATAGATATACTTCTTTATTAAGTATTCGGCAATTACATCATAATGCCTCCAGACAGAACCTAGCATAGCATAGCAGAACCATCCCCCTTCCCGACTACATGACTCAAGTACATATAGTACGCTGGTGGTGGTTAAGGTACCAACCGTCGCATCCCTTCATTATAACTAATTACTTCATCAGGAACTGTTCCCGAGACAACTAGCTAACATGACTCGTACATAACATAAGTACATGGATTATTAATATAAACTAAAGTCTTATTTACTTATGGCTCACAGCCGACCAAGTACACTCTCGGCCGACTACGTCGACTCATGGTCGACTACATGAAGTTTGATTGTTAAAGGTGTCCTTGCATTTCTTTTGAATGTTGTCATATCACATGCAATGGAATGAGATATGCTTGACAAAATGGAACATCTATCAATCTAAAAACAGTTGAAACATATCGTCAAACTTGGAAGAGGTCTTTACAGTGGTATCAAAGCCATTGATTCTGCCAACTAGTGGGATTTAATACCAAATTTGCATAGCAAAAACTTCAAATCAAAATTTCAATGGGGCATCATGGCTACTCTGAATGATCCAATGAACTCTTTACTTGAATCTATGAAGCAAAACCAGGTTGATTTTGAAAAGAGATGGAATACGTGGTGGAAAGAATAGGAGGCTGTCAAAGTCTTTCAAGAGAAGCTGAAACTTATAGGTAAGAAGGTAGAACACTTACCTCGGTCAAAAGAAGTTCTTCTTAGCACATTGGAGGAAGCAGGAAATTGTCTATGCAAGGTTGATCAATTACCTTCTCAGTCAATGTGTCAAGTTATGACTCCATTGGTGCACTCTTTGGTTAAGCTAATGCTTATAAGACATCATGATGAAGAGGTAAGAGTAGCAATTGTCACTTGCATTAGTGAAGTCACAAGAATTACAGCCCCTGAAGCACCCTATGATGATGACATTATGAGGGAAATACTTCAGCTGATTGTGGAGAGTTTTCACGGGTTACATGATGTCATATGTTTAGAAATTATGGAAAGAGTTAGGTCATATGTCTTTATGACTGATCTTAGGTGTGATGATTTGATTCTTCAAATGTTCCACTACTTCTTAGCTAGGATCAAAAGATGACATTTAGATAGTGTTAAAACAAGCATGCTAACTATTTTGTCACTGATTTTAGATGAAGATGTTGATATTTGCAAACAGTTGCACTCTAATTTGTTGGTCATTTGGAGAAAGGAGCAACATGTCTCAACCGCAACTTATGGTTTCTCAAAAAGATTGATTGAGCAGAAAATTGAGAAGTTCAAAGAACGGTTGAATAAAGAAGAACTAATCTCATTTGGTATATGTTGGCGTTTCAAATCGCACCTTTGGAATGCGTTTTGGAAATGGACAGCTATGTGCAGTAAACTACTCTTCGAATTAGGAGGGGAAGCTCCCTCTTTTGCTGAGTTGCATAAAGTAAGTAAACTAAAACTAATTTTTGCCTATCTTTTTGATTCAACTGCGAGAACACAAGGTTATAAAACTCTAGATGTTGCAGCTGAGGTTTTCCCTTTAATGAAACTTGACAACTACAACTTACCTTACGCTAAAACATTTCTATCTGTTGACGTGTTTTTTATGACAACACCAACACAGAATAAAATGTCCAACGGTCACTCTATTCCCTCTTGATCAAAGTATTCCGCATGCTAAGATTGCGTGAAAGTTCATGCGTTCAACTCCAAGGTTCCTTTTATTGCGAATAGACTCAGTTGGTTGATGTGAATATGCTGGGTATTCCAAGGAGACTTACATAATTGTTCAACTTTATATGCTCAAGCAAATGAAGGATTTTGACTATAATGCTCTAGTATTTGAATGGATTGGGAAATGCTGAATTTAAAGGAGGTAGGGATAGGAATTCTACAATCTACTTCTACGGGTGGAATGCAAGGATTAGCTTTGACAGTTTTCAAACCAAACTTCGTTTCGTCTCCCCTTCGGACAACTCTGACAAAGCTGGTGCAATCTTCAAAGGATGGATGAGATGTTCAAATTGAGATTCACCATGCACACCCCTTCACAACGAAGCAAGTGGGCACATTGAATCACAATCGAAGTTAAATGCTGAGATTCCAGTTGACCACACAGGAGCAGACTTACCGTCAACAAGTCCGCCAGTGGTATGGATAGGGGAAGATATGCCCAAACTAATGTCACATTCCACAATTAACTCTACTTGCATGAAAACAAATCTACTTTACTTTATTCTATTTGAATTGGAAAGACGAAAAAGATCTCGTCAACTACCCACAACACAAAATGAAGTCACCAATCAATGAAAAATCTTTATATCATGAGAGTCTTCCACAACAATCTTTTGCAAAAACTTTCAAAGGGAAAGTCTTTCTTTCCTTTCCAACTAAGCTAACTCCTAGCTCTACTTTAACTTCTATCAATCTCTATCCCTATCTAGCTTTGATCTATCTCTGATTCTAATTCTAACTGTTTACAAATGAGGGGGGATGCCCCTTTTATAATGAGTCCAAATAGTGGACGGTTCAGATCTAATTACAATAAAGGGCTCAGATTGAGCCACCCATGCCCTAATTAGGGCTTTTGCCCTAAAAACAGCCACCGAGAGGAGTGGGGCAATGAATGCGCCCTCCACTCCTCATCAATGCACCACACCCTACCATCAATGCACGTCGTCTCCCTCCAAAAGGTCATCGTCCAGAAGGGCGTTTGCTTTCTCCTTCTCACCGGCTGCAAATCTGATGAATCTGGCTAAAACTGCCTCAACTTCCTGATCGGAGATAGGAGGAATGTGATCCAACTGAAACTCTAAAACTGCAACCGTTTGCCCATGCCGGGCACATGATTTTTTCCAGGCAACAAGGGCGTCCTGGGTGTTCTGTATGATAATGGAGAACGTGGCCGTGTTCTCAAAATCGTCCTGTGTGAAGGTCTTCACCTCAGAGAAGAATGGCGCCAATCTGTCTTTCAATCCATCTGCAGTTACATCTTCAGCAGTCAACATCTTGGCAAAGATTGCCTCCAACGTGTTGAGAATTCCATCTAATATGTTCGTCATGGCCTTTCTGACCCTGACAAAATCTGCCTGTGATGCATCATAGAATCCCCAGCCTGTGACTACTGAAGAATACCATTTGGCGAAGTCGTATCTATCTCCCTGCTGGATAACACCTCCCTCAACCAAAGTCTGTTGAGGTACACTCATCAAAGCCCCTAAACAGAGAACAACTTTTGTCTGATAGATGCGAGCCTCACCCCAAGCATAGTTAACTGCCTCCACTCTAGCCATAATACTGGAAGGTTGCCCATAGGCATGTGCAAGACCTTCCATGAACTTTCTTGTCTCTGTACGCACACTGGCAACCCACTTGTCTGCCTGCTGTGCCATTCTCTTCAAATCTTCTAACCCACTGATTGACTCCCTGGAAAACTTAGCTGGAAGTTCAATTGCCGGATTTTCTTGCCCACAAGGACGGGACAAGTGCTGCACGTAGCCAATCAATGTCTTGTGCTCTACCTTCAACCTTTTGTATTTGCCCTCCATGTAGGACAATCTATCCTTCAGTGCCCGATAGGAATATCGCACACCTCTACCACTTGTGCTCCAGTAGGGCGACCTAGTTCCATGGTTGTCACCACATAGTTCTCAGGAACGGGCTCGTCTCTATCACATTCTACCCGAGGAACCGCCATATGCAAGGTTCGGGATCCATCCTCATCTATTGAGATCTTGGAAAACTTCCTAGCCTTTTTCTTTGCTGGAGGTGCGCTGATCCTCTGTAATAATTCCTCCATCTCGGTTGCGGGATCGGTCTCATCTACAAGATCACGCCTCATTCTGTCCCTTAGCCATTCTGGCACCTCTTGCCGCATGTTAGATATAATAAAAGGTTGTTCTACCTCAACCTCTACCTCGTGAACCTCTCCTCGGCCATCGTTCTGACGAGGCTCACCGTCATCAATAGGCTCCGTGTCTCCCAAGCTCTAGGCATCTTGATCTGAAGTAGCATCACCCTCGAGAGCCGCCTCAATTTCCTGCTGAAATTGAGTCTCAGTAGCCGTCCCCTCATCTGTCTCTTGCTGATTTTCCTACTGATGTTCTTCTTGGGGCATGTTGATGCTCTGACCCACTGATTCTCTACGAGGTGGTCGATTCTCTACTTGCACTGCCTGCTCTACGTCCAATCTCTCCCTTTGATCAACAAACACAGACACCTCCTATAAGCTTGGAGAGTGTGTCCGAGATGGCGTATGCATGGACTCCTCAACTACCATTGGCTTAGGTCAAATTGGCTCCTTTCCTCGAGGCTCTGGAGTTGGATTACTCCGTCTCCTCTGATTAGTTGTCTGCAATCTGCTGTCTCCCATCAAATTGTAGGTAAGGGGAATTGACCTTCCCTTGAGTCGGCTGACATGCCTCTCTACCCAACTCCGTGTAAATGTCAAGACTAGGATACAAAGTGTATCCAAGTCAGTGACCTCTGGCTCAGACCAATCTGGGAGTGGCAGAGGTGTATCTCTTACTGTCTCGTAGTCAGCCTGTACTACGTTTATATCCTCCTCAATCTGACCTAGCACTGGGATGATCTCACACTCTCTGACCATCCCCAACAGTATCCGAGAAAACATTCTCTTTCTGACCTCGATCTCATCCACTGCACTAGCCCAAAAGTCTTCGATTTGCACCTTGTGCCTGAACTCCTCTGTCAATGTCTACCTGATGTTTCTGTGGGGATTGTAGTAATGCTTGCTGGTGTGATAGGAAAGGTGGAAGAATTGGAGTTCCGCTTCTGCCTCCCTTGCTGCCTGCAGTGATGGGCAGATTTCATCTGAATTTCCCATAGTAATCGGGAATCCGAGTCCACCTTTCTTCTTCTTCTTCTGAATCTTATCATAGGCAATCAATTGCCTAGATACTTCCAGCATCACTATCCTGTTTGTGGGATACCGAGGCAATCTGTATGGATAGGAGGAAAATCCTTGCAGCCTTATGTAGGTGAATTTTGGAAATTGGATAAACCAACATCCGAATTTCTCAATCATTTCTTGTGCCTCCCTTGATATTCTGTGGTGGGTTCTCTGCTGCAAGGTCCTTGTGATATGCATTGTAAAGGCGTCATTGACCCTCTTGTAATTGGTTGTGCTTGTCAAATGCAACTGTGGACAAGCCTCATATATTTTAAACTGATGGGATCCGCAACCGATTGGTTCTTTGTAAGAGATCCCTCTATATCTCGTCATGCGAGCCAGCATATAGACAAGGTAGGAGCCCATGTAAAATGTCTTCGTTCTCCTCTTGCCACGAAGTTGCTCATGTATGTTATCATTGATCATCAGTGCCCAATCCATGTAATCCTTTCCCTCTAACAACAAGTTGACAAAATAGAACATCCAAGGTTCAAAGATGAATGCTTGGGGGCATCCTCCAACTCTGCTCAGCATCATGATGAGATCACCAAACTCCTGTCTCAAGTCCTCTGAGACTATCTGCTTGGGCAATTTGGTGCGAGTTGGCTTGGGTTTAATCATCCACCTAGTTTTTATCAAATCAGTACACCGGTCTGTGGTGGATGAGTACATCTTTCCAACTCTCTTTTTCGTCTTGTAGATCATCTTCTCATGAACTAGAATTCCGAATGCCTCTCCGATGTCAGATTGGCCAGCACCTTGCCATCTGGCGAAGTGACCATCCTGTTCTGCATTGTAGTGGTAGGCGCACTCCATGATGAGTTCTGGACACCGGATAGCTGGCGGAAAGTTGGCAGCTGCATACAATCCACTTCTGACAATATTGTGCGAAGTCACTGATGGGTGATGGCCTCCATTCTCCAATATCCTCCTTCTGAATGCTTCCATGTTGAATGAGCCTATGTTCGTGTCAGCTAGCCTGCCGAGCTTTGATGAAAATTTGGATTCTGGCAAGAATGACTTGCGCAATTTCTTGATCACAGCCTGTTTGGACTCGGTGTGGTTGTTTCTGCCTGCAGCTCTTCTGCTTGATTCGGCCATTCTTAACTACGCTTGTTTACTTCAACGTCCTTAGAAGTTTCTTCTCTGGTTGCAGCAACACAATGCCAAACACTTGGAAATGTTTGCTTGCAGCAATTTACTTTCAACAAATTTGAAACCTCCTCTTTGAAGTTAGTACTTCTCCTTTTAACTTAGCAACTTTCAGCAACTTCAAACTTTCCTCTCAAGTCGTACTTCAGCATTCAGCAGCCTTACTTTTGGCAAATTCGTACCTTCTCAGCAAATGTAGCCACTTGCAACTTGGGAATCCGTGCCTCTCAGCAACTGCAGCCACTGCAAGTTAAGTCGCACTTCCTTCAGCAACTTCAACTTTTACAAACTTGCACTTCTCTTTCAGCTCTCTCACAATTTCGAACTTCTCAGCAATTGCAACCTCTTCAGAAATTCGTACTTTCACTTAGCCAATAATTTTGCATTCAGCAACTGGTGAGAGGAATGAAGAGGGTTTGAAAATCTTATAGCCTGGTTGAATTCCTGCAGAGGCTATACTTGGAAAAATTTTTGAATTCATTTTCCCTCTCTTTTCTCCGTAGTAACACTTGTCATCTGAGGCATCTTCTAAAATTATGAATTCATCATCTCTGCACAGGCCTGCCTCGTCGCATTTGATTTCTTAAAATACTAAATCGTTCACTCCCTTGAACAATTTCGAAACGTTTGGCTAAGTCATGTGATCTTGTCTTCGCTTTGGCAAAATTGTCTAGCTCGAAGTGCCTCTCATTCATTTTGTTCGTTTGCCTTAGAGAAATCTCTCAATTTTGCCTTAGGAATTTTATTTAAAATAGGCACTGGGTGAAATACCCATCGAAACAATGTGGACATGGCGTGGAGTAAGCTTGAACCACCTCTGAATTGCGAATGTTCAATACCCAGAAGAAAAACTCTTTCTGAATCCATCGTTTTCATGTGTATCCGAACGAAGGGGTTCTTTTAATTTTTATTATTTAAAAATAATAAAAATGGCTAAGGTTTTTAATCTTATTCCCCGGATGTCTTCCACTCCTGTAATTTCCCATTTCTTGGCCTTGGCAAATTCTCTTGATTTTCCTGAAAAAATTCCCTTTTGAAGATTTTTCTAACTCTGGAAACTAGCATCATCCTCTAGGCGTGTTCTTCATTTTTTTTTTCTAGAAAATACCTTAGGAATTTTTTTAAAATCTAAATTTCATCTCTAAAGGGCGCATATAGCATGTCCTTCTTCCATCTTATTCCTTAGGCAATTTCACGCCTAGACATTTCTTAGCAATTTTCAATTTGAGTCCCCACTCACTAGGCGTACTTCATATAATAAATCTCCACCTTCAAGCGCAATTCACATAATAAAGAGGAAAAAATAAATGAATAACCCTTGGTCCCTTTTCACGCCCCCTTGGCATTATTTCCCTCTAGGCACGTATGGTGACTTCTCACCTCCCTTGAGCGCATATGCCATAGTGGATCTCCACCTTCAAGCGCATTTCATCCTCTACGTTTTTAGCTTTCACCTTCTTACCTTTTACCTTGGAGAAGAGGAACTATCTTAAGCGCTTTTACCATATGTGAAAGACTTTCCACGCCTTGACTTGACTCTTCATCTCCTTCTGGCGCATATGGGCTAGGTGGCTTCCTTGTTCGGCGCATTTGCTAGTGTTAGGGGGAAAACATTACGTCCATGGTGACTGTTCAGCTCCCTTGGGCGCATTTCACACATGCAACTTCCAAGTTGTGCGCATTTCATAGTGTTGGAAGGAATTCCACCCCCTTTAAGTGACTCTTCAGCTCCTTTTGGCGCATATGAGGGTGTTGACTTCCTTCTTTGAGCGCCTTTAGCCTAGGGAGAGGAAAACTTCATACCTTAGGTGTCTTTTCACCTTCCTCAAGCGCATTTAGCCTTGGCAACTTCCACTTTAGGCGCATTTCACTATGTGAGATGGAAAATCCACGCCTAAGCTTGACTGTTCAGCTTCCTTGGGCGCATATGCTAGTGTTAGGAGGAATTCTACATGCCTTAGAGTAATTTTCATGCCTCTTGAAGGCGCATTTCACTCTTCACCTAAGGAAATTTCATACTTAGAACTTTTGAATCTTCCCTTTCTCCTGGGCGTGTATGAAGGTGTTTAATGCCAGTTATCATTTATGAATTTCCAACGCCCTAACCCTGTTCTGACTTTCTATTTTTAGTAAAATTAGGGTTTCATTGCGTTTCACCCTGCTTTGCACTGGAACTGGCGTGGTTGTGCCTCCATCTGGTGTCGTCATCCTATTCACATCTTATTCGGCACAATACATGCTATTTTTAGCCATTTGCTATTTTTAGCAAACCCTAGAATTGATCAATTTTTGTATCTCTGTTTGCTTTGAAATTTGCTCTAGTTGCCTCTGATGCTGTGAGAGACCTGTTCATGCTTGCTTCTGGTGATGACGTACTAATTTTAGCCACCTGCTATTTATAGTAAGTTTCAAAGTTGCCTGCTTCAGTAGCTCCGTTCGACCTGAAACTTGCTATGTCTGATCCTGATAACTTGAGTGCTCTGTTCATATTGACTTCCGACGCACACCTGCTATTTATAGCTGTGTCCTGACTTACTAAAAATAGTAAGTCTTCCGATTTTGCTCAAAATTTGCCAGTAGGTAGCCCGAAGGATGCTGATCATGGTGGCGTGCTTCGTTCTAACATCTCTACATTTTGCTTCATCTATTTTTAGACATGGCAGGGAAACCCTAACCGACTTGCACGTGGTCCCGACTACTCCTGATTTATACTGCTTGTCATTCTGCTCGACGAAATGAAGTGCTAGGTAGCTGTTGGATTGAAGCTGCTATTTATAGTAAGTGTCCAAAAAGTGGTCCATTGCATGTCACAGTGCCCGTGGGATCTCAAAAAGCCCAGAAAAACCCAGAAAACTGGTCAACGTTTTGGCACTGGCTAAAAATAGTAAGTTCTTGAAAACTGATCCGATCCACTTGCATGTCATATCACTACGAAGCTCTCGCAAAACCTAGATGGAATATCCGGACATGCGTTGAAAATTCCTGCATGCAAACCCTAAAAATAGCCTCGGAAGGCTGTACTCTGAAAGTCACCATCTCGGCTTGCATGTTACACCATCGCGAAGGTTTTGGAAAACCCAAATCAATTCTCCTGTCGCTCACTGGAGAATTGCTTGTCTAAACCCTGAAAATAGCCTCCGAAGGCTGAATTGCTAAAAATAGCCAGTTGTCTGAATCCGTTCAAATTTCGCGTGTAGGCACTCTGAAGCTGCCTAATTGTGTTGAAGTCATTAGAATCCCGAAATCTTGAGGAACAAGCCTCAAATTAGGTACTTACAAAAAATAGTAAGTTGTCGGATTTCAGTGAGATTTCAGGGGGATTCTGCCTTTAGCTTTCTGAATGTGTTGCTGCACTTAGATTTCACCTAAGTAACTCAATCCTGACCTCGAACGGGTCTAAAGGATAGAAACCCTAAATTTGTCAATTACTTCAACTGAGGTCAAACGGGACATCCCCGAAAGGACAAAAGATTAGAGACAGAGAGAACGAAAGCCAAAAGACCAAAATGGAGCAAAAATTAGGGGGTCCCCATCTTGGATGGGGTGATGTGTGAAAAGGTCACAACACTATCCTCTCAAGTAAATGTAGAGCAAGAGAGTTTAGAAATGGACGAGGTTGATTTTCTGACAAAGATACTTGAATAAACTTTCCTCAAGATACATCTACTAAACTTCAATGCAAGCTGAAAAAGGAGATCATAAAAGTATTACGGAAATATGAGACTTTATTTCAAGGGCAGCAAAGCAAGCTTCAAGATTTTATTTCCTCACACTTCTAGCACAAAACAATAAATGGAAATCTGAGATATTTATATCGAGGCAATAAAGCACGCTCAGGATTTTATTTACTCAAACTTTTGGCACAAAGATTACAATTCCGGGACAGCAAGTTGTAGCCAAATAGTTGCAACATGCAATCAACCAGTATTACAATTGACACATAACACATGCACTAAACAAGGATTTGCAGCTAAGGAGACATGCAAACTTGCTCTTTACACAAAGTGAACTGACACTAAACGATAACAAACATGAAGGCATAAGCTCAACGATTCTGTTATCACAAGCACGGTTAAAGAAAAATGAACAAACACTGCTCTTATTTATAACTAAGCAGAGGAGTAGGGAACCCTAAAATTTCCTTACTTTTACAACTACTGCTTGCCAACATGCAAGCTTTATTTCTAAACCTAGAAAAGATAAAACATCTAAACCCTAGAAAGCATCTAAAAATGGAAAGTGCCAACTTGTTACAACTGTTACAACTATTTTCTTTCTATCCTCAAAGAATGGATAAGAATTGAGACAAGAATAGAAAGAAAGCGTGGAAGAAGCTTCTACAAGAAAGCTGATTTAAATCTCGATCACATCTGCCAAAAAGCGGGCAACTTCATCTGTGGTGGGAGTGTTGATACTATTAATAGCAAAATGCCGCTTTTCCAAGATTTTTTCGCCTTCCTCAATAGATCTCAAGAAATCTTGACTCTCATTAGCCGCTTTCTCGAACAGTGCTGACATCATGGAAATCATCTTCATTCTTCCAACACTGCCATCACTGCCATGCAAGATACTCTGAAACTCTGTCTGGACTACGTCAAGCCCAATGTATGAACCATCCTCAAGGCAATACTAACAAGGAATTGCTGCAACAAATTTTGTGATGAACTTAAGAGTATCAATGACTCTTTGCTTATACACTGCAAACTCTTCAGATATTCTAACATATGTATTAACCTTGGAAAGGTGATCTTCTTTCCACCCTAGGATCTCTAAATCTGCAATTATGATCTTGTGCATAGGCTTGAACTCGACTATCAACTGCTCAAAATCCTGGATACCTTGACATAAATCATGAGCTTTGTATCTCAACTAGAAGACTTGTGTTAGAATCTCCCTTCCTTTGATGATAAACTCTTCAATCCATTCCTGAGTTTGTTTTCCACAAATAACCAACTACCTTAACTGTTGTTGATCAGCTGGTGTTTCTAAAACTTGTGGCAGCAACTGTGTTCTTTGTGAGGTGCCTTGAATAAGATTTGATATATACAACCGGAGTTGACGATTTTCAGCCTTGAGGGCTGCCTTGTCTTCTCCATCCTTTTACACTCTTTCTTGAATATTTTCAGTTACCATCTTAAACAAACTCATATCAGCATGTCGGGTACTTTTACCAAAGTTTATTTTAACCATTATGAAATCATCAACATCCACCTCATCCCTGATTTTATCTTCAAGAGGCGTAGCTGTCTCCATGACCATTTCACCCTCAAGATTCCTCTCAAAATGCATTTGTTTCTTGGCCTTCTTCTTGGGTGCTTCTTGATATATACTAAGGTCATCATCAATCACCTGATACGAAGGCCTTCTTCTCGTCCTTCCCAAAGAGCTCTCAAGCCAAGATGTGGTATCTCTACTAACATCCAAGGGAGGAATAATTGCAACATTGGCCTCTATCTCCTCGTCTTCCAAATCAATGTGAATTGGTGAAGACCTAGGAGATGGTAAAGGGTCTTGTATCAAAGGCTCATTTTGTACTTCTACTTGAAGTATGGGCTCGAGTGGAGGAACTTTTGTTTCAGCTATAGGCTGCTCCTGTATAACAATTCCTGTGTAGTCCAACCTCCTCTTGGCACTCTTTGCTGATCTACTGCCCTTTGTAACCTCTTGAGACTGAACTTTTCCTTTCATCTTCGTTTGAGCTTTTGAAGAAAAGGGAAGAAATGAATGTTTCTTTGGCGGCTTTGCTACCGGAATGGACTCCCTCCTCTTGATGATTAAGAAAGTCTTGCTGTACTCTACCACTTGTCTTGTCCTTTCTTCCAATGTAATGCATTTTTTGTTAGCCCAGTTGACTTGTGGAAGAGGTTGTTGTTCAACCTGATTTCTGGTATAGGCTAGGAGAATTACATCTTCGTCATCATCTGATAACCCTTCAATGTCTTCGGATAAACAATCTTCCATTTGGTGAAGGGTGAGCCTATTGTTACTTCTCCTTCGCACCTCGTACTCGTCTCTGCAGTTAGCCCAAAAGTCCTCGAGTGCAAGCACATGAGCATAGTTCTGACCAAGTCGAGCTGCATAGACACCATGGGGATCATATGATCGTCTCTCGCTGAAAGGCTTGAGACCAAGTTTATCTAACTCTTTACCCATTATTTTAGTATCTGCGGATGATTTGCACCTGTAAATACCTAAAGCAAAAGGAAAGCTGAAGGCTGGTTTCTTTTTGTTGCGCAGGCGAGTGTGAACATCTGATACCTGTCTGAGAAATTCCATACCCACGACTTCATCTGATGGATACCTCGGCAACATAAGAGGAGCTCTTGAATAGCCGTAGACCCTTAGGTAAGTGAAAGTGGCAAACTGAATAAACCAATCAGCCTATTCCTACATTGCTGCCTTGGCAATAGATGAGATGCAAACATGTAGTTCATTGTCTAGGTCATGCACTGTGTAGATTAAGAATGCTTCATTCACTCTTTTGTAATGATATGATGTTGCAGTGAACTCCAACTGAGTGTAATAATTGTAGACATGTTGAACATTTAAAGAACCCTTCGTGTTTAACCCTCTGAATTTACCCTGATAGGCAACCAAGTAGACTAGGTAGGAGACCCTGTGGAATGCATGTCTATTAAAATATTCAGTTATTTGATGGTAAAGGCAATTATTGATCAATGTAGGCCAGTCATAGAACTCTGTCTTCTTCATTATGTGAGGTATCATATAGAACATCCAAGGCTGAAACTTCATTGTATCTACTTGACTAGTAATCCGATTGAGTAGGCTGATTATTATAGCAAATTTGTTCTTGAACTCTCCTCTCCCGACATTCTTTGGCAAAGTACTGTATTTATCTTTCAGCCACCTGTGTGCAATCTTCTTGCTATACTTTTCTTGATGCTCTTCCCATATCCTCACATTCTTCAATGTTGATAGTAACACTTCTAGGCCATGGTGGGATGGAGAAGCATTTCTCAATCATGTCTGGCTGCATACAATTCTTCCATCAACTGACTGGATTTCCTTTGTGGCTGGATTATAATGCTTGATACAAGCAATTATGAATTCTAGGCTCTGTATTGAGAAAGGTATGGACACTGCTGCGAGAAGACCTGAATGGCCAAGATGCCTGATGGTGGTGTTGCCTGCATCTTCCGAAGGACATAGATTGAATACTGACTTGATATGATGTAAGTCAGTCTCGACTGTCTCTATGAAATCATGGTATAGTGCTGATTTGGTCTTGAACTCTATAGGAATTTTCTCCATTCTGCAAAACTTGAAGATTAACAGTAAACATGCCTAGGTTTTGACAAGTTTTGACAAACTTTCTAATTTAAGCTTGCTGATTTTTGTCAAACGGATGAAATTTTGAATTTTTTTCTGATATATGGGTTTTGATTAGAATTTCGTTACAAGCCAACCCAGATCGTTTGTTTTTGAAAATTTGAAGTGAAGACTGAAAAAGAAGCAAACCCTAATTTTCTCTAAAAAAAGCAGGAAAAACTTGCATTTGGGTATTATTCATGAGTATATTTTGGATGAACCCAGTTGATCAGATTCTGCAAACCCTGGCTTCTGACTGAAAAAGCAACCACTTTAAGTTTCTCTAAAAAAGTTGTGATATGGGTTTTGTCCAGAAGAAGGTTTAGTATAGACCCATAAGATTAGAAATGGAAGAATTTGAAGTTTTCTCTAACATGCAAAATGAAAGCAACTGCTGCAACCTTGAGAAAAATCTTCAACAATTTGTCTAGAAGATAGAACAAATATGCACCAGCTTGCTGAAAATTGAAACTAATGGCCTTCTTCACAAATTTGATGTTCTTGATGAAGAAATATGAAAAAACAAGCCTTCTTTGAGTGCTGATTTGAAAATTTTATGAAAAACCAACAAGTTTAGGTTCTTGAATCTTGAAAAATATAGGTTTGAAGTTGCTGCTCTGTTTTTCTTTGAAGACACCTGTAACAAAATATGAAAAATAATACATAGAGATGTCTTTACATAAGTTTTTGTCTTGAGAAACAGCTTCTCAAACCCTAATTCTGAAAACCCTAAATTTAGCTCATGCATTGACCTAGGGCGTTTTTTCCTTCTTTGATTTTTTTTGAAATTTCTAAAAATTTCTCTAAGGCATGAGAAGTTGGGCGCCCTTTTTGAGGTATGGCGCCCAGTCTCTCCAGACTTAGCCAATTTTTCACCGTTTTCACCTTCTGCTCAATTTTCAACCTTGATTCGACTCTGTCTCCTGGCTTCCAGATTGGTTCGACGAACGAACTGAATATTTCATTACGGAGCTTGATCGAATCTGACGACATTGTTCTGGAGACATCATCTGTCAGAAACTTCATTTGACCCTTCGAATTGTCAGGTGCGTATCTCTAACAGGGGCACCTATTTTGTCTAGTGTTAGCCATTTTTATGATTTTCAAAACCTTGCTTGTCTTCTGACCTTCAGATGATTTCACGATTCTGGGCGTTGTACTGATCGGATTGATTGGCTGACGGATTCACTGGATAGCTAATAAGATTCTGGAAGGGGTCTTTTGGATACCTGATCTCCGAAAACTGACTTCTGATGGCTCTAAACCCTAGGTGCCTTTCTCCTTTAGGGGGGCCCATCTCCTCCAGACTTAGTTTTTATTTTGAATTTTCCACTGTTGCTTCCAACTCTTGTTGTTTTATACACTTTTTCTCCTCTGTTCGGCTTCCAACATCTGATGGCTGCTAACTCTGACGAACGAGCTGATGAATGCGTTGGATAGCTTGACCCAGTTTGACGGAGTTCTATTGGAGGTAGCTTCTGCAAATTTCATCATTTAACACCTCAAAAGCTTGGGTGCCTTTCTCCTTCAAGGGCGCCCTTTTCTTCCAGACAGTCATTTTATTGTCTTTCGTCTTTAGAGTTCTGAAACACCTCTCTATGACCTCTGTTTGATTTGAGATTTTGGTTGTCCAGTTGATCGGATGATCGTGTTGACTGATTCGTTGCGGAGCCGGGAAGAATCTGAGCAACATTGACCTGGAGGCAAAAACTTTAATTTTGAATTTTAACCTCTTGAAAAGTTGGGCGCCTTTCTCCTTTAGGGGTGCCCATGGCTGGCAGAGTTAACCATTTTTATGAAATTTTCAAATTTTCACCTCGTTTAACGTGCCTTGTCTTTGATTGCCAAAAACAAAAATATTCTAAGGCATTGAAGTATGGGCGCCCTTCTTGACTAGAGGTGCCTGGATTCACTAGTGTTAGCCAAACTTTTGCATTTTCCAACTTTTTAGCTTCCTTTGTTTGTTCCTCGTTCTTCGTGCACATTACTCATTGACAACCTTTGTTTGATGCTCGAACGTCTGATTTTGACACCTAGCAGCTGACAGACCTCCATTGATGACCTTCGATCTTCGAAAAAGCTTTTGAGAAAGCAAAATAGACCCAGTAGGGTAAAAAACTGATCTTTTAGTGATTCTGACTACACCAGTTTGATGAGGATGTATTTTAAGCCAATCAAAATCAGTCTTAACCCTAAAAGCCAAACTTTCTATTTTTAGAAAATTTTACAAGTATCCATTTCTTAAGAAACCCAGAAAAACCTAGAAAAAGTTTCTATTTTTAAAAAATTGCTAAAAATAGAAATTTTCCTAAAATTTAGGGATGAAAAACTGAAATATGGGTATTGTAGGTTTGATCGTTTTGAACCGACCTAGATTGCCTGATTTTGAAATTTCTATGTTTTTGACCCTCATACATGACATGCAAACCCCAATTTTGACCTTTTTGACAGATTTAAAAGTATTTTGACTCATTTCTTCAAAATGCCTAAGTGTAGCGAAAATTTTAATTTGGGGTACAACAGTATACAGGTCCAAGGATCACTCAAAAAGAGCAATAGCCTAATGAGAAGAGAACAACATTGTTTTTCATGTTAGGAGGATTGGACTTTTAATCATATATGTGGGTTCAATAAAAAAGATGGAACCAACGTAGTGTTGTTCCAACAAGAAGACACTTTGGGCTGCAAGGAAAAGGAACTAATTAATGTTACAAGTGAAAAGTGCACAAGTCTCTATGTGGGTGATTTAGAGATTGTTATTGATAAGCTTTGTGAGGAGAAGACAAATCCCTTTGAGGATAATGTGTTTGATCATAACATTGTCCCAACATCTCTACATGAAAAATGCATCACATCATCCAATGAGTTAGCTGAGTTGGATGATGATTACAAAGAGCAAATTGATCCCTCTTGTGTTATAATGCCTAATGATGGTATTGAAGACGATTTTGTGTGTGGGACTAGCATTGCCCTAGTTCCAAATCAACAAGTGTACAAGGATGATGACGTAGAAGAAGAAAATTGTGTGATTCAAGTGCTTCAAGACCAATTTGATGATTCTTCATGTGAAGCAGAAGTTGTTCATAAGTTAGGTAGTCCACATAATTTGGAGAACCAATTGAAGGTTAATGAAGATAAGATTGTTGCAGCGTTGAAAAATTATGATAGAATTCACAACCTGATTGAAAATCACCTTTGGAAGGCTCAACTTGAGAGAAGACAAAAAGGTATTGAAGAAGAATCTTCTCATGATAATTTACAGGTGATCAAAGAAGCCCTAGAGGCAATGAAATCAAACTATCTACATCTTCTTTCAGATTGTGACCATCTCCTCAACCTCGCTGAAATCTATTCATATGCTTTGAGAGGGAAAGAGGAAGAAGTTGACCATTGTTGAAAACTGTTAGCTTCGGTCAAAGGGAGTGTCCTAAGTATGATCCGCTTTCAACGAATCGAATACATATATATGTCTTGAATTATGATTGATTGTCGGCTCTAATATAAAAGTCTTGTCAATCGAAAAGTCGCGTCTTTTCTCAACCATATATATGGGAGTCTTGATCTTCAAAAGTAATCATCGAAATCAATAAATGTTTTACTCTTGCAGATTGAATCTCTAGCCGAAGATCATGAGACGGATTGACTTTAATCGATCCTCAACATGGTATCAGAGCATTGGTTGGTGTCGTCTGTCATATGTACTGGAGCAAAGAGTCGAGGAGATCGGCGGAACCTGTGAACACTCATTGACATTGAGAATTGGCATTTTATTGAAAAAAAGAAAAAAAAAGTAAAAACTAGCACCATGATTCTTGGAGTTCTATCGCTTCGGTCGAGTGACGTGAGAAATCTATAGGAGTCTCTGAGATATCGAGTTTGACATTCCACACGGATACTGAGTTGTGACCTTCAAATCATCTTTCTCTATTGCAGATTCAAAGGCCCTGTGATCATTGTAACCACCTAAGCAAGTCATATCACAAAGCTTGTATCAATTTATATTTGCTATCCCCGTGAAGTTACGGTGTTCTAAGATGAATACAAATATTGGCGGACGTGTCCCAGAATAAATATATGCCAAGCACCGGATATGCTATTGTCTAGTATGCTGTATGGAACATACATCATATTCACGGAAGAATGGGATTAACAAAGGCGTTGGACTGTTGTAATTGCCGAGTGCACATACTCACTTGGAATAAGACAAACAATTATAATGATTCCGCCCTTTAATGTATGTCAACGGGAAAGGAGTTAGTGCTACTGTGGAGAAGTTGCCACCAGGGAGTCTGGGACTTGGGTTTGCCACATTATTGGAGTGTCGTTGAAGTCTGAAGGAGGTGTGAACACTTCTAAAAATTGCAACTTATGCCAGGTTTATCATAATGCACTGTTGTCAATCATTGACTTAAAGGCGTTTGATAAATTCTTGCAACATTACTAGCTTTCTACCATCTGGGCAGAGATCTTCGTGTAAAGCCTTGGTCGAGCCTCCGACTTTGGCCTTATTGAAGACTACAGTCATGAATGATCTGTAGCTTGTCTTATGTGCATCAGTAAGGAGTAATTAGGATCATGGCTGAATGCATCTACTTGGACTAAGGTTAGGGGCTTCGAACATGTGATGTCGATCAACTAACAATAACTACGACCTTGCTTGGAATTAATCAGAGGCATCGCCACTGCTAAAGGCAGAGCAAATTGAGAAGTCCTATATCAGGAAAAATGCAGACCTAAAAAGGAGAGTCTAACTTCATCAAGGCGTGCTGCATCTGTTTCATAATCTGGTGGATTGTAGCTGAAAATGGAGTGCATTGTAAATTTGAACGGTCAAAGACCATGTTCAAATTTAACCTTGCCAGGGGCCTGTGTTCAAGCTGTGAAGGTTGTGGACTGATCTGAGTGCAAGAGCAATGTATAATACTGTGTCCAGTATTTGCATCCATCAGAATATTTAAAAGGATAAGTATTCTTTGATTTGTTTGAAATCACCTTTCTAGGCTGAATTTTTCTGTTATATCATTTATTTGGATCATGTGTGATTAGTAAAGAGAGATCGTGTTTTCTCTTGAAATGTGTTCACTGACATAAGATCCCTTGAAAATTCAAATTATTATTTGCAAGTCATTTTTTCATGCTAGTTGTGAAGATTTCTGAGTGTGACTTTGAAATAAAAAGAGAACTGCAATTTCGATGGTGATACGTTGATCACATCGATATCATTCTCTAAATGCAAGAACTGTGATAGAGCCTTGACTCTTGGAGAGGTTGTTCAGATTGTCTTTTATTGTGCTAAGTTTAGCACTCTCGAGAAGAGTAAAAGATGGAAGAAAGAGTTATATCAGAAGTTATTAAAGATAAGCTTCCTTATCCCTTCATTCTGATCTTTTGATATATTTCTCTTTTTAAATTTATTGTAATGTCCCCTTCTCGAGCATGATCTTTTCAGTTGACCGTTGGCCTATTCCGGAGACCCGTAGGCTACTCGGAAGGTGAAATTAGGGTTTCGTGTTTTGGAGGTTGCCATTGCTCGTGAATTAATGATTGAATGGTAGATTCTTTCTGGGTTTTCAGAGAGCTTCGCTGTGGTGTGTTTTTCTTGGCATTCCGAGCACCTTCAGGAATTTACTATTTTTAGTAAATTCTATTTTTGGCAGTGGTCCTGTCGTTCTCGGCACAGTTGGCTTTCCTCTTCAATCGACTCAGTTGGTTTGTTCAATTTGGCCTTGGGATGCATTTTGGAGAGATAAGTCATTTCATTTAATAATGTTATATTTTAATGTTATATTATCCCTTGGCCTAGTCTCATAACTTAATGATGTGTTAAAAGGTGGTCTTTAAGGGGTGGCACCTCATTGAGGGTATTTTATATTTATCAAAGTAAAAAATTAAAGCCATAAAGTTGGACGCCTTTTTGAAGAGATGAAATTTATTTTAAAATAAAAAATTGCCTTGAAGGAAAAGTGACGTCACTTCTTGGAGGGAAAAGTTAGGGTTTCTAGAAGCTTCGGGGGAAGGCTTCTCAAAAGTTATAAATGGGCGCCTGAGTTCTTCATTTGGCATCCGATATCTTGAGTATTGTTATGGTGCCGAAATGGTTGTTGGACTGCTCCGAGGAATGAATGCCTCCTAGCCTTGGCTCGACTTCATGCTTGAGAGATAGCATCTAGTGGAGAATTTAGTTAGTTTGTGAGAGAAGTTTGTAGTGAGGTTTGCTATGTTGCATTGTTAGCTTGTAGTTCTGATTTACTGCATTTTATGTCATTTTCTGGAGTTGCTGATAACAGGGCTGAATTTGTAGTTTCATTCATAAATCAGAAAATCAAAAGATATTCGTTTTGGGTATTGCATACTTCCTTTTGTCTATGTTGGGTGCCCCTTTGTGTCAATTTTCAGAATTTATTATGCAGAATTGGGTTTTATTTTGCAGAAGTCGCCCCTCCTGAGGCTGTTCTTCCTCGTCATGCCTGGCAAATGTTTAGATAATTCATTGAGTGGGTTTTGCAGTTGTTTCTTTGTCATAAATTGATCGCCATCTTCTTAGGAGTCCATTGCACTTGGTCTCATGTCATCCGGAGTAGTTATGAGAGAGTTATGAGCATTTTTGTGAGTTTATGAGTTGCTGGTCTATAGTTTCAGCCTGCTGGTTTGTCATATCAGATTTCAATAGTTGGAGTTTTGGGGCTTGTTTTTCATGCTTGAGAGTCTCTTGGAGTTAGAGAAACATTTGATATCATTTGCAGCATTTGGTGAATTCTAATACAGTGTTACTTGCAAGATTTTTCTCATTGTAAAGTTGTTCAGTAGTACTGTTCAACTATTTTAATTATCTTGCCTATTTCATTATATTCCCACATTTGTGGAAGAGGCTGGTCTACCGCCTATTTACATTTAATTGCATTGTAGTTTAAAGTACCTCCGTCATATGGTAGCTCCATTCCCACCCTGGGATTGAAAGCACATGCTTGGCGTTGAGTTTACTTTCAGCAATTGTAGTTGGTAGGGATCCTCTGACCACATGCTCGTCGTTCTCCGACGCATTCTTGGTTAGAGTTCTTTGTATCAACATTGCATTAAGACCCTCTGACTATATGCTCGTCGTTATCCAGCGCATTCTTGGTTAGAGTTCCTTTATCAGCATTGCATTGAGATCCTTTGACCATATGTTCACACCTTGCCCAACTCGGGATCTTGGTGTACATTCTTGGTTAGAGTTGAATTTCGCATCGTTTGGTTTAAGTGCTAACCCTAACGATTGTGTATTGCTCTGCTTGTTGGAATTGAAAAAATTGAAAAAATTGGTTCGGTATATTTCATTTATTTATTTATTCATGTTTTAAATATTGCTCATAAAATTCTTATGCATTCATGCTATAACCTGAGATAGTAAACCTTGTATGATTCTAGCCTTGATATATTTTTTGGATAGTTATAAACTATTAGTAATCTCTCTCTAAATGCTTCCTTGACAGATCTAGGAACAAGAAGGTGATGAGAGATTGCTTAGTGATGAAAAGCTTGAGGCATCTTGTAAAGAAGTCATGCCGACCAAAGAAATGATCAAACATGAAGTCACAACTTGCAGCCATGGGACTGAGTTGGTGACTAGAGGGAGTTCACTTCCAGAAGTGTTCTTTGCAATCTCTAAGGCAAGGATCAAGAGGGAGTTCTGTGACTCACGGAGAAGAAGATGCAAGGCCTGATGCTAAGATCCTCTTCAACAGTCGAAATAAGAATTGCTCAAGTCAGCCAACCTGGATTCAACATTGGTAGCTCCACAAACCTGTTTCGTATAGGATGTTCTATGATGAGGCTGAAGAGGACAGCCCTAAATCTCTACAGATGT
Organism: Sequoiadendron giganteum; assembly: GCA_007115665.2. NCBI lineage: Eukaryota > Viridiplantae > Streptophyta > Pinopsida > Cupressales > Cupressaceae > Sequoiadendron > Sequoiadendron giganteum. The sequence continues at coordinate 556,766,969 of CM021103.1, forward strand.
GTGCATTGGAAACCATTTCTCTAAAGCAAGTATTACAGATGTTTGTTTTTGGACGAGGAGGTCAGGAGGCTGATGCATGTAATTAGAGCTTCAAAGGGAGTCACATCTTCACTTGTTGTAATGCATAATTCTCCGAGATAAAGAGATATGAGGTGAAAGCCCTTGTTCATCTTTGAGACTGAGATGAGACGTCATGTTGAGAGACTCCGTGACAACAGGTCCCAGGATCTAACTTCAGAAGAGCCCCTAGCACCCGCACTGTGGCTTAAAGGGGGGTGTTGGAAATACGCCACACCTGGACTAATGATGGGCTGGCCACAAGGGGCCAGTAGCTAAGTTGATAGAGCACTCCTGCTGCAAATGGAAACTCCTAGTGAATGCTCTAAACCAGTTCAGGTGTGAGCCAAAGGAAATTCACCTTATGGCTGTAAAACATATATTGAGATATCTTCAAAGGCACTATTGGATACAATCTTCTTTACAAAAATGACCAACTAGATCAACCTGGATACTTTGTTTCAGATTGGGCTATGGTTTCTTGGATCTGCAGAAAGCAATCTTTTGTAGCACAAAGCTCAACAGAAGCTGATTACAATGCAGCCTCTATGGGGGCAAGAGAAGCAGTTTGGCTTTGTAAATTGCTTGTGGGACTCCTTGATCTAAGCACATTGAGATCCCCTATCATTATGTAAGAGATATGGTGGAAAGGAATGTGATCCTGTTGGAGTATATTAGTTCAAACAATCAATAGTAGACATACTCACCAAACCTCTCTCCAGAGTTAAGGTTGAACTCTTCGAGAAGAAACTTGGTATGTAATTTGACATTATGTTTGAAATTCAAATTGTTTATATGCTGTACTAAAATAGAGATGTTTAATGTGTAAACTCTTTTGTCATGTGTGTGACTCCATGACCTTATGGGACTACTTCCCTGTGTACATTATTGAAAGGTGACGATCTTTCTAATAATGAACACTTGTATTTGACATTGTAAAGTGACAACTCTACAATGATAAACTATCATGATAGACATCATGTGACTTGATATCTGTGGACATGTCATGATAGTATCTCTTGGACACTTTGATTGATATCATGGGACTTGATATCATCCGTAGATCATTGTGATCCTCAAAGAGATAATCATGGTGGATATTTATATCCGTGGATATGCCATGAATTATGGTAGACATCATGTGACTTGATGTCAGTGCACATACCATAATGAAGATGTGTTATGAAGAATGTCATGTGGCTTGACACTTTCAGAAGCATACCATATCTTCTGATATCACGAGTTAGGTGATATCACGTTTACTTGATGGAAGTTATCCTCCCTAGTTAAAGAGGGAGTGTTGAATAATGAAGATGTGTTATGAAGAATGTCATGTGACTTGACACTTTCAGAAGCATACCATATCTTATGATATCACAAGTTAGGTGATATCACGTTTACTTGATGGAAGTTATCATCCCTAGTTAAAGAGGGAGTGTTGAATAGTGAAGATGTGTTATGAAGTATGTCATGAGACTTGACACTTTCAGAAGCATTTCATATCTTCTGATATCACAAGTTAGGTGATATCATTTTGTACTTGATTGGAGTTCTCTTCCCTAGCTAAGAGGGAGTGTTGAAAACTGCTAGCTTCGATCAGAGGGAGTGTCCTAAGTATAATCCGCTTTCAACAAATCGAATACATATATATGTTTTGAATTATGATTGATTGTCAACTCTAATATTAATGTCTTGTCAATTGAAAAGTCGCGTCTTTTCTCAACCATATATATGGGAGTCTTGATCTTCAAAAGTAATCATCGAAATCAATAAATGTTTTACTCTTGCAGATTGAATCTCCAGCCGAAGATCATGAGACAGATTGACTTTAATCGATCCTCAACAACCATCTCCAGCCGAAGATCATGAGACGGATTGACTTTAATCGATCCTCAACAACCATCTTACCTTTGCGCTTATGAAAACTGTTAGCTTCAGTCAGAGGGAGTGTCCTAAGTATAATCCGCTTTCAACAAATCGAATACATATATATGTGTTGAATTATGATTGATTGTCGGCTCTAATATTAATGTCTTGTCAATCGAAAAGTCGCGTTTTTTCTCAACCATATATATGGGAGTCTTGATCTTCAAAAGTAATCATCGAAATCAATAAATGTTTTACTCTTGCAGATTGAATCTCCAGCCGAAGATCATGAGACAGATTGACTTTAATCGATCCTCAACAACCATCTTACCTTTGAGCTTATGAACACTAGGGGTTCCTTGGAGTCCACTCAAGTGGCTCTTCAAGAAGCAGAAATTCAGATTGATGAGCTTTGTTTACAATTGAGTATGACTCTGTTTTCTTTATACAAAGCAGAACATTCTATTCCTATGGCAGCCACATCCAAAGTTCAAGAAAATGATGCAAGGAATTTGGAGATCAAACAAATTGTTGGAGGGTTTGAAGAACTCTATAAGAATGAAATGTTGCATAATGATTTCAATTTTGGAGAGGTTCGGGTTGTTGACAAAGATTGGAACTTGCTCAAGGATAAATTTTTGCATGAAAAGGTAGCTTGCAGCTATCAGATAGCAGAAATAACAAGTAATGGAGGCAGATTTCAGCATGATGCACTTTATGAATCAGCAGATAATGATGAACATCTTGAAACAGGAGAAGGTATGCATGAGATCCATGAAGATACTGATGAGAGGTATGAACTAATTGCTAATTCTTTGATTGAAAACAGCAGACCAGTATCTTCATATGATTTGATTCCTCATGAGATGATAGATGAAAATTTTATGGCTAAGCATGAATTGGTGTTTGTTGGCCCAATTCATTCGCATGATTTGATGTTTCATAATAGTTTTACTATACCTTACTTCATGAAAATGCATAATTGCAATGGGCATCAAATTGAGGAAGGGTGTTCAGTCTTGGTTCTTTGGTTTCCCATTTACACATTAATGTGTAAGGTTCGTTCTATGGTGTTGGTCATGATATTTTCAATCTTTGCATTGATGATAGTTGTTGATTGCTTAGATTGGTGTGCACGGGTTTGTCATTATAGCATTTGAGATTGGAATGCTAATGAGCCACTACCAATTTATGACAGTTGTTGCCTTAGCATTTATACACAGTGTATGTCAACATCAGTCTATGGGCAAATGGACTTTGAGCACTTGCAGGCTTTTTGGCAATAGTTTGTGGGAGGATTTACAGAGCTTGAGCAATTATTACTAGCTCCCACCAATATTAGTAATGGATACTACAATCAGTTCGAGTTGTTGAGGGTTATATCTGCAGATGTTATTGTGATGATTGCAATCGATTAGATAAATTGGTGTCCTTGACATGGGTCTATTGACACTAGGAGATTTGGTGTCAATGTGGAGTTATCAGTCTATGATTGGGTGAGTAGGGTCAAGATGTATGCTTCCCAGGATGACACTATTGTTATCAGCTTCCGATTAGGGACTGATTTGTATCACTTCTAGGACATTATGAGGAGGCTTGTTGAGGATTACTCTTTAGAGTTGAGCAGATTATAATTTTTGTTGCCCGAGATCGAGTTAGATAGTGGGATTTCATTTATGGATCTCACTGAGTCACCTTGGCAAGAGATTTTTCATGACACAAATTTCAGCCCTCGCAGGTATTTCAGTTTGGGTGTTGGTGTTGTTCACTTATGGCGTAATGAGTTTTTCGTTTTTATTAGAGAGGTGCAGCGATAGCATGGTGGACATTGGCAGAGATTGACTTGGGATCCCGAGATTACACTTGGGTTCAGTTGGTTGCTATTCTGGATAACTTCACATTACTTGAGGACAAACAATCTTTGGGAAGCACAGACTATAATGTCCCCATTTTAGGGTTCTCTTGCTTTGCAGTTGGTGATGGTTTTATGGGTTGGTGTTTGCTTGATCAAAAGGGTAATCTGATATTACTAGTGAGCTTAGATGGTTTAAAGGAGTTATTTGATGCTTTCAAATGTTATTTTCGGCCTTCGGTTTGGGCTCCAAGATTCTTGGAGGGAGTTTCTACTTATAGAAAGTCACCTAGTCGGATTTGTCTATCATTATTCCTCATCAGGATCACTACTATGCAGATAGTTTATGATTCTGATGCATTCTGACAGTTTTCGCAAAAATGAGTATATTAATGGGTATAATTTAATTAATTTCCTAAGGTTGCTAAATATTATTTAAAATATTTAAAAGGGACCTTAGTGTTATAGCTTGTTGGAACCAGGATGAAATATTTTAAATCATGGATATATGTAATGGGAACCTTGTGTGTCAAATTATCATTATTTTAATAAAAAGGTTTTTTTCAGAGCTAAAAGGGAGTTTTAATTAAAAAGTGATTTTTAAATAGAAGCTTCTAGAGTGTTTGGTGGAAAAAGTATAAAATGGGGTTACGAGAGCTCATTTGGTCATGTTAATTTTATTCTATTTCTCTATTTGAAACCCTTGTGGGTCGAGAGACTGAACTTGGTTCATCTCAGCCTCTAGAGGACGAAAACCCTCTAGGGAAGATCAGTTTTGGTGGTGAAACAATTCCACCCTTGCTGGTTCATGGGGAATGAGGGAAAATCATTCAAGTTTTCCAGTTGGACAATTATCACAATTTTGTGAGTCTCCTACAGAGACAAAATTGGTAAAAGGCGATATACATTCTATCATTTGGTGGCTGAGGGTTTGATACAAATTGAGGATATCAGCATTGGTAATTCTAGACACCATTATTAGGCATCACTCAAGCAGGTCGTGGTTATTCTTCCTTTCATATTTATGCTGCACAAAGAATATGGACATGTAGCTTTACATTTGCTGGTGGTATCTCAGTCTGTTGGTCATGTGAGGGTTTGGTGAGCATTTATTTACTGATTGAAGAAGTCTGACCTGGGCGTGAGGATTAAGGGCACCAATCTATTTGTTTTGAGTTGTATGCATTCTCCTAGCCGTATGCTTCCTAAACAGTGGCGTGTGACTTTCTGATGATAGATGTGAGCTTCTTGCCCTAGGCGCAACCTTGTTTCATCATTCTTGGCTTTGCATAACATGCACGTGAGAGTTGCAAGGGTGTTTGGCCATTGAGGAGGTTGCAGGAGTCCATAGAACCTGGACGTGAGCATTCTGCAAGTGTTTCACTGTGCTGCTAGCTGTTGTTATACATCTTCTGGCCTTGTATAGAGTTCCAGGCACTGCAAACTCTTATTTCAGACTTCATGTCGTACATGGAGGCATCTAATGGGTATTTTCACATTATTTCTTAGTGTAGTTGGAGCTAATAACTATTGTTTCATAAGACACAAATTATTATATGAATGTACTCAGTTGTATGTCAAAAAGCAAGTGTTGTATGACTGTTCACTTTCACATTGCTACCTAATCACTCAGAAAATATTATAAATAAATTTCAGACTCCAATGCATTGAATCACATGTTATTTTTAGAGAATTTTTGAGTATCCATAGATGCATATCTGCTCCATTTTATTGCTCAGTTTGGTTTTGTATAAGGTTGTAGCTATGTATCTGCAAATACATCAATGTATGGCAGTCCAATGTGAAGGAATGAAGTTGTGAAGTTTGATTGTTAAAGGTGTCCTTGCATTTCTTTTGAATGTTGTCATATTACATGCAATGGAATGAGATATGCTTGACAAAATGGAACATCTGTCAATCTGAAAACAATCGAAACATATTGTCAAACTCGAAAGGGGTCTTTATAGTCACCCCCACAAGGACTCCTTAGTTGTATGGCAGTTCTTAAAAATGAATCGCTTCCCATACAAACCACCAATACTTCCAAAGGGGTTGTGATTGCTATTAGGAATAGTGACTAACTTTTCTTTTAATGACCAAGCTATTTGACAATATTTATCGACCTCTTCAGTTTTGAATTCTAGATGAGTCGATTCCTCCTGCTTTATTATGACGGCCTTGGCATATGAAATTATTCGATTCTTACAATCTCATAAAATTATCGGTCCACAATAAATTTATACTGCTCCACCAGTTAATCACACTTTCATCCTATATTGTATGGCGGGTAAATGTAGCAATGAAGATATATATCCAAATCTAGAGACCTCAATAAGTTTTGCATATCATCATTTCTGTGAAATTTGTCTTTGATAAAAGACTTCACAAGTTTCCGTAAAATTGTCCAACTAATTGTTGATGCTCAATGCAAATCCTAAGTGAATCCGCAATCCGATGGAATTGGCTTTTCATCCAATCCACCATGAAACCCAGGGGTTTTCTTCCTCAAGTTTTCCAAAACCTGTAAACCAAGCTCTCCAATTTCTCCCGATGATAAATTTCCAAAAAATATGATAATAAATTTCTTCACCACCTTTTTTATTCATCACCACCTTTTGATTTTCAATATATTTTGCTTTTCCAAAGTGACTTTTGTTTAATATATTACCCATAGTTGGCAGACTCGCAGAAAACTTGCCAAGTTTTAAAAACTCGTGAGTGTTTTTAAAAACAAGTTTATTTGAGTTTAACTCGCTAGACAAGTTTTTCCGATTTTTTTTCAAAAAACTCACAAGTTTTTTTCCAAGTTTTTCGAAAAAACTTGGCTTTGCAAAAAAAAGTGTTTCTAATGAAATTTATGCAATGTTTTGAGTTCTCGAGTTTTTTCGAGTTTTTGCCGAGTTTTAAAAAACTCTCCAATTTTTGGCTTGGCGAGTCTTCCAACTATGATATTGCCAATGCATTTAATAAGAATCATTTTGATAAATAAACTAATTAATTAAATATAAATGTCAAAAATATGACTAAGGACGATTTAATATTTAATTAATTAAATTATCCCCTCAAATTCCCCACATTAGCTTATGGGAATAGAATAAGCTAGTGGACTCTGTTGGGTGATCACTCGGAAAAGAGGGACATTACATTATCCTTCAATTTTTTTACTTAATTAGATGGTTTACCACAGTAGTGGAAGCATTGATATTGTAAAAGATCTTGATTGATTTAATCGCCACATCTTTTCAGCTTCTAATTTTATTGTAAGAGATTCAAGTTGGTTTAAACATTGGATCAATTTGATTCAAATTTAGATGATATAGACTGTCAATTTAGCATTGATCAAAAATTGCATATCATTATTTTCCATTTTGGCATTGATCGATTCTATCAGTTTGATATTGTTTGTAAGTTGGTCAGCTAGCCACCAATAATTTGCTTATGTTATTTGTCCTCATTCTAGCCTTTAATTACTCTCACCTTTCCCACATTGAGATCTTGGTGCTTAAAAAGAGCTAGAATTTGAGTTGATTGTTTAAATTTGGAAGATTTAAGCCAATTGTCTTGCTATGGACTTTACAATTGGAGGAGCTACAAAATAGTTTCATTACCTCACTCCTAGATGTATTAAAAGTTGGGATCTCATGCATGAAATGTTTCTAACACGTTTCAAACTAATAGAAGATAAATATATATTATTTGTTCAATTGACAAACTCTAAAAAGATTCAAGTGAAACCATGTGAGAGTTCGTAGCTCATCTCAATCATCTTGTTCAAATATTGAACACCACTTTAAAGCCATCTCCACAAATTGCTTTGCCTTCAAAGATTGCTTTCTTTCTATAGATGAGTGAAGTAGCTACACTTGGTCAAGCCAGAAAATTTCAGTGCCACTCAAGCATATCCAAGGGGACAACACAATGTTGAAAATCATTCCTTGTCAAAATATTAGTCTACTTCACCCTCCAAACATAAATTTGATTGTTTGTGGGTTTGTTGTTCAAGTTTTAGCATCATATAGGAAAACAAAAGGACATGGTAGGGTTCGAATGCTCATTCCACATCAATTATACTAGTTTACAACGATTTCATGCTTGCCAAAACACTATGTATAGCAACTTGTTAGGTTTTGAAACAAGAAATTTGGAGTCATAAAAATTTTCTTCACCTTCAAGGCTAGGAGTTTGTCATCAAAAAGGTAAAGAGAGGCTTATCTACGAATTCACAAAGGTTAAAGGCTAACTATGAGAGTAGGTAAACTTTCACGTTCTTTGGGCTTGACTTAAACCTACGAGGGTGTTCCTACAAGTCACTAAAACAATTAATATATCAATTTTGGAATGACTGATCAGTGAGTTACAAGGCAATTAATTTTGGAATGACTGATCGGTGAGTTACAAGGCAACTATACTTAGTTGTGCCTTTAAACCCTAAAATTTGTCACTAAGTTACGACAGCATTCATTGCATTAGACCTATTATAGATGATTCTATACTATGCATCGTATGTTGTAAGATGACAAAAATTTATAGTTGATAAAATTTGATTTCTATTCAATGCATTACTGTAATGTCCCCTTCTCAGCAGTGATCGATGAGGTGACCATTAGCCTATTCCTGAGACCTGTAGGCTACTCGGTGGTGGAGTTTAGGGTTTCTTGGTCTGTTGGAGGTTGCTTTGGATTTTCTGAAGTTTGCCCATGGAATTCCAGAGTTCTATTTGTGGATTCTTTCTAGGTTTTCTGAGAGCTTCGCAGCGGTATAGCTGGCTTGATGTTTTGAGCAATCTCCTGAATTTACTATTTTTAGTAAATTATATTTCTGGTAGTGATCCTGATGATTACAGTTCAGTTGACTTCTCTCTCCAGCCAGTTCAGTTGGCAGTGTTTGATTTGGTCCTTGGATGCTTTCTGGGTGAAAGTAGGCTATCTTGATTAAAATAGTGATATATTTTAATATTGACCTTGGCCTAGTGATATAAAATAAAGTTGTGTTTTCAAAGTGGTCTTCAAGGGTGGACGCCTCATCAAGAAGGGGGACTAATACTTTCTAAAGTTAAAAACATGACTTATCAAAAAGGTACACCAACTTTGGGATAAGCGGATTATCTCATTTTATATTATCATTCTCTCTTAAAATGGGACGCCAACTTTGAGGAGGCTTTGAGTCAACTTAGAATTCGAATTTGTGTTGACTCTTGGTTTGAGCGCACTTTCTAGAGGCTTCTAGAAGTTCTCTCCAAGGCTTTAAATGGAGGGGTTGTTTCTTCATTTGGGATCTTTTGTCTATCACACCGTTATGCTGCTGAATTGTTTTCAGACAAGGCTTGGAGGAAAGCTTACCTCTTAGCATTGGGCTCATCTTCTTGCTTGAAAGATAGCAACTAGTTGGGAGATAGTTTGTAGTTGAGTTATTTGGCATTTTAGTGAGCTTATTTTATCTATAGTTTTAGTTCCTTGCATCGTAGTCGAATTTTTCATAGTTGCAGGCTTGTGTAGCTGATTGTGAGTTTTATTCATATATTCAAAAAATATAAACATTATCATTTTGGGTATTGCATCATTGTGTGTCTTTTCCAAGGGCGACCCTTTGTGATTATTTGCAGATTTTTTTGATGTGTTTTGGATTTTTAAGAAGCAAGTCACCCTTCTTGAGGGCCATACTAGCTGGGGCTGCATTGGGAAGTGTGCAAGAAAAAAAATAGAGCTGTGAGTTTGGGTTTCTTCATTGGGATAGGGGCGCCACCCTTCTAGGAGTCTAATGCACTTGGTTCCACGCATTTTGGGTAAGTATTGCGCTAGTTGTGAGCTTTTGGGTGGTTTTCTATGTTGCTGGTCTGTCATTTCCAGTCAATAACCAGTCATATCAGATTTACAGGAGTTCGCCTCATGGGTTGGATTGATCCCAAGAAGTCAAGTAGAGTATAGGAGAGTCATTTACAATTATTGCAGCATTAAATGGTTTCTAATCACGTGTGCTTGGCAGGCTCTCTAACATATTGTAAGCTGAACAGTAGTACTGTCAGCACTTTTCCTATTCTGATCTAATTCTTGTAATTCCCACGACTGTGGAAGAGACTGGCATGTTTCAGTCTTAGTTAGTTTCAATTCCTTGTATCACCCGCTGAACAAGTGGAAGAGGCTGACTTGCCGCCTATTTGCTTATTGTAATGCATTATCTCTCCATCTTGCTAGCTGAGCCGTCAACATGCTCCTGCTAAATAAGTGGTCGAGTTGCATTTTACTTTCAGTATTGTACTTCAGTTCTAGTCCTCCCGCTGAATAAGTGGTCGAGTGATTGTATTTCCTTTCTGTTATTCTTCAGCAAGCTTCAGTTATTCTAACGACCCCCTTTCGTGTATGCTCTCAACCTTGCCCACACTGGGATCTGGGTTGATCGGAGGAAAGGGTTCCTTTCAATTGGATTGAGTTTTCATAACATTAACGGGTGACTTGCATTGTGGAAAATTTGAAAAAATTGGCCCGATATATTTCAGCATGATTCATTAAACATGTGACAATTCAAATTTCACTTAACATTTATCCTTGGTTATTTCACCGAATCATGGAAGACATATAGATTATTCTATTTCTATTTTCATTAAGCTTGTAAAAGATTTTTTGTTTTTAATGAGTGTGTGAGGTTGAGGTCTTCAATGACCAATGCTTTGTTGGGTTATAGAGTCATATCCAGCCATTAAAATAGAAAATAGGAAGCATCAAAGGTATGATACATTAAAATCACATCTACTTAATTATACTTCTCCAGACTAAGCATTCATATTCAACAAAGAAGAGACCAATACAAATAAGTTAATAATAATTTACATAGATTTAAAGTGTTGCAGCACTCATCTAATTTCTTTTACAATCACACCGGCAAATGTGGTGAAGGAAACAGTTTCAAATAGCAAGGAACCTATCATATCTGACTATTTAAAACCCTCCAAAATGCTAATAATTGGCCAAGTAGACATACGGTTACAAAGATCTGCTTCAATAGCTACCTCTTTGCAAGTTTTGAGCCAACAACTCTAATGGTGGACTAACAAAAACCCTCCAAAATGCTAATAATTGGCCAAGTAGACATACGGTTACAAAGATCTTCTTCAATAGCTACCTCTTTGCAAGTTTTGAGCCAACAACTCTAATGGTGGACTAACAAAAACATTTGGAACCCTAGAATTCCCTGCACACACATTTTGTGAAAACCTAAGAACATGCTCTTACAAACAATAAAATACTCATTCAGGTAGATCTCCAGCCTTAGAAACTAGGATGAACGAAGGAAACATGGCAAAAGAGCATTGTAGGGATCACTTAGACCATCATTGTCACTATCATTAATGTCTACACTCAAACTCACTGTCATTGGGATTCATAGGGAGTTCAAATGTAATATCCTGAATGGAATATTCTTCTCAATTCTTGCAATTATCATCAATAAACATGCAACTGTAATGTGCCTATCAAAATAATTGATCAAACTTGCAAAATTTCACATTGTAAACTCACAGACACTTTGTCAAACAATTGGTGTAACTTTGAGAACTAGTCAATATTCTTGAATTTTATGATTAAGAATAGCTGCAACTCTCTCTCAAAACATGAGCATATTCACAAACACTTGTGTACAAATTAAGACACATGAGCATTCTAACAAACAGTTGGCAAATAGCTCAATAATTGATTTCAAATTCAGAAATTATAACTTCATTTGTCAATCAGCTATAAGTGTACATTTTGTCAAACACTTAACATGCAAGCTGAAATAACAATGGAGTGAATACCCGGAATGATTGGTGATTTCATAATAGCTGGTTTATTGGATCGATGCCTGCTGTAATAATTTATCAAATGATGCTGATGTAACTTAGAAATCAGAAATAATTTTCTGATTTAATAATCCTTAATTTCTAACTTTATTGGCTGATTGAAACCCCACAACAAATATATATAAAATCTGATTAAAATCAGAAATTATTTTATGACAGCTCCAATGATGATTGATACTCTAATAATCTGTATGACACCTCACAAAGCCTTTCGAATGGTTGTGATGAGAAAAAGGGAGTGGAATTTAATTCCAAACAATGCAACAAAGATTCCCTTATTCCTCGTGATTTCCCCAAAAGATGAATCTACGGTTTTGATTAAAAAAAAAAAGATTCCCAAAGGAAAATCAATACTGTTGAATAAAACTAGCTTCGGTCAGATATAAATGGTGATTGAATATATTCAACATCATCATTTCTATCGAAATCGCCAATCCCAAGTATAGTTCTTCGATTTGCATTGAGAGAATATAAATTGTATATATTCAGATCAAATTGAATGACATATAAATGTATAAATATAAAGATATAATGTCCTTGATGGTTGTTAAATAAACCGATTAATATTCGGTTGTCTTAGTTAAGACGAAGGGACACTATGACTAAGACACGTCCGCTCATGGGATGTGTCTCCGTATCCTTATATAAGAAGAACATCGAAAATTAATAAATGCTCTGCTCTTGAGGATCGAATATCTATAACATAATTTCAGACCTGGAAATTCATAATTACATCTCTGATGTAAGCTTGACATCAACTTCATTATTTCAAGTTCATTATTCAGATTATAATTTGATAGATTTGATCATATTTAACATGGTATCAAAGCCATGTTGAGATAAGATCCGATTAAATCCAGATATCAGATTATTTAAATCGTATTTTCTCTTGAAATCACAAACGCATAACATTCTTCATTATGTCAAGTGTAATCAGATTCGAGGATCGTCTTGAAGGTGCAAACAAATTTACTTCATGGAAATTCAGAATCATGATGATTCTGAAAGAAAATAAGTTACTCATTTGTGAAAGAAAACAAGCTAGAACCAGAGACTGATCAGGAGAAAACTCAATGGATTGAGAACGATGAAAAAACCATGAAAATTATAGTGGATGCAGTTAGGGATCATATAGTAACTATTCTACCTAAAAATGAGACTGCATATCAAATGTTTAAATCCCTTGAGAGCACCTTTGAAAAACAATACTAGTAGGACCCTTGCTCTAAAAATGCAACTTAATCATGTTCAAATAAATAAGGGAGAATCCATTAGTGCATATTTCATGAGAATCAATGAACTAAGAAATCAACTGTCAACAGTCGGATATCAAATTGATAGCAAAGAGTTAACTCTAATAGCTCTAGGTGGCCTACCAAACTCATGGGAGTCATTTGTTCAAGGAATAAGTGCAAGATCAAAACTCCCTAAATTTGATAGGCTAAGAATAGATTGCTTACAAGAAGAAACAAGACTAATGACAAAAGAAAACAATCAGAAAACCATAGATGAGGATATTCATGTGCTAAACACAAATTCTCATAAGAAAGGTAAGAAGAAAAACTTCAAGAGAAAGAAGAATTCTTATGGAAAAGGACCATTCAATTAAAGGAAAGACATCTCCCAAATTCAATGTTTCAGATGTGATCAATATGGACACTATGCAATGAAATGCCCTAATAGAACAAAACAACAAGCATCATTTGCTAAAGTTGAAAGACAAATACATAATATGACTCTGAGAAATTTGTCTTCTACTCAGCACTATCAAGTCAAGTATCAAACAAAGTCAACAACTGGGTAATTGATAGTGGTTCATCAAGGCACATCACAGGGTTCAGAGAACACCTAGATACTATGATAGAAGAAAATGATGAAGAAGTAACTATTGGGGATGATTCTGCACATCCAGTAAGAGGGGTTGGAACTTGCACCATAAATTTGAAGTCTGGCCCCTCTCTACAACTCACTGGAGTATTGTTTGTACCAGGAATAAAGAGGAATCTAATATCCATTTCTGCTCTTGAAGACAACGGATATAGGGTTACCTTTATGGATGGAAAAGTTCTGGCATGGCCAAATAACTCCACTATAAAGAAAGCACAAACTATAGGTGTAAGACAAGGATATCTCTACAAATTGTGCACTGATTCTAAACAAGCTCTTATTCATGAGACCTCTTATTCAAATGAAATTTGGCATCAAAGATTAGGACATATTCATTTCTGTGCCCTACCTTCTATAGAAAAATTAGTAATAAGATTGCCCAAACTAAAACAAATTCATGAAGGAGCATGCAGAGGGTGTGCCCTAGGAAAGAATACAAAGGGGACCTTCCAAAATAGTTTGAGTAAAACCAAAAATGTATTAGAACTAGTACACTCTGACTTATGTGGACCCATGTCTGTACCCTCCATGGTGGGATTCTTATATTATCTAATATTTGTAGATGACTTCTCTAGGAAGACCTGGATATATTTTCTTAAATGTAAGTAGTCGATAGAAATCCTTAAAAGGTTTAAGGAGTTCAAAGCACTTACAAAAAACTTCTCCGGAAAGAAAATCAAAATACTAAGAATGGATAATGGGAAGGAATACACCTTAGAAATCTATAAGGAATTTTGTGTAAATGTTGGGATTAAGAGGGAGTTTACTGTAGCCTACAATCCTCAACAAAATGGTGTTGCTAAGAGAGAAAATAGAACTATTGTAGAAGTTGCTAGAGCAATGTTGTTCGACCAAAACATAGAAACCTCATTTTGGGCAGAAGCCTCTAGGACAACTGTCTACATTCAAAATAGATGTCTCCACTCACATCTAGATAACAAGACTCCTGAAGAGGCATTCACTGGTGTAAAACATGACATAAGTCACTTAAGGATCTTTGGTTGCCCTGTCTACATTCATGTACCTAAAGAAAAGAGATCCAAACTAGAACCTTCTGGAAAGAAAGGGATATTTGTGGGCTATAGTGAAACCTCAAAAGCCTACAAAATATACATATCCGGATAGAAACAAATTGAACTAAGTAGAGATGTCATATTTGAGGAAGACATTGCCTTCAAAAGGGCAAAAAGTTCAAATGAGATAGAAATTCAAGATTCTCCTAAAGTCTTAGAGGAGGAGCTTGCTCTTGAGATTTAGAGGGAGTATCCTGAAGAAATCATAAGTGAAAACCAAACTGCTCCAGAAGAGAATCCCAATAACAATAGCAAGAGGAGACCACTTTGGGCTAGAAAGATGATTAAAGAAGTTGAGAATCTTACAGCACCCAAAGGAACTTTTAGAGAAAGAAGAGACCCAAAAGATTCTCAGGCCATGTTGCCTTAATGAATGAGATTATTAATTCAGAACCAACTAGTGTTACGAAAGCTCTCAAGCATCAAGTGTGGAAAGATGCAATGATGGAAGAGTATCAATCCATTTTGAAAAATGATGTATGGGATATAGTACCTAGACCAAAAGAGAAATTTGTTGTCTCTTCCAAATGGCTCTTCAAAATCAAACATGCTGCTGATGGCAGTATAGAAAAACACAAGGCACGTTTTGTGGCCAAAGGTTTCTCACAAAAGGAAGGTATTGATTATGAAGAGACATTTGCACCTGTTGCTCGGTACACCTCTGTGAGAGCAATAATAGCTATTGCAATAGCTAAAATCTAGAAGATCCATCAAATGGATGTGAAAATTGACTTTCTGAATGGGACCATTGAAGAAGAAGTCTATCTAAGCTGAAGGTTTTATGATACATAAAACAGACTCACATGTATGCAGATTGAAGAAAGCTCTATATGGACTTAAACAGGCTCCCAGAGCTTGGTATGAAAGAATTGACAGCTATCTTTTGGGACTAGGATTTTCCAAGAATGATGCAGATCCAAATCTCTATTTTAAGGTAATTAAAGGTGATATGCTAATAATAATTTTATATGTTGATGACCTGCTAATAACAGGAGAAGATCACCTTATTGCTCAATGTAAAAAGGACTTGGCTTCATAATTTGACATGAAAGACTTGAGCATTTTACATTACTTCCTGGGGTTAGAAGTTTGGCAGAAATCAGATGGTATCATCCTAAATCAAGGAAAGTACACTATTAATATTCTAAAGAGATTTGGAATGTTAGACTGTAGACCCATGTCTACTCCTATGGAAACCAACTTACACAAATTAAAAGAAGCAGCAACAGAATCAAAATTTGTAGATCCTACTTGTTGACGTGTTTTTTATGACGACATCAACACAGAATAAAGTTGTCCAACGGTCACTCTATTCTCTCTTGATCAAAGTGTCCCACATGCTAAGATTGCTTGAAAGTTCATGTGTTCGACTCCAAGGTTCCTTTCATTGCGAATAGACTCAGTTGGTTGATGTGTTTAGACATGAAAGATTTGACAATATCGTTCTGACTCCTAAATTAACCGAGAAATACTGAATTAAAAAGGGATAGGGATAGGGATTCTACAAATCTACTTCTAAAGGGTGGAGGACGAGGATCGACTTAAATAATCTTCAAACCAAACTTTGCTTTGTCTCCTTTCGGACAACTCCGACAAAGTTGGTGCAATCTTCAAGGGATGAGAAAAGGTGTTCAAACTATGACACAACATGTTCATACCATCACTACGATGCATACAAACACATGAGCCACGATCGAAGTTAAGTGCCAATACTCCAGTTGACCACGCAAGGCGAACTTACCATCAGTAAGCCCGCTAGTGGTATGGATGAAAGAAAATATGCTCAAATCACAACGCCACACTCCACAATTAACAACTACTTGCATAAACAAAGTCTACTCTACTCTATCCACTTGAATTGGAAAGACGAACAAGCCTTGCTAGCTACTCACAATAGAAGATAGAACCACCAAACAATGATAAATCTTTATATTATGAGAGTGTTCACAACAACTTCTTACAAAGTCCTCAATGGGAAAACTCCCTTTCCTCCTCAATCTAAGCTAACTTCTAAGCTAAATGCTATATGCCTTCTACTCTCGCTCTGATTCAATTCTTGATCTAATGTCTAATAATTTACAAATGAGGGGAGATGCCCCTTTTATAATAGGTCCAATTCAGTGGACGGTTGAGATCTGATTACAATAAAGGGCTCAGATTGAGCCACCTATGCCCTGATTAGGGTTTCTGCCCTAAAAACCGCCACAGAGAGGAGTGGGCAATGAATGCACAGAATATTCTCCACTCCCCTGCAGGAATCATAATGAGCAATTAATGCTCACTACCATCATCAAGAAGATCTTCATCAAGCAGCACGTTCCCACTGGCCTTCTCCCGGATAGCGAACTCGATCAACCGGGCCAATACCGCTTCAACCTCCTGGGCAGAAATCGGTGGAATGTGGTTGAGCTGGAACTCCAAGACCGCTACCGTCTGTCCGTGTCGGATGTAAGACTTCTTCCATGCTGCCAAGGCGTCTTGGGTATGCTGAATAATACTAGAGAAAGTGGAGACATTCTCAAAGTCATCCAGGACAAGCGACCTCGCAGCTGAGAAGAACGGAGCCAGTTTATCTTTCAAGCCATCAGCAGTTATTTCCTCTGGGGCCAACTTTCTAGCAAATATGGCTTCTAATGTATTAAGGACTCCCTCCAAGATGTTACCCATTGCTTTCCTCACTCTGGCCGCATCTGCCCTTGCTGCATCGTGAAATCCACGGCCTGTGACCACCGAGGAGTACCAACTGGTGAAATCATACTTGTCACCCCTCCTAAATCACACCTCCATCCACCAAAGTTTGCAGAGGTATATGCATCAAAGCCCCCAAACGAAGTACAGTCTTTGTCTGATAGATGCGGGTATTGCCCCAGGCCTGATCCACCATGTCAATCCGTGCCAAAATACTTGAGGCCTGCCGATAAGCATTGGCGAGGTCCTCCATGAATTTCCCTGTCTCAGTACGAACATGGCTAACCCACTTGTCTGCTTCCGTTTCCATCCTCTTCAAATCCTCTAAGCCAACAACTGACTCCCTCGGAAGCTCTGGTGGACGTTCTACTGTTGGGTTTGCTAGTTCACCTGGACGTGCTAGACTCTGCACAAAACCTTGACTCTGCACATATCCTATCAAGGTTTTGTGCTCCTTCTTCAATTTCTTATACTTCCCTTCCGTGCGGAGCAACTGATCCTTAAGTGCCTGATAGGAGTTATCGAATTCCTCGACAATTTGGGCTCCCGTAGGACGACCCAACTCTACGGTGGTGATCACATAGTTCTCGGGCCTCTCCTCGGCTCGATCATACTCCTCCCTCGGAACAGCCACCTGAAGCGTGTGAGAGCCTGACTCATCAGTCGAGATCTTTGAAAACTTCCTGGCCCTTTTCTTTTTTGGTGGCGCACTGATCCTCCTAAGGAACTCCTCCATCTCGATGGTCGGATCCGTATCATCCTCGGGTTCTCTTCTCATTCTGTCTGAAAGCCAATCCGGCACCGCCTGCTGCGGATTGCAAACGACGAGGGGTTGTTCTTCTGTTGCCTCCCTCTCGTGTACCTCTTTCCTTCTTGCACTGCTTTGCTTGGGCTCATCATCTTCCACGAGCTGTGTATCTCCTGACCCTTGGGTCCCCTGTTATGTGTTTTCCTCTTCCTCCAATGTCATGTCCAACATCTGTTGGAAACGAGTGTCAGCCACTGTTTCATCTTCTTCTTCTTGTTGGCCAGCCCTGGACACACTGATGCTTATACTATCTGATTCTCGGATGTTGGGTTGATCCACCTCCTCAAGCTCCCGTTCTTCACCCAATCCTGCCCTCTGATCAGCAAACAATGAAATCACTCTCAAACTCGAAGACCGAGTTTGTGAGTGCATGGGTGATGCTTGTTCCATCCTCAACGGTATCGGCTGGGTTGGTACTTCTACTTGTGCTTCCGGTGTTTGAGCAACCTGCTTTCCCCTCCTCACCGATAGTGGCCTTGGGTCACCCATCAAGCTATAAGTAAGGGCGATCGATCTGCTCTTAAGTCTGCATACATGTCTATCGACCCAAGCCCTTGTGAAAGTCAACACCGAAATAGAGAGCATGTCCAAGTCCATGATTTCTGGCTCGGACCAATCAGTTGGTGGGACAGGAGTATCCCTAACTGAACCATAGTCGGGTTGCATAACGTTGACATCCTCTTCCACCTGGTCGGGAACTGGAATGATCTCACATTCCCTGATCAATTTGAGGGGAAGCCTGGAAAACATCCTTTTCCTTATCTCAACCTCATCAACAGCATTTGCCCAAAAGTCTTCAATGTGGGCCTTGTGTCGGTACTCGACGTTCTGTATCATTCGGATGTTTCTGTACGGATCAAAATCCTGTCTGCCTGTGTGATACGATAGATGATAGAATTGCAGCTCATCCTCTGCCTCTCGAGCTGCCTGCAAGGAGGGACACACCTCAGTGGAATTTCCCATGGCAATAGGAAAGTCAAGTCCACCCTTCTTCTTCTTTTTCTGAATCTTATCATAGGCGATCAACTGCCTAGATATTTCCAGCATTATAATGTGATCGGTGGGGTACCTCGGTAGCCGGTATGGATACGAAGTGAACCCCTGCAGCCTAATGTAAGTGAATTTCGGAAATTGGATGAGCCAATATCCGTATTCCTCGATCAATGCTTGTGCCTCTTTGGATACTCTTTGCTGCATTCTCCGCTGAAGGGTCCTCGTGATGTGCATTGTGAATGCATCATTAGCCCGTTTGTAACTGGCAGGGTTAGCTAGATGCAACTGTGTGCAGGCCTCATGGATTTTGAACTGATCGGGTGCACAGCCTATTGGCTCCTTGTATGTAATTCCTCGGTACTTGGTCATTCTCGCCAGCATATATATCACATACGAGCTCATGTAAAAGGTTTTCGTCCCCCTCAGGCTCCTGAACTGCTCATCTATGTTATCACTGATCATTCTTGCTCAGTCAACACATTCCTTTCCCTCCAATATGATCTCGATGAAGTAGAACATCCATGGCTCGAAGAAGTAGGCTTGTGCACTCCCATTTACTCGGCTCAGCATCATCATCATGTCGCAGTATTCTTGTTTTACATCTTCGGCAATTATCTGCTTTGGGAGTCTAGTGCGAGGTGGCTTTGGCTTTTGCATCCAAACTCTATTGATGACCGCAGCAACCCTCTCGAAGGAGGTGGGGTACATTTTATCCGCTCTCTCCTTTGATCTGTACAGCATCTTTTCGGCAGTAGGAATCCCAAATGCCTCTCCGATGGCATCTGGCGTGAAGTTGGCAAGCAATTTGCCATCCGACGAGACAATGGTTCTACGTCCGGCTCGTAGTGGTTTGCACACTCCATAATTAGCTCCGGGCACTGAATTGTTGGTGGAAAACCAGCGGCTGCATAGATACCACTCTTCATGATGTTATGTGCCGTGACTGATGGTTGATGGCCTCCCAGTCCATACATCCTAGACTTGAGTGCATTTAGATTAAATGACCCGAGGTTGGTGTCACTTAACCCTGCCATCTTGGAGACAATTGCCGACTTTGGAAGAACTGACTTGGCGAGCCTTTTAATCATTGCCTGCCGGGATGAGCTAGCCTTGGCCGTTTCGGTGTTTGCAGTTCTGCCTGCAGCTCTGCTTGTTCCAGCAACATCCTTTGCTCCAGCCATCTGCAAGAATAAGATAGAATAATAATAAGTTAGTTTGCAGATTTTTAATAAAATAAAATAGCCTCCGAGACGGCTGCGGATGTGGAGTTTGTTTTTGAAAATAAAATTCTTCAGCATAATTTTCTAACTCCAAACCTCAAACTGTATAAAAACTCTGAGCTTATAACGAAGCTTCCAGCAACTGCACTCTGACTGGCGGAGAAAATTGCAGCCAACCAACAACTTTCAGCAATGTGGCTATTTTCTCAGCACAGAATAAATTAAATCTTTCGCCTCAACTTCTGTCAACTTCAACAACTTTCAACCTCAGCAACTTGAAGAATGAAGAAATGAAGAGAGATTGCTGCAATTTCTTCTCAACTCCAACAGCAACTAGCCTTCAGCAGCTCGAATAAATAAAATCTGCAGCAACTCCAAGAACTCTCGTGCAACTTCGAAAATGATTTCAACAACCCCAACTTTCAGCAGTTTGAAAATATCTCTCCAGCAACTACAGTATATGATTTCGAAATTTGCAGCAACACCCTCTCAGCTCTTCAAGAATTAAAATCCTTAGCAACTTCGCTCTTAGAAGAATAAAATCCAACCTCGCTCTCAGCAACTTCGAAAAAGACTTTGATCCCTCACAAAATTCTTCACTGCAGCAATTCCAAGCTCTTCGAAACATGTGAAGAAATGAAAGAAATGAAGTTGTTTAAATAACTCTTCGCGAAGAATCCTGCTGAGTAGTGCTGGGGCTATTTTTAGTACCTTCATCAATTCTCCACTCTCTCCATTCGGCATCTTCTAATTTAGGCGCAGTAGTGGGCTAGTCGTCAGCCGGTCATTATGGCAGTTGCCATTAACAATGATTCCTTCCTTGTAAAAATTCGAATTTTTCCTCTTGGTCTGCCAGTTAACTCTTGGTGATTTAAACAATTTGCGAGAAAAATCACTTGATTTGGTTTGAAATTTTCATTTAAGAATTCTCGCATAGTTTAATTAAATTCAACCCGAAAAATTCATGGGAGTTGTAAATTTATTTCCAACTTTTAAAATGTCTGTCGTTTACATCCTCAATTTCATAAAATTTGCCTTAGACATTTTTAATTTTCTCTTTGAAATACTTAACTCCGGATGATTTAAAATCACTTGCCTGTTCGAAATAACTCATCCTCTGAGATTTAATTTCTGTTAGGAAAATAATCTAGGCAAAACGAATTTCTTCTGAAAATATTAAAATTTCCCTTAGGAAATTAAATTTTAAACTTTGTTAACTCATGGGTGCCTTTTGAACGGGTTCATTTAATTTTTTACTTAGAAAAATATTTCATCAAGTTGTCAACCCCGTTTAGATGCCTCTGGAAAATTTTCATATTCACCCACTCTTTCAATTTTTTAAATTCTCACGCCCTAGGGGTTTCTCCACTTCATACACTTAGTAGAAAATTTAAATTTTCATCCCCCCTAGGCGTATACTTCTCCTTGGCATTTTATTTCAACCTCTTCACTTTCACTCACTTAGAAATAAAATTAAGTCCTTTCATTCTTTGGGCGCCTTCACCTCTTTTCATCATTTTGCTCAACTTGGGCGTATTTGGCCTAGGGAGTTTTTGTTTTACTTAGGAAAATTTCCGACCTTTCTCCCTCGGACGCATTTTGAAGGGCCCATTTTTATATTTCTCATACTTAAAATCCGTTCTAACTCATCTTCTTCATGGGCGCATTTAGAGTGGCAAGCTTTCAATTTATGCCTTGGAAAAAAAAAATTCACTTACCCCTACTACAAGCTGGGCGCTTTTCACCCTTGAAGCTTCCACTTTTGCCTTAGAATATTTTCAACACTTTCAATATTCTTCCAAGGTGAGGGCGCATTTGGCATGTTGAATTTTCAAGTTGGGGGCGCAAATACACATGGCTACTTTCATTTTTATACTTAGAAAAAATTCGGCCCAACTATTTCTAGCACAAGGGCGCATTTGATGTGGTCCACTTCTACTTGAGGGCGCATTCTCACCTCATGCTCACATATTTTTACTTTCCACGCCTTAGATTTTTCCAGGCATCCTCCAACATGGGTGCATTTGACATAGCTTACTTTCACGCCTTAGCACTTTTGAGGGTCTTCACTTTACCCTGGGCGCAAATGAGGGTGTGAGCTTCCATTTGAGGGCGCATTTCCACCCCTCTACTTTCATTTCCATGCCTTAGCCGCTTTTTCACACACTTGAGGGCGCATTTTAACTCTTCCCACTTAACTTGAGGGCGCATTTTGCCATGGCTACTCCCGTTTTTGCCTTAGAATATTTTCTAAGTTTCATCCTCTTGAAGGTGGGCGCATTTCATCCTTTGAACTTTCATCTTAGGTGGGCGCATTTTAGAAGGGTAGCTTTCAATTTCATACTTAGGCGTTTTTTAGGCTCCAATAACCTTGGGCGCATTTTGATGGAGGAGCTTCAAGATGAGGGCGCATATGAGGTAGGCTACCTTCAATTTCGCAATGCCTTAGGCATTTTTCACATGCAAGCTTTGACTTGAGGGCGCATTTCATGGGGTGAGCTTTCGTTTTTGACTTAGACAATTTTCACACGCTTAGAATTTTGCTTGAGGGCGCATTTTCCAGGGGCAACTTCCATTTGAACACTTAGAAACTTTTTCATACCTTTGCCTGCCTTCATCTTCACCGTCTATTTTGGGTAAGTCAGGCTATTTTTAGAAAGTCCCTCGATTTTCGACCCATATAGCTCCGTTTTGCCTGAAAATTTCGTCATACGACCCTCTTTGCCTTGTGAACCCGTTTCGCTAGTCCCACATGTCAGCCTGCTATTTATAGCCACCTGCTATTTATAGTAAGTTCTTGACCTTCTGACTTCAGTAGCTCCGTTTGGCCTGAAAATTTCACCATCTGATCTTCTTTGCCCTGTGAACCTGTTTTGCCAGTCCTCTGCCCTGACCTGCTATTTATAGCCACCTGCTATTTATAGTAAGTTCTTGACCTTCTGACTTCAGTAGCTCCGTTTGGCACGAAAATTTCACCATCTGATCTTGAGAACTTGAGTGTCGCTCTGATGCCAACCTCGGCTGCAGACCTACTATTTATAGCCGTGCCCTGACTTACTAAAAATAGTAAGTTCTCCGATTCTGCTCAAATTTTGCCAGCAAGTGCCTTGAAGTATGCTGACGTTGGTGAGGTGCTTCGTTTTGACAATTTTTGGATCTCACCCCCTATAAAAGTGGAAACCCTAATTTGACCTGCATGTATCCCGAACGGTCTTCGTTTGACTTCGTTCCTTCTGCATGTCGTTCTACTTGCTGAACTGGAGTGTTAGGCGGTTGCCAGAATGCACCTGCTAAAAATAGAAACTGCCTGAAAAGTGACTCGTCCACCGCCGGATGATTTTGCATGTCATATTGCCTGTGGGATCTCAAGAAACCCAGAAAAACCCAAAAAACTGGTTTGCATGCATGCACTGGCTAAAAATAGTAAGTCCTCGAAATTTGATCTTCTCCACTTGCATGTCACACTGTTGCGTAGCTCTCGAAAAACCCAGAAGGAATATCCGGACATGCGTTAAAGAACTCTGCATGCAAACCCTAAAAATAGCCTCCGAAGGCTGAACTTTGAAAGTGATCGTCTCGGTTTGCATGTTATATCATTGCGAAGGTTTTGAGGAACTCAGAAGTAATCTCCGGACATGCAATGAGGAATCATACGTTTGACCCCTGAAAATGGCTCCTGAAGCCTGAACTGCTAAAAATAGCAAGTTGTCTGATCTGGCTCAAAATTTACGCGCAAGCAGCTTGATGTTACCTGAATGTGGTGGAACTGACAGAATTCCAAAATCTCGATAAAATAGCCCCAAACTGAATGCTTACTAAAAATAGTAAGTTGCCGGAATACAGTGAAAATTTAGGGGGACTCTGCTGGAAGCCTTCTGACTGCTATACCAAGTCTGGATTTCAATTTTATAACTCAGTTTGACCTTAAATAAGCCTGAAGGATGAAAACCCTAATTACACAAACTTAACCAATACTTCAACCTGGGTCAAACGACAGGACATCCCCAGAAGGACCAGAGAGAGAGAGAGACGCAAAGCCAAAAGACCAAAATGGAGCAAGAAATTAGGGGGTCCCCGTCTTGGATGGGGTGATGTGTGAAAAAGGTCACAACACTACTCTCTATAGACAAATAATTGGATCATTAATGTACTTGGTTAACACCAGACCAGATATTTGCTATGCAGTGAATGCCCTAAGCCAGTTCATGTGTGAGCCAAAGGAAATTCACCTTGTTGCTGTGAAGGACATATTGAGATACCTTCAAGGTACTATTGGATATGGTCTTAAATACAGAAATATCAAACTAGATTTATATGGATACTCCGATTCAGATTGGGCTGGAAGTGTAACCAATCGAAAAAGCACATCAAGATGTTGCTTCAATTTAGGATTGGCTATGATCTCTTGGATCTATAGGAAACAGTCTTCAGTGGCTCAAAGCTCAACAAAAGCTTAATATATTGCAGCCTCTATGGGGGCAAGAGAAGTAGTATGGCTCCGAAAATTGCTTGTGGGATTATTTGGTGAGTCCCTGAATCCTACTATTCTCCACTATGACAATCAAAGTTGCATTAAGCTTTCAGTGAATCCAATATTCCATGATAGATCTAAGCATATAGAGATCCCTTACCACTATGTGAGAGACATGGTAGAAAGGAATGTGATCCAGTTGGAGTATATTAGTTCAAATGATCAAACAACAGATATTCTCACCAAGCCTCTCTCCAGAGTTAAAATTGAACACTTCAGGAAGAAACTTGGTATGGTTGAAATGTAAATTGTTATTGAGATTGAGATTCAAATTGTTTATCTTGTACTAATGTATTTAAAAGATGTTTAATGTGTAAACTCTTTTGTCATGTGTGTGACTCCATGACTTTATGGGCCCTCTCTCCCCCTATGTACATTATTGAAAGGTGACGATCTTTCTGATAATGAACACTTGTATTTGACATTGTAAAGTGATGACTCTACAATGATTAGTTGCACTATCATGATAGATATCATGTGACTTGATATCTATGGATATGTCATGATAGTATCTTGTGGACATTTTGATAGATATCATGAGACTTGATATCAATTGAAGATCATTATGATCCTTATGAGATATTCATGGTGGATATGTATATATCCGTGGATATGCCATGATTTATTATGGTAGACATCATATGACTTGATGTCAATGCACATACCATAATGAAGATGTGTTATGAAGAATGTCATGTGACTTGACACTTTTAATATACCATATCTTCTGATATCATGAGTAAGGTGATATCACTTTATACTTGGTTGGAGGTATCTTCCCTAGCTAAGAGGGAGTGCTGAATAAAGATAGCTTCGGTCAGATATAAATGATGATTTAATATATTCAACATCATCATTTATATCGAAATCGCCAATCCCCAGTATAGTTCTTCGATCTGCATTGAGAGAATATAAATTGTATATATTCAGATTGAATTGAACGACATCTAAATGCATAAATATAAAGATCTAACGTCCTTGATGGTTGTAACGACCCCAAAACCGGGTAAACAAAATTTTTCTAACATTTCTTTCCAAACATATAAAAGTAACAAGTAACAAAGACATTGCAATAAAATTCTTCCTTTCTTTATTGATAAATACATGCAAGTTACAATATATATTTCCACATGAATTCTATTTTCATTGTAAATATAAATCAGAGTACAAAGTAAAATAAATTACATACATAGCTCGTAAGCTTTTGCACAAATAGTAGTAAGATGGTCCAGGTTCCCTTCCTTTCAAATCTTGGTGTATCCGTCACCTGCGGTGGAGGAGAAACATCACTCAGGCGCTTTTCCGCCAACCACGGACTGTTAATGCGGTCCCCCACACATCTATCATTCAATAAATGGCCCTCCCTTTGAACGAAGAGATTGGTAAAGTAACCGGCTGCGACAACCCAACTGAGCATAGTGTTGTGTCCTATACATCTAGAACTTGCTATTTCACAATCCCGAACTAGCATGATGGATCACAATGAACTGACAGTGTAGTCTCAACTATCTCACATCTAAGTGGATGTCGTACCTTCCACTACTTTGGCCAAAGTATTCTCATTCAGTACTTCGAATGAAGGTCATCTATCATATACACTACTCAGGGCCGATTTGACTTAAGGCTATCTTACACTACGCGTAGGTTTTAGTCCTTCACTGGATAGTCAATCATCCCAGACTATCCTACCTCAATTACTTAAACAGGGAATGGAGTACAGTCAACAAGGGGTCCCTCTGGTACTTCCTAACATGGAAATCTTTATCCATGGAGTACATAGCTTTCTCTAGTTAACCTATTTAACTCTAAAACTTTTAGACTACCTTGGTACTGAATCCACCCTCGTCCTAGTATTTAAATAACTAGTCCCTCTCCTTTATTTAAGGAGTTCAAGCAGTATTCAAGTAATACAAAACATAATGTACTTTTACTAAGAAGTAATCAAACATTTCCCTTTTTATGTTATTCCTTTTCAAATTCTCCTATGAATTCAAACTAATTCATTTCAACAAGCTTTTAAGCTATTTCCAATTCATCAAGCTCTTAAGCTATTTCTTAATTCAATAAGCCTTTTCTAATGAAATTTAAGCTATTCCCAATTCAACAAGCTCTTAAGCTATTTCCAATTCCACAAGCCTTTTCTAATGAAATTTAAGCTATTCCCAATTCAACAAGCTCTTAAGCTATTTCCAATTCCACAAGCCTTTTCTAATGAAATTTAAGCTATTCCCAATTCAACAAGCTCTTAGAAACATAGAGGCTTCCTAATGATTTTCCTTTCATACTACAGCATAATGCAAGGCATAATCAAGCAAACTAATAACTCATTTTAAAAGTCAACGACAGAATTTCTACAAAGATATTCCTCATGCCTGATTTCCTTTTGCGTATGAGCTCGATCGGTAGCTTCAGTTCTTGCTCCACCGTCCTTCGCAGCCTTCTCTCAGCTTGAACAAATACTACTTTCAGGCAGTGTTACAAGACTCGCCCAAACTCGGCGAGTACTCGCGAGTCCCGAGGCGGGTGACCCTAAACGAGTCCCAGAGACTCGGCTGCCAAGTACTCGCCGAGACTCGCCGGACTCACCGGACTCGGCAGACTCGCCGGACTCGCCAAGTCTCGTGCCCCAAACTCGGCCATTTTGATTAAATTTTTTTTTTTTAAATTGCATTCTTTTTTTCTCAAATTTTTTAAATAAATGGTGTGCGCCATGAAGGTTTGTGTGGTTTTGAAGGTCTTCATTTGGGCTTGGTGGCGGGGGCTCCGCCCCTCGACCCCGCCCTATATCGCGACAGGGAGCACGCCCAGGGCGCTGCCTCGGGACCCTGCAAGGGGCGCTGCCCCCAAACCCCCGCAAGGGCCTGCAACCCTTGACCCCGCAAGGGGCGCTGCCCCCAAACCCCCGCAAGGGGCGCTGCCCCTTGACCCCACTGGGGGCGCTGCCCCTTGACCCCGTTGGGGCATTTCCCCCAAACCCTCATCAAACTATAGGTCTAAGCATGTTATAGGCCAATGATGAATCATGATCATAAAAACCTACAAAATACATATCCCCTGTTGCAAATCTTTGCATCTTTCACAGTCAAAGCCATAATCAAGGATTATCTTGTTTCAAAATTCATACATTAGACAACAAAACATGCAGTCTTGAAGGCTTCAATAAAATTTTAATAATAAAATCCTCACTTGAATATACACACCAATCATTGAGACACAAGCAAATATCATGGCTACATCATCATCTAGGACCTAACTTAGACACTAGCGCATGACTTGTCGTGATATTGGGATGAGTAATGCAAGCTCTTCTGAGCCATAGACTTATTTTTTTAGTTTTGATATTTGTTTTGATGCCATGGATTTCATATTCCATGAGTTTTGTATACATTTGACAATATTTATATATCTGAATGTGTTATTTCCTTCAGCTAAAATTTGCGTTTATACTTATGTGATCGATATATGTTTGTGTATAGGATCATAGTAGTTTCTATTTCATGATGTTATTGTGTATTTGAGGTTTATTCACTAAAGGGTGCATGAAACAAGCTTTAAATCCTTAAAAATCTCTAAATTTCAAGGGTTTTTCTATTTGCCGAGTCTTGGGCGAGTCTAGGCTCCGAGTCCGAGTCCGAGTCAAAAATCGGCTTGCCAAGTCCGAGGCGAGTCCGAGTCTTGTAACTATGCTTTCAGGTAAATGCAATTTGGTATGAGGAAAAGTTGCTCTCAGCAATACAGTCTCAAATTGCAAATGGCTTTCACAAAATGGTAATGGCTTTTACAATCTATCTCACAATCTAATTGCAATGATGGTTTGCAACTTACTGTAAA
The DNA here is from genome assembly GCA_007115665.2 of Sequoiadendron giganteum. Classification (NCBI taxonomy): domain Eukaryota; kingdom Viridiplantae; phylum Streptophyta; class Pinopsida; order Cupressales; family Cupressaceae; genus Sequoiadendron; species Sequoiadendron giganteum. The sequence continues at coordinate 556,795,606 of CM021103.1, forward strand.
TGCAACAGCAGTGTAGGTGAATAAAGCTCTCAACAAGAGGGAATTTTAACACACAGAAATACCACAGCATTGAAATTCGTGATTCCAATGCAAAGGAGAGTGAGTGAATGAGTGAATGAGTGAATGAGTGCCTTTCAACAATGAGAGTGAACCTATTTATAGGTTTTGAATTCTCATGTTTCCTACCTTGTAGGCATGAGAATTCGACACCTCTTCCTTTGAAAATGTCAAAATCTGCAGTGGCAATCAAATAACCAGACACACAGCAAAAGAGTTGATGATTCAACATATTTTCCAGGAATGTTTCAACTTATCACTTCTGAATTTCGTGAAGCAACCACGTACAGGTTAAAACATTACTCATGCCTTCAAAAATGGCGGACTGCAGCACAAATGGCGTTCTTAGTTACAGTTTTGAAAATGTCAAGGGTTTTTCGCAGTCGTTTTTATCTTCCATTTACCCACGCGTCCACAATGGTGGCACCTTAACATCTGCGACCAAGTCTACATTGTGCGAACTGGGCGCAGGGCTTCAATGCTGCCATTTCCCATTATCTTCAGCTTAACACAGTCGCGCGATTTCTTCACGGGAAGAAATCCGCGATTTTTTCAAATATTTCTTTTATTTCTTAAAAGTCTATAGTTTAAACTTTCATTTCCTTAATTAATTTTTATAAATTTCCAATGGACTTTTAAATTTCGAAATTCCTTACCTTTAAATACTTTCAATGTATTTTCCAAATTTGAATATTTCGAATTTCCTTTGTATGGTAATGCAAAGTAATTACCAAAGATTATGCCATTATTTTTCAAAGGTAAATAAATAATTACCAAAGATTATAAGTCTATATCAAACTTTCCAAATGTTTAGTCATTTTAATATTCACATTAAAATGTATTAATATATTTTGTATTATATTCAATATAATATTAATATAGTTTTTAATTTACCTTTATTTAAATATATAAATATATCTATATAATATTCGAATATTATATTAGATATATTAATATATTATCGGTAAAACTATAATAATATTGATATTAAATATATTATTAAACATATTAATAACTTACTCAGTTTACACTTAAATATATCTATACATGTTTATTTTCAAATCTCCAATTACGTTATTATAGGCCAGTCAGAGCACCTCTAATAGACGTAATTGCACAAACACGTATATATACATTTAACTGTAAATTCCAGGCATCAGTAACTTATCAGTTCACATTCAAGGTTCACAGAACAATAAGTCAGTCAATCAAGGAGCACCACTCATAAAGCATAAAGAAGTAATCAGAAACTCCTAAGCCTAAGGATGACTTATCATGACAACTTAATCTGACTCAATTCCCAAAACTCTCAGTGAAGTGTGTGTATGCTCAACTTGATCAACTTTACCGGTTACTCGACCAAGCCCCTCTCCCGAGTGATGTCTCCCCTCTGCCTGGAGGAATAGTTCCTGTTCCTGCATCCACAGACATACAATCTTGGCAGTTACTTGTTCATAACATCAACAGTATACAAAACGTCTAAGTTAGAATATTCTCAATTCAATACTTTGCATGCAACATAACATCAATAGAAGTACCAACCAAATGAGACAGTCATTTAAATAGAATTCATTCATTTTGATAACAAAACATGTTTTATTCATCACAACGATTCACACAATACACTCATTTGCCCTATGCAATAGTAGCTATACAATCGGGGTGTAACAATGGTTGTTAAATAAATCGATTAATATTCAGTTGTATTAGTTAAGACGAAGGGACATTATGACTAATACACGTCCCATGAGCGGATGTGTCTCCCTATCTTTATATATATGGCGGATCCAATCCTCAAGAAGAACATCGAAAATTAATAAATTCTCTGTTCTTGAGGATCGAATATCTATAACAGAATTTCAGACCTGGAAATTCATAATTACATCTCTGATTTAAACTTGCCATCAACTTCATAATTTCAAGTTCATTATTCAGATTATAATTTGATAGATTTAATCATATTTAACAAATACCATCCTAACTTTCCCACGCAACACCTTACAAAGCCTTCCAAAGGCTTCAAAATATAATCACGCCTTTTCCATTGGGTTTTGGTACAATACTTTGAAAATATGAGATTCACACTTGTTTTTATAATTATTTTATGATAATTTTATAATCATTTCACACGCACAATAATAAATAAATATTTCCTAGAAACTCTAAAGTATATATTATATTTTGAAATCTTCTGATAATTTTCAGAACCTCTCCACACTTTTAATAATAACTAAATATTTTTTGTGAATGACATCTCGATATTTAGCACAAAACTCCACGAACTCATAACTAAACACTATAGAATCAAATGGCACAAACATTCAACACAATGGTGAACTCCATATGAATCCACTCAATCGGCTAGGTGGGTTTTCATCCATGAAACTGATGGCCAAAAGGGTTTTCAACCTTTGGCTGAAGAATGAACTTGGTTCAATCTCCCAAATAAACAAGGGTTTGGTAAAAATATTCATAATGAGCATTCTTTCCCCCAAATATTCTTTTATAAGCACTTTTGGAATAATAAAATATTATTAGTGTCCTCTTATTTTTCCCTCCAAAAAGTGATTTTAGACAGCTTTTCAATAATTAACATAAGTTGTCTTTTAATTTTTACTTTTTCGACAACTTAACATTTAACTATTTAATTATTTAATTACTTTTTGCACATTCAGCCAAAGTTGTAGAAAAAATGGACTAAATATGACTTCTACTCATACCAAAATATTTTTAAGCTCTCAAGATATCGAACCTTAAGAAAATTGGTGTTTTCCAAAAATAGCCCAGAATGTTGAAATTGCATCTAAAAAGTACCATTGGTTTCATCTTAATCTCCTGAAGCCATTGCCATTGTCAAAATTCCTTTCTAATAAAGTTGGCACTCTTAAAAATTCTTGGAACTTTCCAAGAATGTTGGAATGGACTGAAAAAAGGGGCATTACATCAAACAAGCTAAATACTGCATCACTCTAATCCTTATTACTTCATGTGATTATTGAAAGGAAGTTTGAATTTTCTAGGCCAAAATGTGTCTACAAATCCACTGCAAATTGTCTAGAACACAACGTGAATGCATTAAGCTCCAAAACCCTAGTGGCCGCATTAACTCAAGCATGCTATTTTTCTCTTTACCTTCATTTTTTCAAATCACACCTACAACACAAAATATTGATCATGGCATAGTTTACATACTCAGAATTGGAGAGTACTCGGCAAGCCCAAAAATTTTGACTCAAGGAAAACTCAGGAAATACTCAGCAAATACTCAGAAAATACTCAGCAAATTTGTGTGGATATTTATGTATGTGTATACTCAGGACTGCACTGTGCACACATACATATCTATAAACATACACAGGATGCCAAGTTTGCATGCATATACACACACAAACATATTTATACACACACAAACTTGCCGAGTTTGTGGGTTTTTTGCGAGCTACTGGCGATTACTCGGTAATTTGACAAGAGAAAATCCATTTGCATACTGCCTCTGAGTAAAAGCAGAAATTACTCAGCATGCAAATTTTTTGGAGATTACTCGGCTACTCAGAGAGTAATCGAAGAGTATGTAATCTATGGATCATGGCAATTGATCAAATCATATCAAGTGGTTGTAGAGATCGTTGTTGAACATTAATGGTGAATCCAAGCTAATACCATGATTGATCTTTGCAATGATTCGTTCACCCACATTAATGTCACCAAGATTGTTGTAGCATTTATTTCACTTGTACTGTGAGATTAGGGCACAAAATAGTTGTTTGAATGATCATGGGTAGGTGCACGGAATATTAGTCAATAGATGGAATGTCAACCACTTTCCAATTTCCATCATTGAAAACTACTTCAAAATTGTGCCAAAACCAAGTAGAAAACTTTTTGAGCAATGAAATGACATCCTTGTCAGCTATCAATACTTTTCTATCTCATCAGGGCCTTTTCTGACATGCATGTGGATGTTTTGGGCTGCTCTAGCAAGTTGGCAAGAAGCCAATGAAAAATAAGCTAGAGGTTTGAATTGTCGAGGGTTGGAAAGAATCCATACCATTGGTCAGAGTGTTAAGGAGGAGAAGTGTGATAGGCCAATAGATAATGGTAATTTGAACTTCAGGCAGGTGGCATGAAGGAAATTGAAAGATTGAAAGTTCCACAAAGACAAATGAAATTCAGACCTTTGAAACCTAGGTGAAATGCATAGTTGGACAACCAAGTCTGAAGTTCCAACAAGCAACAAAGGGAAGCAAGGGTGAGCGAAAAGGTATGCTTGATAGGGAAACTTTAATAAGTTTGCCAACCTACCAAACTTAAAGAAAATAACTAGAAAACATCAAACACTTAGGATTTCTTGGAGTTTAAGCAACTTTTGACATATGGGGACCCACTTAGGATGTCTCATATCGATTATCAATAATGGGTGAAAATAGGGTAGACACACAAAGGGAAGGGACTCAAGAAAATACTAACACTACAGGATTGAGTCCCAACATGACTATACCTGCAAAATATCCCTTTCCATTTTGTTACAATGATTTCATAATGGAAAAATCATTGTTTTTGAGTTGTGATAGTGAAGAAGGGTGTTATGAAATCATGAGGCCATATGAAGACATTAGAGAACTTGAGGAAACATTGACAAATGGCTTGTTTCATGGCTAGGTTTTCCTTAAAAAAGTAGCTAATACAAGGATGAGCATTCAGGTTTTATTTTGGCATTAGTGTCATAAATCTTCCACTTTGGCATCAATCATGGGATAGTTCCACTTTTTGCATCTAATGCCGAAAATATTTACCTAGACCCAAGTTATTAAAGTTCCACTTTTTGGTGTTAGTATAAAATCTCCACTTAGCACTAATGAACCAAAACATCCACCAAAAAGAAAATGGATGCCTAAACTCCATTAGACACCAAAATAACATGTTTTTCTTGCCAAAACAAAATGGGAAGCAAGGCTGCTTGTTGTTTTAGATTTAAGAGTAGATTAAATCAAGAAGCTTCCCCTACAAATTAGAAAAGAGGATTTCCTCATCCCCTATTCTATTTTGTGTTGTCATAAAAGTGACAAATTAAAACACCACCAAAGATGTCATTGCCTTAAGTTGCTACAGACCCAAGGATAAGATAGTACTCCACCCATGGATTAGTAGAGATTTCCAAATAGAAAATATTCCCTGTGTGATCACTATAGATGCAAGAGAAGAAACTTCCTAAGGGAAAATACTATAGACCTAAGTTACCGGTTCGGTGCTCCTAGCCCCTTGATCCTGGCTCGATTTGGCTCTGGCGCGAGGTTTCATTATTTCAATTTAATGTTTAATTACCCAAACGGGGTTTGACCAAGGCAAACCCCCATTCACCAAAAACAAACAATTTTTCCCTCTTGTGTTTGTGTTGCAAATCTTAGGTTGAAGAAGGATTGAAAATCTTTTGAAGAGCAAGATTGGAAAAGTTGTCAAAGTTGTCATCAATTCATGAAAACTCTCCTACAGATCAGATTTCCAACTTTCTAACACTGAAACCTGAATCAAAAAAAAGTTATAGATTGACATCAAAAGCTCCTGAAAGTTGGTTGAAAACCCTAAACAAAGACCCATTCGCCCATGGGCGAATGAGTCCCATTTAGACTCCAGAAACTACCTTTTGGTGATTGGTACACACTGTTCTACTCTTCTCAGATCTGTACGAAGTTTTTTCTTTCTATTAGTATTGAGCTTTAAATTGATGTTTCAAGTTTGAATGAGCATAATTGAGTAGATTTGCTATTTTTAGTTTTTCTCCCAAAATTGTTGTTTAGGCTGATACTCCATCCTCAATCATAAGGAAATCAGTAGATTCCCTCATTGAGTTGACTCACCTAAGGGTTGCAAGTCAATTCTTTGTGTGGATCTCATTTCCTAATGAAATAAAGGAAGATAGGTCCATCATACCCCCATTTCAAATTAAAAATCCAATTACCTATTTCCCTTCATTTCAAAAGGTAAGTTAATTCTCAATATTTTTAATTTTCTTTAATTTTTAATTTTGATTTTTGTAAATTTAAATTATATTTTATTTTGATTTTCAAATAGGTTGTTGAGACCCATTTTGCCTCCAACACAATTGTGTTGAGATGACTTGTGAAGGTTCATGAGGCACTCTCTAATCTGGTCATCAACCCTAATTGGTCCATATGGAGGCAATCTAGCAATGAAAGGGAAAATAAGGTTAAGAAAATGATCCTAGATGATAGATGGTGAGATCATGTTGAGTATCTCCTCAGTTTCACTGAGCCCATATTGAGAATGATCTGTTACACTGACATGGATAAACCTTGTTTGGGCGAAGTATATGATGACATTGACTCAATGATTGAGAAGTTGAAAACCGTCATCAATGCAAAAGAGGAAGATCCTAAAGAAAAGTTCTTCAAAGAGCTACATCAAATCATTGTAGAGAGATGGAACAAAATGACCACTCTATTGCATCTTCTTGCTTTTGCATTGAGTCCCAAATACTATAGTGTTGAGATATTTTCTATTTCATCAAGAGTTGCTCCATATAGAGATGTTGAAGTGGCTCAAGGGTACAAGGTAGCACTTTGTAGACTCTTCAGTGATCATGACCAACGTGATCTAGTAAGGGCTAAGTTCATGGGTTTCGCATGCTCCAGTGATTATGATCTTGATGCTCTTCGAGACAAGTATACGGTGTATGCTCATAGTTGGTGGTACTTCCATGGCCAAGAATACACACACCTCCAAACTTTTGCAATAAATTTTTTATCCCAAGTGAGTTTTATAGTCAAAATCTTTTATCTTTTAAATTTATATTTTATATTTTGTAATTTTAATTTTAATTTATATTGTTGGAAAATGTGCCTCAAACTTACTGACATGAAACTCCTGATAGAGAAAAATCGGTGAGACTCTTGGAATGTCTTGTCGATGAGCAGCTTGGTTTTGAAGGTTCGAAATGATCATGTTGGTGTGACTAATTGTCAGTCTTGCCGACAGGATCCATTGGTATGACCTGAACGGTCGGTGCAAGTTCTCTATCTCTCGGCGAAGGTAGGAGTCTAACCGACAGGTGATGATCGGCGAGAGTCTTGCCGACGATACTCCGTCGGGGTAACTTTGGTCTTCGGTAAGACTTGGGAAGATTGGACCAACAATAGAAGTCCGACCGATGGAATATGGTCAACGTGAGTCTTGCTAATGGTTCTTCATCGGTGTGAAATAAGACTTCGGCCCAGCCTTAAGATCTTCGTCCGATGGTTGAAGTTTGGCTAATGGATTGGGATCAGAGTATGTCCTGTCGATGGATGGCATTGGAGTAACCTGGATCTTCGGCCTAGCTTTGGATTACCATCCCGACTATATTGGTCTGCCCAATGGAATTGATTGGGGTAAGTCTCCCTCGATGAGATCAACTAACAGGAACTTCATCGGTATGACATGAACTATCGAAGGAGCTTTGGAGACTTCCTCCGAGGCAAGATCTCAGCCCGATGGTCTTTTGGTCGGTGAGACTTCACCAAGTAAGAGCGATAGAGCGATAGAAGACTGTGCAATGTGTGATTGTCAAATGGGCATTTTTTGGCATCGGTGAGACACAGCTTGGTGTCTCACTGATAAGCGATACAGTTGAAGACTTTTGACTGAATGAATGTCCTACATGGTTTGTTTTCAACCAATGAGAGAAGCAGAATGTAAACCGTTTGCAGTTGGACTCTTGTGACAGTTCACTCGTGGGAGATCAACAGACCATTTGTGAACTATGAACAAAATGGAACTCTCTGTAATGGTCAAAGGTTGAATGGTTCGAGTAGTTAGTGTTTTGAATTGTATGCTGTATGAACATTGGAACAATAAGACATAATGAAGTGTGATCAAAATTTGTTTTGTACAAGGTTGATCAGGGAAATGTTGTTGCTGTAAAATTGGCATTTGAAAGGAAAGTCTGTAACTTGTATGTAATCCAATTACTATAATACAAGTGATTTTTCTTTGGTGAGGTGGGTTTTTCTCCCGTAAGGGGTTTTCCCACGTAAATCTGGTGTCCACTTGTGTATGTGTTTATTTCTCTATTATGTTATTCCTTTCATGTGCATCATAATGAACTGTAATTGCAAAATTTAAAGGCATATCTGTATTCTTCTCTGAGTTTTGACATTAGGGGAGTTTGTTCTGCACCTTAAGCTTTCCTTACAAGTGGTATCAGAGCCTGACCAATTGTGTTATCCTTGTGGGTAGGTTGGGTTTTTCTGTCAATTATGTTCAGTGAGAGTCTTGTAGAAGTCTGGTAATTGAAATTACAAATTGTGATGGAAATTGCAAGTACATCAGGAAAGATTGAAATTGAGAAAATCAATGGTAGCAATTTTGAGTTGTGGAAACTCAAAATGGAAGATCTGTTGGTTGATCGTGATCTTTGGGTTGTTGTGTCTGGAACGAAACCTTTTAGCATGAAGCAAGAAGATTAGGATTTGGCAGATCGAAAATCAAAGGGGTTGATAAGGCTCTGTTTGGTAGACTCTGTTCTTCTAAATGTTCATGAAGAGAAGACTGCATTTTCTTTATGGAAAAGACTGGGAGATATTTATCAAGGCAAGTCCTTGGTGAATAAGTTGTTTTTAAGGAAGAATTTCTACTCTTTGAAAATGCAGGAAGGAGTGTCTATCGTTGATCATTTGAATACTTTTAAGTTTTAACATGTTGATTGCTCAGTTAGCATCTGTGGGTGTGAAGATTGATGAAGAAGATCGTTGTATGCTATTGTTATGTTCTTTGTCGGATTCTTGGGATCACTTGGTGATGGAAATTGGGAGTACAACATCCACTTTTAAGATGGAAGACGTTGTTGCTTCTTTGTTATTAGAAGAGATGAGAAGCAAATCTTCTGAGATGGCAAAGGAGGCTCTTGTTGTTCGAGGCAGATCAAAAGAAAAAGGCAAGAATAAGGATAAGAAGTCCAAATCGAAATCAAAAGGGAGATCAAAGTCTCCTGGCAAGAAGTCCAAGGTGAAGTGCTAGAACTGTAGGCATCCTGGTCACGTCCGAAAGGATTGCAAAGAGGAGAAAAAGAAGAACTCTTCCGATAATGATTCTTCTCAGAGTGACGCATATGCCTTCATTGCAGCCTTGGCAATTCGGGCATCAGATGATGTCTGGCTGATTGATTTTGGAGCATCTTTCCACATGATATCTCATAGAGACTAGTTCACGAAGTATGAAAAATACGATGGTGGAAAGGTGTATTTGGCAAGCGATTCATCTTTGGAAATAGTTAGCCGTGGAAGAGTCAAAATTCAATTTCCTGATGGAAGAATCAAAGGAATTGATGACGTAATGCATATACCAGGTCTGGCTCGAAATCTACTCTCTGTTAGTAAGTTAAACGATGTTGGAGTGCAAGTCACATTCTTTGGCAATGGCTGTAAAATGACTAGAGGCTCAATGGTGTTGGCTAGGGGTGCTCGAATTGTTACTCTGTACAAGCTGGACGCACTTGTTGTTCAATGTAATAGTGTCTCTGCAAAGTCACAAAAGGCTGTTCGTAAAGAGAAGGAAAATGTTCGTGATAGTGCAAACTCTATAGAAGTTAAACTTCCAACATAAAAGACTATGCTCTGGCATCATAGGCTTGGCCACATTGGAGAAAAAAGTTTAAAAACTTTGAAAAATAAAAACCTGGTTGAAGGGCTTTATGACTGTAACCTTGAATTCGAATTTTGTGAACATTGTATATATGGCAAACAACACCGTGTTTCATTTAATTCCAGTCCTCATAAATCGTTTGGTATACTTGATTACATTCATTCTGATGTGTTTGGTCCAGTGAATGTTCCTTCGTTATCGAAATCTAAATATTATGTTTATTTTATTGATGACTATTCGAGAAGGGTATTTGTGTATTTTTTAAAAAGTAAATCAGAAGTGTTCAGTCATTTTAAGAAATTTAAAAACCTTGAGGAAAATCAGATTGGAAGAAAAATAAAGAGTTGAAGGACTGACAATGGCGATGAGTTTTGTTCTGATGAGTTCGAAAGGTACTGCAAAGATCGTGGAATTAAAAGACATAAAACTACACCCTACTCTTCGCATCAAAACGGAGTTGCTAAAAGGTTCGACAGGAGAATGATGGAAAGGGCAAGAAGTATGTTGAGCAGTGTTGGCTTGGAGGAGAAATTTTGGGCTGAGGCAGTTGCAACAACATGTTACTTAATAAATCGGTCCCCTAACTCTGCTCCTGTTGATAAAACACCTTTGGAAGCATGGTCTGAAAAGAAGCCCTCTCTAAGACATATTTGAGTCTTTGGTTGTGAAGCATATTCATATGTGCCAAATGAAAAAAGATCTAAATTGGACAACAAGGCTATTAAATGTATTTTTATTGGCTATAGCACTGGCATAAAAGGATACAAGCTTTGGAATCCTGAGACTGAGAAGGTTTTTGTAGTGTACCGACGCTCTGCTGATTTGTTTTACCAAGTTTGTAGATCTGATTTTTCGCTTTAGTTTAATGCCTTCCTTCTTGCTTTGTGTTTGTTTGCTAATAATGCTAAACGGTACTAAAAACAACATATGCATAAGGGAAACTTTAATAAACCAAGCTATTGTAACAACCTTGAGTCATTACTCAATTTAAGAGCCAAATATTTCTTCTTCATTACAATAACAAGTTTCATACAACCAATAACTTACAACTTATTTAAAACCAAATACATCTTATACTAGACTTTAACTTACAACCATGTAACTCTATGAATAGTGAATTGCTACAATACCTGCCCCTAAAGAAATGCTGATTTTTTTTGAATGACGAAGTTCTCCCACCAAAATCTTGCATGGCAAGTTTTCCAAGACAAGGGCGCCCCCTTTAGGAATGATTGCAGCCACCAATGAGAGGCGTCTTTTTTCCTTTTGCTGATTAAAACCCTCAAGGAAATGTGGCTGGCTGTAGTTTTCAAAAACAGTCCCAAAATGTTTCAAGAAGTGAACAGCTCCCGTGCAAATGTCAATGGAGTCTATGGCTGTCAAGAACACTCAAAAACCAGCTCCAAATAACCTGCAAACAGCAACACAGGTCTCCAACTGAAGCAACAATAACTGATCAGCAACTTTAAGGTGGTGTTTCACACCCTCAAACAGCTCAAGAACGAAGAACAGAGCCCCACCAGGCTCACCCACTCCAAGAAATCAGGAAACCCTAGCTTCCTTCCTCCTCCAAAGCAACACTCCCAAGTTTCATTAAACAAAATCATTCATTCATGAGGAGGGTCGAACTTTTCCTTCTATTTATAGGTTTTTGCATTAAAAAACACTATTCATTAAAGTGAGCACTATTCACTTAAGTTATTTCTTTTTTCACTTTATGAATGAATAGTAATGGAAAAATATAAAGTGACCCCTTCCTTTTAAAGACACATGGTCCCTAGGCCGAGGATGGTGAAATAGAAGGTGATTATCATAAATTTAAGCACAAGTATCCTGCCAAACGCAACAATTCACCCTGTCACCATACTCCAAAGATCCATATTGCAAACTAACGACCAAGTGCCCGACCAAGAAACCCTCTATTTAGAACTATTAGCTTACGAGGGTCAAGAAAATAGGCTAATCCCCCAACTTTGATGCTCGTGAAAAGGGGGACATTACAGTTTTGTACAGCAGAAGTGTTATTTTTTCGTGATCTGAAGCCTTCTACTTTGGATTTGCAGTCAGAGACAAAATCAAAAAACAAAGAGGATGTAGTTGAAATTCCTCCTACACCAGATAAAGAGAAATTAAAAATTCAAAACGTACTTGAATCTGAGGAGAGCTCAAGCATCTCTAAAAGTTTTGAGCAAGATGATGAACAATGTCCTCAACCTGAACCTATGAGGAGGTCTACATGTGAAAGGCGACAATCGGATAGGTATGGATTCTCTATGTTGGATTCTAGTTGTGTTTATGCTTTGATTACTAACATTGATGAGCCTAGGACTATAAAAAAGGCAACTGAAATGTCTAATTCAGATTCTTGATTGGAATCCGTGAATGAAGAAATGGCATCATTAAGGAAAAATGATACCTGGGATCTAGTTCCATTGCGTGAAGGTAGAAAGCATGTGGGTTGTAAATGGGTATTTATAAAGAAAATTGGTCTAGAGGGTTGTGTTGAAAAGTATAAAGCGAGGTTGGTTGCAAAGGGATATTCCCAGGTAGAGAGAATTGATTATGGGGAAAAAAATTCTTCAGTAGCAAATCTTACATCTATTAGATTTTTTTTCACTTGCAGTAGCATATGACTGGGAGATTGAGCAGATGGATGTGAAGAAAACATTTCTTCATGGTGATCTTGAAGAAGAAATTTATATGTCCCAGCCAGAGCACTTTGTGAAAAAAGGTAAAAAAAATCTGGTTTGCAAGTTAAAAAAATCTCTGTATGGATTAAAACAATCTCCTAGAATGTGGTACCAAAATTTTGACACATTTGTTTTGTCATTGGGATTTGTAAGATCGAAATCTGATCATTGTGTGTATTACAAAGCTGAGACTGATCGAATTTTAATTATTGCCATGTATGTGGATGATATGTTATTCATCGAGAATAGTAAGTTTATGATTTCTGATCTAAAATCTCAATTGACTGCAAAATTTGAAATGAAAGATCTGGGTGTAGCTAGGTATATTTTGGGGATGGAAATAACCAGGGACAGAAAGAGTAGAAAACTTTGGCTCAGCTAGAGTAAGTATATTAACACTGTTCTGGAGAGATTTTGTATGACTGATTGCAAGTAGCTAGTTGTTCCAGTTTTGCAAGGAACGAAGCTATCTGTTGAAAATTGTCCAAAATCTCCTTCTGAGATGGAGGACATGACCAGGGTGCCTTATGCAAATGCAGTTGGCAGTTTAATGTATGCAATGGTCTATCCCAGGCTAGACATTGCCCAAGCAGTGGGAGTACTTAGTCGTTTTATGGCAAATCCAAGAAGGCTGCATTGGGATGTTGTGAAAAGAGTGTTTAGATATCTGAAGGGCACTTCCGAATATGCTTTGTCTTACCATAGAAATTTGGTTGGATCACAGAGGACTCTCAACATTCGTGGGTATGGGGATTCTAATTGGGCAGGGGACATTGATAGTAGAAGATTCCACCAATGGATATATTTTCATGGTGAATAGTGGTGCAGTTAGTTGGATGAGCAAGCGGCAGGCTGTAGTCGCTTTGTCCACTACGAAGGCAGAATACATGGCAGCTACACATGCTTGTAAAGAAGCAATCTGGTTAAAACATTTGTGTTCTAACATTGGGTTTGATGCAGGGCAGATTACAATTTATTGTGACAGTCAGAGAGCTATTTTTCTGCCGAAAAATCCTTCTTTCCATGCTAGGACGAAACATATTGATGTACAGTATCACTTTGTATGAGATATGGTGGAGGATGGAAAGGTCTGTTTAGAAAAAATGGATACTCTGGAAAATGTTGCAGATGCATTCACGAAACCAGTGAGCACAGACAAGTACAGGTGGTGTGCAAGTTCGATGGGCCTTGGTGCCCATGAATCTCAATAGTTTCTGAATGCTCTAGAGATGTCAGTAAGATCTTCATCAAGTAGGAGATTGTTGGAAAATGTGCCTCAAACTTACTAACATGAAACTCCTGAAAGAGAAAAATCGGTGAGACTCTTGGAATGTCTTGCCGACGAGCAGCTTGGTTTTGAAGGTTCAAAATGATCATGTCGGTGTGACTCATCGTCAGTCTTGCCGATGGGATCCATTGGTATGACTTGAACAGTCAGCACAAGTTCTCTATCTCTCGGTGAAGGTAGGAGTCTAACCGATAAGTGATGATCGGTGAGAGTCTTGTCAACGGTACTCCGTCGAGGTAACTTTGGTCTTTGGTAAGACCTAGGAAGATCAGACCGACAGTAGAAGTTTGGCCGATGGGATATGGTCGACATGAGTCTTGCCAATGGTTCTTCATCGGTGTGGAATAAGACTTCAACCCAGCCTTAAGATCTTCGTTCGATGGTTGAAGTTTGGCCAAATGATTGGGATCTGTTGTACCCAAAATGAAATTTTTGGCATTCTACTTAAATTGAGCTAAACAATGTAAAAATGCCATCGAAAGTATGTTTTAAGTCAAAACAAACATGAAGTCCTTGTGGGTTTCTGTCAAAGAACCTATGGTTAAAATTCTAAATAAATGAAAATTAGGGTTTTACGCCCTTATTTTTAAGGAAACCCTTAAAAATAGGACCTTCCTGGAAATGATTGAAAATAATTCTAATAGGGTTAATTGCCTTCACGATCACACTGATCAAGTCAGAATTATCAAAATGCATATTTTACTCTGGTGGGTCTATTTCTATTTTTTAGGAACAAAGTTAGGAGCTCCGCAACCATTAATAGCAGATTGGCCAGTACCAGGCGCTGAAAGCTAAACCTCAAAAGCTTCAACGAAGAAGCCATGGCAGAAAATGTCAAAAAGATGTTGTTTCAATGAAGGAGATTCTCAAAACGGAAAAGGCCAAAATTTGGCTAACTCTGGAAGATGGACGTTTTGTCTACCAAGGCAAAACACAGTCTACAGTTGAAAAAGGCTCCCCTCTTGAAGAAAGGCGCCCTTGGATCTCAAAGGGAAAATGTAAACATTTGGCATCTTGAACTCAGTGATCCTCTTCACTCTCATGCTGGCTCGACAACGAAACAATCAGCAAAATCATTTGATTCAGGGATCATTGGCCGACCATCAGCAAAGTATGGAGGATCCATCAACGACAAAAATGCCAAATCAAAGAGCTTCAAAATAAAAGCGCCCCTGGCCCCTGCTAGCCAGGGGCGCCCCTCAGCTGCAGGCACCAGATGAATCCATAAGTAGCAACTCTATGCATGGTATCTTTCCAGCTTCCTCCTAGCTACGTGATCAATCTGACAGCAGGTTCATAGGACACGCCAAACGATCACACACTGAGGTCAAGCAAAAAAAGCCAAAATTGAAGAACTGGAAAGATAAGCCAAAAAATGGCTAAGGCATGGCTAAAAGTGCCCCTCTTGAAGAAAGGCGTCTTTCTTGAAGGCATCCAAATTCAATCAGAATCTTTACAGCCTCCAGGATGATCTTCTCAGCTATGACCAGTCTCGTCAGTGACCATCATCAAGAACTTCTGAAAAATCAGTCATCTGATAGAGAAGGTCAAAGGCAAGTAGTTCACAGCCTAAGTAAAACCAGTCAAAGGCTAAAAGCGCCCTTGCTGGACAGGGGCGCCCTTGAGTTTGAAGGACATAAACTCACTGTCATCAACTAAGAAGTCAATCATCCAGTGCAGGACTAAGCTGGCTACCTGATGCATCGTCAAGTAGAGTCATCCGACTCATCCATCAACAGGAACGTCAGGTCAAAGCATCAAGGGTCTGAAAAGGCCAAAACGAAGAACAGTCAATGAAAATTGACTAAGGCACAGCCAAAAGCGCCCCTCTTGAAGAAAGGCGCCCTTCATTCTAGAGGTCCAAACTCAGTTTTCTGAGTTAATCTCTCCCAAGCATATCTTGTCAAGTTGATCCCATCTCGACAACGAATCCGTCAACAACTTTCGAAGATCAACTAAGCAGCTAGGATCGAAGATCAAACAGAGGCACTTCAGCCTGCAAAAATGATCAAAACTCCAAAAGGGAAGCCTAAGAAAGTCAAAAGCAAATGTTGACTTGAATTAACAAATTTCGGAGGCAAAAAGAGGCCAAACACTCCATAATCAGTGGAAATCACCTTTTTGAACTCCAAATCAGGCTCAATCATGAGTTGGATGCCCAATTGATGCTTGCAACTCCAAATTGGCATATCAAAGCATCTAGGCGTCCATTATTCATTATTTCTTTGCAGGTTGAAGAGCTCAAAAATGAATATTTTTCTTCTCCAACATTTTTGAAGATCTGAGAGAGGGGTTTTCACCGTTCTTCATATTTTTGAAGATCTGTTGCACAAAGGGATTATTTATCAGAGTTTGCATCAAAAGGCATAATTCTTGCAAAGTGGCAGTTTATAACTTCCAATCCATCTTCTGTCTACTTCCTCTAATCCTGTGTATATTTCTTTCCATATCACAGGAAATGACAAGATAATCACAGATCTGACCAACTGGGTATGATCAACACAACTTTTTCAACATAACCCACATGTTGGATTTTTCAGAAAAAGTAGCCCTGCTACCCCTATTTTTAGGGTTTCCGGAAAAAATCATAATATTGAAAAACGGACAAACTAGGTTTGTTTAGCTTTGAAGCACTAACAAAACACAAGTGCTGGATTTTTCCGAGAAAAATCACTTTTTGGTGCCTTGCTGCCTCTGCCACCGAAGGGCTCTTGCATGTCATAGAAAAACTCATTTTTCCGAATTTCTGACGATCTGGGTTTGTTTAGAGAATTATTCTCAACAAAACCCATGTCTCAAAATATTTTGTAAAAATTACCCCCAACAAGGCTATTTTTAGCAATTCCAAAAAAAGTTGTTTGAGCAGCATCGTGTGCACAGTCAATCCTCAAGGTTTTCAGAACGCAGTTCTCCCAAGACGAATACAAGACCAAAATGGTCTTACTCCATGATTTTCTGAAAACGACTGGCACCGATCTGCGTCAGGCACACCTAGAGGTCAATCTAGCCACATTGACAAGCATAGAAACAAGTCCACAGGTTCCATAATGGTTTCACCTCGTATATCTGATCGCCTTCCAAGGCCAGTTTAGAAGATTGTAACCGTTGGATTTTTACACATGCAACAAGTTCATGTGCATTTCTCACGATTTGAATGATCGTGGTCAAACTTCGTGGTTTCATCATCAAGCTTCGCGGTTTCATCATACGATATTCTTCCATTGAGAAAGATCAAGGAAAACGTCAAAGCTGCAAAAGAACGCGGAAGGTAGTCATTCCCAACACAGAGCCACCATCGGTTAATACTACACTACCTTCCACGTTGAAGTGGAAACATAGACAAAAAAGAAAAGGAGTAACCCTCCTAAGGGAAGCAGAATAAAGGAGATGCATACATCAAGTTGCTGACAAGTGATAAGCTGTCGATTGATAGGCATGTAACGGTCTCCGTATGAAGAAGTCAACGAATGAACAAAAGCACCGTTGACCAATGGTGATGAGGTGTCAAACACCTCAAGAAGGACGTCCTATCCTCCAAAGTAGCAATAAATATGATTGAAGTCAACTTGATACCCCTTTCCAAGTTGACTCTAGATCTCTACAGATCATGCATGTCAGATCCCACTAATCTAGGATGTCTAATTGACTCCCACGATTTGTGGATCTCAGATCTCCTTTAAAGGTGGATGTCTATTTGGAGACATATTTGTAATTATAAGTTCACTTTTAGTTAGGTGTCGGTCAACTGAGGTAGACTTCCAGTTTGACTTTTGTTTAGTTTCAGTTAACTGAAGTATATTTCCAGTTAATTGTTTACTCACCTACTTTTAGACATAGAAATAAATCTTGTTGATTGACAAGAATTGTTTGTTAACTCAAGGAGATTTTAGGGTTGCCTACTCCTTTGAGTTTCTATAAATAAGAGCCTTAGGTTCTTTATTTGTTTAACATTTATTTGCTAAGCAAAATTGCTGCGCTGTTGTTGCCAGAGTAAGCTTGTTTATATTTGTTCATTCTTGGATGAGAGTTCGTTGGTTGATCGTAATTGTGCATGATTTCGTGCCTTTACTGTCCCGACCTTTGTAATTCTTTGAAGAAGCTTGAAGAAATAAATCAGAAGGCGCATGCTTGCTTGATCTAAATACCTGAGTTATTCCAAATCTTGTTTTCAAATAGCGTATTGTTTCAATCTCCTCCTTGGACAGGTGTCGTCACCTCCTTGGATATTTTGTCATCGATCATTATCATTTGATGTTGTTCAATGATTTGTCTTGCAGCCTACACTTTGGACAGGTGTCGTCACCTCCTCGGGAATCCTGTTAGAGAGGCCATCGTTCCTTCTTGTTTCCAGTGAGCTGTTTCTAAGCCTACACCTCGGATAGGGGTTCCTCCTCCTTGGCAGGTCTTAGATCCAGTTTACCATAAGAGAGTGTTTGCTTGTATCGAGCCCTATCTTGGTATATATTCGAAGATTCAGAGCCTCGGCCATATTCCATTGAGACGGAGGATTCAAGTGATCCAACCAATAGCATTTCGCTCCTACGCCCTCATGCTCTGTTTATCTTGGGGAGGTAGGATAGTTTAGAAGCTTAGTTAGTCATAGTTAAGATCTGCGGAAACCAGAGAAAAGCTTAACTACAACGCATTGTGTTTATGCACCCTTGTGTCCTGCCGCTGAGTAAAAAAGATAGGAACCTTAGTACACCCCTTTTTTACAATATAAAATCAGCAAAGAGAGATCTTCCTCTCTATAATCCGAAGAGCATGTACTAACACACTTGCAATAGCTGTTCGTTTCTAATAAGCACTCCAGAGGTGCTAATTGAAACGCCAACAGGATCGGAGTAAGTCTTGCCGATGGATGGCATCAGTGTAACCGGGGTCTTCGGCCTAGCTTTGGATTATTGTTCCGATTGTATTGGTCTGCCCAATGGAATCAATCAAGGTAAGTCTCCCCGATGAGATCAACAAGCAGGAAATTCATCGGTATGACATGAACTGTCAGAGGAGCTTTGAAGACTTCCTCCAAGGTAGGATCTCAGCCCGATGGTCTTTTGGTTGGTGAGACTTGTTGACATGTGTTTTATGACAACACCAACACAGAATAAAATGTCCGACGGTCACTCTATTCTCTCTTGATCAAAGTATTCCACATGCTAAGATTGCGTGAAAGATCATGCATTCAAATCCAAGGTTCCTTTTATTGCGAATAGACTCAGTTGGTTGATGTGAATATGCTGGGTATTCCAAGTTTTGACTATGATGCTCTGATATTTGAACTGGCCGGGAAATACTGAATTTAAAGGGAATAGGGATAGGGAGTCTACAATCTATTTCTAAAGGGGGTGGAATGCGAGGAAAGACTATGGCAATCTTCAAACCAAACTTTGTTTCATCTCCCCTTCAGACAACTCTGACAAAGTTGGTGCAATCTTCAAAGGATGGATAAGATGTTCAAATCATGGCCTAACATGTACACTCTGTCACAACGATGCAAGTGAACACGCGAGTCACAACCAAAGTTAGGTATTAAAGTTCTAGTTGACCACGCAGGGCGGACTTACTGTCAGCAAGCCCGCTAGTGGTATGGATAAAGGAAGACTTGCCCAAACCAACGCCACACTCCACAATTAACAACTACTTGCATAAAACAAAGTCTACTTTACTCTAATCTACTTGAATTGGAAAGACGAACAAGCCTAGCTAGCTACTCACAATAGAAGATAGAACCACCAAGCAATGATAAATCTTTATATTATGAGAGTTTTCACAACTTCTTACAAAACTTTCAAAGGGAAAGCTTCCTTTCCTTTTCAAACTAAGCTATGCTACTTCTATGCTCTACTCTATCTCTGATTTTTGTCTAACTCTCTATTATAATGTCTTGTCTCCTATTACAAATGAGGGGGGATACCCCTTTTATATCAAGCCCAGTCCAGTGGACGACTTAGATTCAAATACAATGGAGGGCCCAGATCGAGCCACCTAAGCCCTGATTAGGGTTCTAGCCCTAAAAACCGCCACTGAGAGGAGTGGGGCAATGAATGCGCTTAAGATTCTCCACTCCTCATCATAAACCACTATCTGTTATCAATGCACATCATCCCCTTCCAGAAGATCATCATCCAGAAGGGCGTTTCCTTTATCCTTCTCGTTGGCTGCAAACCTGATGAACCTAGCCAATACTGCCTCAACTTCTTGATCCAAAATGGGAGGAATGTGATCCAACTGAAATTCTAAAACTGTAACTGTTTGCCCATGTCGAGCACAAGATTTATTCCAAGAAACAAGGGCGTCCTGGGTGTTCTGTATAATACTGGAGAACGTAGAAGTGTTCTCGAAGTCATCCTATGTGAAGGTCTTCACCTCAGAAAAGAATGGTATTAGTCTACTCTTCAAACCATCTGCAGTTACCTCTTCAAAAGTCAGCCTCCTGGCAAAGATTGCCTCCAATGTGTTGAGGACTCCATCCAAGATATTTGTCATGGCCTTTCTGACCCTGACAGAATCCATCTGTGATGCATCGTAGAATCCTCGGCCTGTGACCATTGAAGAGTACCACCTGGCGAATTCATAGCTATCCCCCTCCTGAATCACACCTCCCTCAACCAAAATTTGTAGAGGTATGCTCATCAAAGCCCCTAAGCGGAGAACAACTCTCGTCTGATAGATACGAGCCTCACCCCAAGCATGGTTAACTGCACCCATCCTTGCCATAATATCGGAGGCTTGCCGATAAGCATGTGCAAGATCCTCCATAATCTTTCCTGTTTCAGCACGGACGCTAGCAACCCACTTGTCTGCCTGTTGTGCCATCCTTTTCAAATCCTCTAACCCACTGATTGATTCCCTGGAAAATTCAGCTAGAAGCTCAATTGCCGGAATCTCTTGCCCACAAGGACGGGACAAGTGTTGCACGTAGCCAATCAGTGTCTTGTGCTCTACCTTCAATTTCTTGTACTTTCCCTCAACATAGGACAATCTATCCTTGAGTGCTCGATAGGAATTATCGCACTCCTCAACCACTTGTGCTCCAGTAGGGCGGCCAAGTTCCATGGTCGTAATCACGTAGTTTTCTGGAACTGCCTCGTTCCGATCACACTCCACTCTAGGCACTGCCACATGTAGTGTTCGAGAGCCATCCTCACCTGTTTAGATTTTGGAGAATTTCCTGGCCTTCTTCTTTGTTGGAGGTGCACTGATCCTTTGTAACAACTCCTCCATCTCACCTGCAGGATCAGTCTCATCTATAGGATCACGTCTCATCCTATCCCTTAGCCATTCTGGCACCTCCTGCCGCATATCTGATATAACAAAAGGCTGCTCAACCTCGGCTTCTATCTCATGAACTTCTTCCCTGCCTCCAGTCTGAAGAGGCTCATCATCATCGATTGGCTCAGTATCTCCTGAGCTATGGGCATCCTGATTTGAAGTAGCATCGTCCTCGAGAGCTACCTCAATCTCCTACTGAAACTGAGTATCAGTGGCCGTCCCGTCATCCGTCTCTTGCTTATTTTCTCCCCAGGGCATGTTGATGCTCTGGCCCACTAACTCTCTATGAGGTGGCTGACTTGCCACTAGCACTGTCTGTTCTACATGCAATCTTTCTCTCTGATCAGCAAACAATGATACTTCCTACAAACTTGGAGAATGGGCCTGTGATGGCGTATGCAAGGATTCCTCAACTCTCAAAGGCTCAGGTTGAACTGGTTCCTTCCCTCTTGGCTCTGGAGTTTCATCCACCTGCCTTCTCCGTCTAGCTACTGGCAACCTGTGGTCCCCCATCAAATTATATGTAAGGGGAATTGATTTTCCCTTAAGTTGGCTGACATGTCTCTCCACCCAACCTCGTGTGAATGTTAAGACTGGGATACAGAGTGTATCCAAGTCGGTAATCTATGGTTCCGACCAGTCTGGGAGTGGTAGAGGCATATCCCTCACTGTCTCGTAATCAGCCTATACAACATTTATGTCCTCTTCAATTTGATCTGGCACTGGGACAATCTCGCATTCCCTGATCATCACCAACGGTATCTGAGAAAACATTCTCCTCCTAATCTCGATCTCATCCACTGCACTCCCCCAAAAGTCTTCAATCTGCGCCTTGTGTCTGAACTCTTCTAACAATATCCATCTGATGTTCCTGTGGGGATCGTAGTGATGCCTGCTGGTGTGGTAGGAAAGGTGGAAGAATTGGAGCTCATTTTCTGCCTCCCTAGCTGCTTGTAGTGATGGGCAGATTTCATCTGAATTCCCCATGGTAATTGGGAATCCAAGTCCACCTTTCTTCTTCTTCTTTTGAATCTTATCATAGGCAATGAGTTGCCTAGATATCTCCAACATCACTATCCTGTTTGTGGGATACCGAGGCAATCTATAAGGATAAGAAGAAAATCCTTGCAGCCTTATGTAGGTAAACTTCGGAAATTGGATAAACCAACACCCGAACTTCTCAATCAACTCTTGTGCCTCCCTAGATATTCTGTGATGGGTCCTTTGCTGCAAGGTCCTCATTATGTGCATAGTGAAGGCGTCATTGACCCTTTTGTAATTGGTGGTGCTCGTTAGATGCAACTGTGGACAAGCCTCATGTATCTTAAATTGACGGGAACCACACCCGATTGGTTCCTTATAGGAAATTCCCCTATACTTCATCATGCGAGCCAACATGTAGATGATGTAAGAGCCCATGTAAAACGTTTTGGTTCTCCTCGCACCATGGAGCTACTCATGTATATTGTCACTGATCATCAATGCCCAATCCACGTAATTTTCGCCTTCTAGCACCAAGTTGACATAATAAAACATCCAAGGTTCAAAGATGAACGCTTGGAGGCATCCTCCAACTCTGCTCAGCATCATTATCAGATCACCAAACTCTTGCCTCAAATCCTCTGAGATTATCTGTTTGGGTAATTTTGTAGGAGTTGGCTTGGGTTTATTCATCCACCTGGTATTTATCAAATCAGCGCACCTATCAAATGTGGATGAGTACATCCTTTCAGCCCTTTCCCTTGTCTTATAAATCATCTTCTCATGAACTGGAATTCTGAATGCCTCTCCGATTGCCTCTGGTGTCAGGTTAGCCAATACCTTGCCATCTGGTGAAATGATAGTCCTCTGCTCTGAGTTGTAGTAATTGGCGCACTCCGTGATTAGCTCTGGACATCGGATAGCTGGCGGAAAACTGGTAGCTGCATATAGTCCACTCCTTACAATGTTGTGCGAGCTAACTGATGGGTGATGGCCTCCAATCCCCATTATCCTCCTCCTGAATGCTTCCTGGTTGAACGAGCCCAACTTTGTGTCAGCCAACTTGCCCAACTTTGAAGAAAATTTGGACTCTGGCAAGAAGGACTTGCTCAATTTCTTAATTACTGCTTGTCTCGATGTGTTTGCCTTTGTGGATTCAACGTGGTTCCCTCTGCCTGCAGCTCTTCTGCTTGATTCAACCATTCTCAACTGTGCCTGTCTACTTCAAGGTTTTAGAACTTTCTCTACTTGCAGCAACACAATGTCAGATGCTGGGAGGTGTTTGCAGAAATTCGCCCTTAACAGATTTGAAACTTCTCTCTTCAATTTCACACTTCAGCCACTTAACTCGTTACTTAGCAAAGTCACGCCCTCAGCAACTTCACTCTTCAAATTCGAACTTCAGCAATTTAAGACTTCTCCTTTCAAGTCCAACTTCTCAGCATCCAGCAACTTGAGACCTGGAAGTTCGCACCTCTTCAGCAATCAGCAACTTCAAACCTCTTTCTCCACCAGTTCGACTTTCAGCCTCAGCAAATATTTTGAACTTAGCAACCGGTGAGAAGAATGAAGAGGACATATAATCTTATAGCCAGGTCGAAATCCAGCAGAGGGTATACTTAGCACATTTTTGAATTCCATTTTCCCTCCTTTTGCCAGTCGTAACACTTGTCATTCAGAGCATCGGAATCTTGAGCTTCTAGAATTATGAATTTTCATCATCCCTGCACAAGCCTGCTTCATCACATTTGCTGCCTTAAAATATTAAATCAATTCTCTTCCAACAATTTTAATTTATCTGGCTAAGTCATTTTTATCTCACTCTTGCCTTGGAAAAATTATCTAGTTCAATCCTCCAGCGAAACATTTCGTGAAGTCATATTTTCCTCATTTGCCTTAGAGAAATTTCTTGAATTTTCCTTAGGAATTTACCAAAATAGGCACCGGGTAAAGTTCTTTGTCAAAATGATACGAGCGAGGTGTGGAGCGAGTTTAAATCATCTCTGAATTGAAAACGTTCAATACCCAGAAGAAAATTCCTTTCAGAACTCGTCGTTTTCATGTGTATCCAGACGAAGGGGTACATTTCATTTATTATTTTCAAAAAAATAATAAAATAGCTAAGGTTTATTCATCTTTACTCTGGACGCCTTCCACACCTGCAATCTTCAATCCCTCTGCCTTGGCAATTTCCCTAATTTTCCTGAAAAATCTCTCTACCGGCTCGGGGCATGCTTCATACTTGTTCTTGAAAATCTTCAACTTCATCCCTGCCTTAGGCATATTTCTCACCCCTTAGAAAATAATTAAAATTTTAAATTACCCATGTGGAGCGCATTTGAGGGTGTGAGCTTCCATTTTATCCAGTTTATCTCCCCACGCCTTAGCAATTTTGACTTACACTTAGCAATTTTCCTTTTCAAATCCCAACTCCTTTAGGCGCATTTCAAGTGTGCTAGAGGAACTTGAGGGCGCATATTACCTAGTATGCAAAAAAAATTCCGTTATACATATAATATTTATCAAAATCACGCCCCCCTTGTAGCCACCTTGGGCGCATATAGCATGTGGAGAGGAAAGCTTTGAGCGCATTTTGCCTAGCATGAAGGACTTTCCCATGCCTTAGCGCATTTGATGTTTGCCTTCCCTTTGGGCGCATTTTGCCTAGGCAAAGGAAAACGCCAAAACTTAGTGACCTTTCACCTTCCTTGGGCGCATTTTGCCTTGATAGCTTCCACTTTTGGGCACATTTAGGGGTGTGAAGAGGAATTTTCCTAGCCTTAGCGCATTTTACCTCTTACCTTTCAACGTTTTTACCTCATGTGGCCACCTTGGGCGC
Organism: Sequoiadendron giganteum; assembly: GCA_007115665.2. Taxonomy (NCBI): domain Eukaryota; kingdom Viridiplantae; phylum Streptophyta; class Pinopsida; order Cupressales; family Cupressaceae; genus Sequoiadendron; species Sequoiadendron giganteum. The sequence goes on from CM021103.1 coordinate 556,820,369, forward strand.
ATTTGCCATGGGTAGGAGGAATTTCCCACGTTTTTGGTGACCTTTCATCTCCCTTGGGCGCATTTTGCCTAGTGGACTTCCATTTCCAAGCGTGTTTCTTCATGTTGTCTTCCATTTCCAAGCACATATGAGGTAGCATGGAGGAATTTTCATGCCTTAGTAATTTTTTTGCTATGCCTTTACCTCATGTGGGTGCATTTGACCTTTGCTCAAGGAAATTTTGGGCGCATTTTGCCTAGTGTGAAGGAATTTTCACACTTAGAAAATTCTATCAGTTTTCTCTATGCCATGGGCGCATTTTTCATATGAAGGAAGAATTTTCAAGTACTTAGAGATTTTCAAACCCCTTACTCCTTCTGGGCGCACTTCATGTGTCTTCATGCCAGTTACCTCTTATAAATTTCCAATGCCTTGGCCATGCCTTGGCTCTCTATTTTTAGCAAATTCGGAGAAATTAGGGTTTCCTTGCATTTCATCCTGTTCTGAGCTGGAGCAGGCGTGGTTGTGCTTCCACTTGGCCTTGCTACCTTGTTTATATCCTCTGTCTATACTGGTATGCTATTTTTAGCCATTTGCTATTTTTAGCAAACCCTAAAATTGATCAATTTTTGTGTCTATTTGCTTCGAAATTCGCTCCAATCATCTTAATGTTGTGGGTGACCTGTTCACACTCGTCTCTGGCACAGTACATGCTATTTATAGCCATGAGATGACTTACTAAAAATAGTAAGTATTCAGATCGTGCTCAAATTTTGCCAGTAGGCGACCTGAAAGATGCTGATCCCGGTGGCATGCTCTGCTTTGACATCTTTGCATTTTGTTCCATCTATTTTTAGACATAGCAAGGGAAACCCTAATCCAACTTGCATGCGCTCTGGACTGCTCCCGCTTCCCTTGATTTCTGTTGTTTGTCACTCTGCTTGCTGGACTGAAGTGTTGGGTAACTGCTGGTTATAGTAAGTGTCCGGAAAGTGGTCAATCTGATGTCGGATGAGTTTGCATGTCACAGTGCTCGTGGGATCTCAAAAAACCCAGAAAAACCCAAAAAACTGGTCAACGTGCTGGCACTGGCTAAAAGTAGTAAGTCCCTGAAAACTGACTCATTCCGTTTGCATATCACACCATTGCGAAGCTCTCGCAAAACCCATATGGAATATCCGGACATGCACTAAAAATCTCTGCATGCAAACCCTAAAAATAGCCTCTAAAGGTTGAACTGCCAAAAATAGTCAGTTGTCTGATCCTGTTCAAATTTCATGTGTAGGCACTCTGAAGTTGCCTGGATGCTCTGGAGTAGTTAGAATCCCGAAATCCTGAGGAAAAGACCCCTGATTAGGTAATTACTAAAAATAGTAAGTTGTCAGATTTCAGTAAGATTTCAGTGGGATCCTACCTTGGGCCTTCTGACTACACTGCTACGCGCAGATTTTACCTTGATAACTCAATTTGACCTCAAACAAGCCTGAAGGATAGAAACCCTAATTTCGTAGACTTGGCAATCATTTCAACCTAGGTCAAATGATGGGATGTCCGTGGAAGGCCAAAAGATCAGAGACAGAGAGAACCAAAGCCAAAAAGACCAGAATGGAGCAAAATTTAGTGGGTCCCCATCTTGGATGGGGTGGTGTGTGAAAAGGTCACAACAAGACTTCACAAAGTCAGAGCGATAGAAGACTATGCAATGTGCGATTGTCAAAATGGGCATTTTTTGGCATCGGTGAGACACGGTCTGGTGTTTCACCGATAAGCAATACAATTGAATTTTGACCGAATGACTATCCTACGTGGTTTGTTTTGAACCAATGAGAGAAGCAGAATGTAAATCGTTTGTAGTTGGACTGTTGTGATCTTTCACTCATGGGAGATCAACAAACCGTTTGTGAACTGTGAACAAAATGGAACTCTCTGTAATGGTCAAAGGTTGAATGGTTTGATTAGTTAGTGTTTTGAACTGTATGTTGTATGCTATATGTGCATTGGAACAGTAAGACATAACGAAGTGTGATCAAAATTTGTTTTGGACAAGGTTGATCAGGGAAATGTTGCTGCAGTAAAATTGACATCTAAAGGAGAGTTTGTAACTTGTATGTAATCCAATTACTGTAATATAAGTGATTTTTCTTTGGTGTGGTGGTTTTTTCTCTCATAAGGGTTTTCCCACGTAAATCTAGTGTCCAATTGTGTATGTGTTTATTTCTCTATTCTATTATTTCTTCCATGTGCATCATAATGAACTATAATTGCAAAATTTAAAGACATATCTGCATTCTTCTCTGAGTTTTGACATTAGGGGAGTTTGTTCCACACCTTAAGCTTTCCTTACATATATTTTATTTAGTTAAATTTTGTAACTCTTAACTATTTAACATAGTTATCGAGAGACGTGTCTCCCCCTGTTAAAATTAATCAAATCTAATCAAATTATATTCTAAGGGAGAATAAGTAAATCCTAGATCTCAATTTACTTGTATGAATTATAAGTCAGATTTCTAAAGTCTTTGTTTCAGATCTTTTGATTGCAGAACATCTATCGATTTCAATATCTACAATAGAAGATCGTAATCATGCTTTATACCTGTAGGAGGAGACATGCCTTCAAGGAGAGACACGCCCTATGAGAGGACGTGTCCCTTGAGTACACGGGTTTCCTTTAGTCAACCAATTAATAATTGGTGGCTAACATCAAACACACGCATGTATTTATCAAACAGCGTTTAGAGTATATGAAGTTCGATCATCATTAGAATTCAAATTTTATTCATGCTCAGAAATTCGAAATACTTACTTTCAGAAGTTATATATTTACTAAGTAATTTCGATTATATATAAATGATGATGATGCATAAATGCAATCATCATTTATATCTGACCGAAGCTACCTTAAATCAACACTCCCTCTTAGCTAGGGAAGATAACTCAAAACAAGTAAGAATAGATATCACCTTACACATGATATCAAAGATATGGTATGTTTCCAAAAATTTGTCAAGTCACATGACATTCTTCATAACACATCTTTATTTTGGTATGTGCACTGACATCAAATCATATGATGTCTACCATAATAGTTCATGGCATGTCCACGGATATATATATATATGTATATCCACCATGATTATCTCATAAGGATCATAATGATCTTCAATTTTTATATCAAGTCACATGATATCTATCAAGATGTCCACGAGATACTATCATGATATGTCCACAGATATCAAGTCACATGATATCTATCATGATAGTTCAACACATCATTGTAGAGTCGTCACTTTACAATGTCAAATACAAGCATTCATTATTAGAAAGATCGTCACCTTTCAATAATGTACATAGGGGGATAGAGGGCCCATAAAGTCATGGAGTCACACACATGACAAAAGAGTTTACACATTAAACATCTTTAAATATATTAGTACAACTAAACAATTTGAATCTCAATCACAATATCAAATTACATTTCAACCATACCAAGTTTCTTCCTGAAGTGTTCAACTTTAACTCTGGAGAGAGGCTTGGTGAGAATGTCTATTGTTTGATCATTTGTACTAATATACTCCAATTGGATCACATTCCTTTCTACCATGTCTCTTACATAGTGGTAAGGGATCTCAATATGCTTAGATCTATCATGGAATACTGGATTTACTGAAAGATTGATGCAACTCTGATTATCACAATGGATAACAGTAGGATTCAAGGGCTCACCAAATAGTCCCACTATCAGTTTCCGGAGCCATACTGCTTCTCGTGCCCCCATAGAGGCGGCAATATATTCAGCTTTTGTCGAGCTTTGTGCTACTGAAGACTGTTTTCTACTGATCCAAGAGATCATAGCCGATCCTAAACTGAAGCAACATCCTGATGTGCTTTTCCAATCGGTTACACTTCCAGCCCAATTTGAATCAGAGTATCCATGTAGATCTAGTTGGTCATTTATGTAAAGAAGACCATATCCAATAGTGCCTTGAAGATATTTCAATATGTGTTTCACAGCCATAAGGTGAATTTCCTTTGGCTCACACATGAACTGGCTTAGAGCATTCACTGCATAGCAAATATCAGGTTTGGTGTTAACCAGGTACATCAATGATCCAATCATTTGTCCATATAAAGTGGAATCTGCAAACTTAGATTCTACTGCTGCTTCTTTTAGTTTGTGAAGATTGGTTTACATAGGTGTAGACATGGGTCTACAATCCAACATTCCAAATCTCTTCAGAATATCAATAGTATACTTTCCTTGATTTAGTATGATGCCATCTGATTTTTGTCAGACTTCTAAACCCAGGAAGTAATGTAAAATGCCCAAGTCTTTCATGTCAAATTATGAAGTTAGATCCTTCTTTCCTTGAGCAATGAGGTGATCTTCTCCTATTATCAGTAGGTTATCAACATATAAAATAATTATTAGCATATCACCTTTAATTACCTTAAAATAAAAATTTGGGTCTGCATCATTCTTGGAAAATCCTAGTCCCAAGAGATAATTATCAATTCTTTCATACCAGGCCCTGGGGGCCTGTTTAAGTCCATATAGAGCTTTCTTTAATCTGCATACATGTGATTCAGGTTTATGTATCACAAAACCTTCAGGCTGCTCTAGATAGACTTCCTCTTCAATGGTCCCATTCAGGAAGGCAGTTTTTATATCCATTTGATGGATCTTCCAGCCTTTAGCTATTGCAATACCTATCACTGCTCTCACAGATGTGTACCGGGCAATGGGTGCAAAAGTCTCTTCATAATCAATGCCTTCATTTTGTGAAAAACCTCTGGCCACAAAGCGTGCCTTGTGTTTCTCTATATTGCCATCAATAGCATGATTGATTTTGAAGAGCCATTTGGAAGAAACAACAAATTTCTCTTTTGGTCTAGGCACTATACCCCATACATCATTTTTCAAAATGGATTGATACTCTTCTATCATTGCATCCTTCCATACTTGATCTTTGAAGGCTTCTGTAACACTGGTGGGTTCTGAATTGATGATTTCATTCATTAAGGCAACATAGCTTGAGAACCTTCTGGGTCTCTTACTTTCCCTAAAGATTCCCTTGGGTGTTGCATGATTCTTAGCTTCTTTAACCATTTCCTAGCCCAAAGTGGTCTCTTCTTGTTGTTGTCATTTGGATTCTCTTCTGAAGCAGATTGAAATTCACTTATTATTTCTTCAGGATACTCCCTCTGAATCTCAAGAGTAGGTTCCACTTCTAAGGCTCTAGGGGAAGTATGAATTCCTATCTCACTTGAACTCCTTGCCCTTTTGAATGCAAGGTTTTCTTCAAAGATGACATCTCTGCTTAGTTCAATTTGTTTTTGCCTGGGTATGAATATCGTGTAGGCTTTGGAGGTTTCACTATATCCCACAAATACCCCTTTCTTTCTAGAAGGTTCTAGTTTGAATCTCTTTTCTTTAGGTACATGAATGTAGACCGGGCAGCCAAAAATCCTTAAGTGACTAATGTCAAGTTTTATACCCATGAAAGCTTCTTCACGAGTCTTGTTGTCTAGATGGGAATGTGGACATCTATTTTTGGATGTAAACAATAGTTCTAGAGGCTTCTGCCCAAAATGAGGTTTCTATGTTTTGGTCAAATAACATTGCTTTTGCAGTTTCTACAATAGTTCTATTTTTCCTTTTAGCAACACCATTTTGTTGAGGGTTGTAGGCTACTGTAAACTCCCTCTTAATCCCAACATTTATGCAAAATTCCTTGAAGATTTCAAAGGTGTATTCCTTCCCATTGTCTATCCTAAGAATTTTGATTTTCTTCCCGCAGAAGTTTTCAATGAGAGCTTTGAACTCCTTAAACCTTTTAAGGATTTCCATTGACTCTTTACACTTAAGAAAATAAATCTAGGTCTTCCTAGAGTAGTCATCTATAAATATTACATAATATAGGAAGCCTGCCATGGAGGGTACAAACATAGGTCCACATAAAATCAGAGTGAACCAGTTCTAACACTTCTTTGGTTTTACTCAAACTATTATGGAAGGATCCCTTTGTATTCTTTCCTAGGGCACACCCTTTACAAGCTCCTTCATGAGTTTGTTTTAATTTAGGCAATCCTGTTACTAGTTTTCCCACAGAGGGTAGGGCACGGAAATGAAGGTGTCCTAATCTTCTATGCCAAATTTCATTTGAATCAGAAGTATCAAGGGTAAGGGCTTGCTTGACTTCAGTGCACAATTTGTAAAGATAACCTTGTCTTATACCTATGGTTTGAGCTTTCTTTATAGTTGAGTTCTTAGGCCATGCCAAAACTTTCCCATCCATAAAGGTAACCCTATATCCATTGTCTTCAAGAGTAGAGATGGATATTAAATTCCTCTTTATTCCAGGTACGAATAAAACTCCGGTGAGTTGTAGGGAGAGACCAGATTTCAATTTGATCGAGCAAGTTCCAACCCCTTTTACAGGATGTGTTGTCTTCATCCCCAATAGTTACTTCTTCATCAGTCTCTTCAGTCATAGTGTCTAGGTGTTCTCTGAACCCTGTGATGTGCCTTGAAGAACCACTATCAATTACTCAGTTGTTGATATTGTTAGATACTTGACTTGATAAGGCTGAATAGAATACAAATTTCTCAGAGTCATGGTCTGAATTTGATTTTACTACTTTAGAAAAAGATGCTTGTTGTTTAGTTCTATCAGGGCACTTCATTGCATAGTGCCCATATTGATCACATCTGAAACATTGTATTTGAGAGATGTCTTTCCTCTTCTTGAATGATCCTTTTCCATAGGAATTTCTCTTTCTCTTGAATGATCATTTCCCGTAAGAAGTCTTCTTACCCCTTTTATTAGATGTTGTGTTGAGCACAAGAATATCCTCATCTATGGGTTTTTGTTTGTTTTCTTTTGTTGAGAGTCTTGTTTCTTCTTGTAAGCAGTCAGTTCTTAGCCTATCAAATTTAGGGAGTTTAGATCTTGCACTTATTCCTTGAACAAATGACTCCCATGAGTTTGGTAGGCCTCCTAGAGCTATCAGCGTTAACTCCTTGCTATCAATTTGGTATCCATTTGTTGATAATTGATTCCTTAGTTCAGTGATTTTCATGAAGTATGCATTAATAGTTTCTCCTTTGTTTATTTGAAAATTGTTGAGTTGTATTTTTAAAGCAAGAGTCCTACTGGTGTCGTTTATTTCAAAGGTGCTCTTAAGGGATTTGAACATTAGATATGCAGTCTCATGTTTTGACAAAATAGGTACTATATGGTCCCTAACTGCATCTACTAAGATTTTCATGGCTTTCTCATTATTCTCAATCCATTGAGTTTTCTCTGGATCATCCTCTGGTTCTCTCTTGTTTTCTTTCACAAATGAGTCTAACTTATTTTCTTTTAGAATCATCATGATTCTAAATTTCCATGATGTGAAGTTGTTTGCACCTTCAAGACGGTCTTCAAATCTTATCACACTTAACATTATGAAGAATGTGATGTGAATTTGATTTCTTTAAAAAATACGATTTTCCTAAATAATCTGATTCATAGTTGGCATACTCGCGAAAAACTCACGTGTTTTTTTCCAAAGCGAATTTTTTCGAGTTTAACTCGCCAACCTTAAAAAACCGAGTTTTTTCAAGTTTTCTAAAACACTCGCGAGTTTTTAGTGGCGAGTACTCACCAAAAACTCGTGAGTCCGACATGAAAACTCAGCCACGCAGAACATAAAGCAAAAAACGTCTTTTTGATGTTTCATTTCATTTCGAATTAGCATGATACTTTGTGTGAGGAGCTAAAAATCCCCCCCAAGCAAGGAAATATCATTTCCAACGATTTTCCATCGAGGAGAGCAGATTCAAAACGCCATTTTGTGTGGATTTTGAAGAGATATACAATTCACAGGTAGGGTTTTTGTTTTTGTTTTTTATTTTTGCTTAATCATTTTCTTTCATTCTTCTTGCAAAATACTCATTCCAAATTGAAAAAAAGTCATGATAGAGCACAAAGAAACATTTTTTTTGCATTTAGAATCCAAAAAACAAGATTCATCGCTATCTTTTGTTGATTTTTGCTGATTTTTTTCATTTTTTTCACTGTTTTTTGAAATTTTCAGACCTAGGTTCATTTTTTGTGTAGAATGATAAGATTAGTTAATAATGTTCATTTATAATTCATTTAAACACATTTGTATCAATTTAAATCAAATTTAGCTCTATATCTTTTAAGTTTTAAATTTTTAATGATTTAGGTTGTTTTTTAAATTTTTTTGTATTAAAAAACTAATATGTTGTACATATTTTTTGTGTGTGTAGATTGATCATTGATCATTGAATACACACTATAATGGCTTCTGGCTCTAGTTCAGCATTAGGTTCCACCCCCGCCCCATCATGTTCCACCCCGTGTACACCATCATCATGGGTTCCAGGCACTCGTCCTGCAGGGGCTAGAGACCCTACATGGAAGTATGGTGTGAGAGGGCACATACCTGGAACAATTGTTTGTAGTGAGTGCAAGAAAACATATCATGGAGGCATAAATCGCCTCAAATACCATCTTGCAGGCATTCCTCAGCGTGATCCCAAGCCTTGTGAGAAGCCCAAAGAAGAGATTAGAAGAGAGATGCTTGCACTACTTTCAATTGCCGAGGAAAGAAAAATGCAAAGGGAGAGGGAAAAAAAAGCCATAGCAGCTGCCATAGCTAGTGGACATGCGCATGCCCATGGCCAAACTCAGGAGCATAGGGCTGAGGACATGGAGATAGAGTTAGATGATGAGGGAGATATTGGCATTGTGGGCTCTCTTCGTGGTCCACGGATTCGCATTCATAGCACAACCAAAACTGTACTGTCCTCTAAGCCCCCCGTTTCCTCTAGTTTGACTTCGAGTAGAGTGCCAGTGCCACCACCACCTTCATCTTCACGCAACCCACAAAGTATTTTTGTGCCTCGAAACACACCAGGAGCACAGGTATCATTGGAGGCTACAGGGTGGAACAAGGAGGTGCATCAACATGCCAAGTTGGCATGTGCTGACTTTTGGTATTTCAATAACATACCATTTAATGTGGCGAGTAGTCCCTATTGGCACAATATGGTCACTGCATTGACAGTTGCGGGAAAAGGCTTCAAGCCACCTTCTCGCAAAGATTTGAGTGGGAGGTAAGTGAATTCAACTTAAATTTTATGCTAAGTTTATGTTCTTTAAATCAAATTAGTTTATTATTTATTATTTATGTTGAATTCAAGCTATTTTTTGTTTAAAACTTACAATTTTGTACTTATTTAATTATTTTACTTTGTACCTGCAAGTTGCTCACAAATGCAACCCAAAGGGCAATGCAAGTGGTTGAAGAACAAAAAAATAAATGGAAAAAATATGGCTGCTCCATTCTTTCTGATGGGTGGACAGATGGGAGAAATCGCACCATCATTAATTTTTTGGTTGCTTGCAAAGGTGAAATTGTGTTTTGGAAGTCGATAGATGCTTCCAACAAAATAAAAACTGCAGATACATTGTGTACATTGTTGGAAGAAGTTGTGATGGAGGTGGGGATTGCTAATGTGGTGCAAGTTATCACAGATAATGCAGCAGTGTATGTGGCAATAGGAAGAATGCTTGAGATTAGACATCCATCACTCTTTTGGTCACCTTGTGCAGCCCATTGCCTTGACCTTCTTTTGGAGGACATAAGCAAACTTGTTTGGGTGGCATCGATTGTAGATGATGCAAGGAGCATCACAAAATTTATCTACAATCACCCTTGGGTTCTTAGCTTGATGAGAGATCATACGCAAGGGAAGGAGTTGGTGAGACCAGGTGCCACAAGGTTTGCAACGATTTTCATAACCTTGCAAAGCATTTTGGATGCTTTGAGCTTTTTAAAACAAATGTTTGTGAGTCAAGCATGGAATGACTCCTCATATTCAAAGAAGCCCGAAGGAGAGAGAGTTGCTACAATAGTCTTCGACCGCTTGTTTGCACAAAAAGCTACAGAGATCGTGAAGGTAACTTCAAAACTTTGATTTTAATTTTAAACTCAAGTTGAATATAAATATATATTTTGTTTAATTTAACTTTAAGGCTTTAAGCCTTTCATTATAAATTTCTAACTTTGATCTTTTTGTATTTTTAATCTAGGTGTTGGAGCCCTTGGTAAGAGTCCTTCGCTTGGTAGATGGGGATCAAAACCCCATGGGATATATTTATGAGGCTATGGATAGGTTCAAAGAGGCTATCAAAAGTTACTACATGGGGGATAGCCTAAAATTTGATCCCATATGGGAAATTGTTGATAGGAGGTGGAACAATCAACTCCACCAACCCATCCATGCAGCAGGGTACTTCCTCAACCCTTCTTATCTCTTCTCAGAGAGCTTCTCCGATCCTAATAGAGAGGTTATGGAGGGGCTCATGACATGCTTTCAGAGGATGGAATCTGAGGTTGTAGTGAGAGACCACATCATCATCGAGTTGGATATGTACAGGGAAGCAACTAGTAATCTCTTTTCTTCGGAGATGGCTCTTAGAGGAAGAAACACTCTACCACCATGCATCTTATAATTTGATAAAATGTGTTTTACTTTTGACTTTTGAGTCTTTGACTTTGTTTTCTAACTCTTCAATGTTTATTTATTTTGCAGAGGTTTGGTGGAAAAATTGGGGTGGAAAAACCTCACATCTTCAAAAAATTGCCCTTCGCGTATTATGTCAGCCCTGTAGTGCATCCAATTGTGAGTGCAATTGGAGCTTGTTCGAGTCCATTCACACAAAAAAGAGGAACAAGTTAGCACAAAAGCGCCTCAATGATCTTGTCTTTGTGCAATACAACCTTTGGTTGAGCACAAAGAGAGTAAAAGAAAAATCACTGGATCCTATTGATTAAGATGAGATAGATCCTTATAGTGATTGGACAAGGCGAGATGAGCAACCTCCATTGTTTAGCGCGGACGAGATCGTTGACTTTGAGAGACAAGCAATGGAGGATGTGGGTGCATCAGGAGATGTAGGGTTGGAGGACATTCCTGAGGATATCGATGAGATTCAACCAGAGCCACAGACACAGCCTTCCATGCCAGCCAAGGAGCCAGTAGCAGTAGCACCGCGAGTGCGATCACCGCCACCACCACCACGCACACATGGGAGGGCTAGAGGACCTATCCCTTCTTCCCTTGTTGTTGCTAGACTAGGGAAGAGGAAAGCCTAGCATGTTGTATTTAGTTACTATTTAGTATTTGCTTCTAGTTCTAGTTTTATTGCTTTCATGTATTAGACTTTCAGGCTTTTAGCCATCGGGATTCCGCATAAGAATGCAATTTTGTAATCAATTTACATTGAAGTCAATCAAAATCAATAGAAAACACTTTTGTACTCATTTATGGATTCATTGGATTCATCTTGTCATTGAATTTTGCAAAAAAAATGTGTTTCTAATGAAATTTATGCGATTTTTTAAGTTCCCGAGTTTTCTGCCGAGTTTTTTTCAAGTTTTTTCCGAGTTTTAAAAACTCTCCAGTTTTTGGCTTGGCGAGTTTTTTCTTGGGGCGAGTTTTCCAACTATGATCTGATTATTTAATTTGATTCGGATTTTCTCAACGTGGCTCTAATACCATGTTAAAATTAATCAAATCTAATCAGATTATATTCTAAGGGAGAATAAGTAAATCCTAGATCTCAATTTACTTGTATGAATTCTAAGTCAGATTTCTAAAGTCTTTGTTTCAGATCTTTTGATTGTAGAACATCTATCGATTTCAATATCTACAATAGAAGATTGTAATCATGCTTTATACCTGTAGGAGGATACACGCCTTCAAGGAGAGACGCGCCCTATGAGAGGACGTGTCCCTTGAGTATGCGGGTTTCCTTTAGTCAACCGATTAATTATCGGTGGCTAACATCAAACACACGCATGTATTTATCAAACAACATTTAGAGTATATGAAGTTCGATCATCATTAGAATTCAAATTTTATTCATGCTTAGAAATTCGAAACACTTACTTTCAGAAGTTATATATTTAATAAGTAATTTCGATTATATATAAATGATGATGATGCATAAATGCAATCATCATTTATATCTGACTGAAGCTACCTTAAATCAACACCCCCCTCAGAGACCCGTCTCAGAGACGAAGATGCGTCTCCGATACCGAAGACGTCTCTGGAGATGCCTCTTGCTACCTGGAGACTTCCGCCGGAGTTTCCTGAGTACCCTATCGTCTCCCATTGCAAAAAATGACGTCTCCCACAAAACAAAAACCTGAAAACTTTATAACATTTGAAACTATCAAAATTAAAGCATAATGTATAGTGTTTGTTTGATGCGACTAAGACTCCCAACCACAGTTTAGACGATAAAATTGCTCATTGTTGCTTGTGTTGACATCTAAGGAAGGCCACGCTAGAGTTCTAGCCGCCGCTAGGTAAGATGGCCTTAGTGATTTACCCCCAATCCTACTACCAACAAAGGAAGTTGAGTTAGAGAGTGATGAGTATTTGGAGAGCATCATAGTTGAGGACCTTGACATGGATGATCATGATTTGGTGTAGATGATAGATTTCTGATTTTTGTTTTTTGTTTGTGTATGAGCCTATCAAAATATCAATATTTTTGAATTTCAATATGTAATCGAATATTAAATATCAAATATGAAAATGTCAAATCAAAATGTGAACTATGATTATAAAATATGAAGTATGAACTCTTTGACTCTTTGATGCAATGACATTTGTGTATTTAAAGTTAATGTTCATTGTTAAACTTTACTATTGTTCTTGTTTTGAAAGTTCAATGTCATCATATTTTCTATAAATTATTAAAAAAAAATTATTTTTAATTTTTATTTATATTAAAAAAATGGCATCTCCAAGTACCCCCATCTCCTATTTAAAAAAAAAAAGCCGTACTAGTACCGGTACCAGTCTCCCGTACCAGTACTAGTACCAGTCTCGCGGCAACTATGTCATTTAATTTTTTCTTAATAGGTTGCTAGTTCATCTTCTTCTGAGAAGAATTGGAGCACATACGCCTCCATCCACTCAATAAAGCGCAATAGGCTACATTCAAAACAGGCAGAGGATTTGGTGTATGTGCATTCAAACTTGCGCCTCATTACACACAAACAAAGTTCCTACAAAGAAGGGGACACAAGGAGGTGGGATATTGAACCAGAGCATCTTGACTTGGATGCTTCCACAAGTCACTTAGTTGCACTTGATATTGATGATGAGTATGAGCTTGAGGCAGCTACTGAGCATGAGAGTGCTAGTGTTAGTGCTAGTGGCAGTGCTTGTGTGAGTGCCATTGACACTATTTGTGGTTCTACTAATTTGCCACAACATGTAGCATCTAATATGGATGTGTTGTGACCTTTTTCACACATCACCCCATCAAGATGGGGACCCCCTAAATTTTGCTCCATTCTGGTCTTTTGGCTTTGGTTCGCTCTCTCTCTGGTCTCTGGTCCTTCCGGGGATGTCCTGTCGTTTGACCCAGGTTAAAGTATTGGTTAAGTCTGTGTAATTAGGGTTTTCATCCTTCAGGCTTATTAAAGGTCAAATTGAGTTATAAAATTGAAATCTAAGCTTAGTGCAGCAGTCAGAAGACTTCCAGCAGAGTCCCCCTAAATTTTCACTGTATTCCGGCAACTTACTATTTTTAGTAAGTATTCAATTTGGGACTATTTTATTGAGATTTTGGAATTCTGTCAGTTCCACTGCATCCGGGTAACATCAAGCTGCCTACACGTAAATTTTGAGCCATATCGGACGACTTGCTATTTTTGGCAGTTCAGGCTTCAAGAGCCATTTTCAGGGTTTCCACATGAGCTTTTCAGATGCATGTCTGGAGAATCCTTCTGGGTTTTCCAAAACCTTCGCAGTGATGTAACATGCAAACCAAGACAACCACTTTCAGAGTTCAGCCTTCGGAGGCTATTTTTAGGGTTCGCATGCAGTGTTTTTCAACGCATGTCGGGTTTTTCTTTATGGGTTTTTCGAGAGCTTCACAACGGTGTGACTTGCAAGCGGAGAAGATCAAAGTTTAAGGACTTACTATTTTTAGCCAGTGCATGCATGCAAACCAGATTTTCTGGGTTTTTCTGGGTTTTTTGAGATCCCACGGGCAATATGACATGCGAAACCATCCGGCAGTGGATGAGTCACTTTCCAAGCAGTTTCTATTTTTAGCAGGTACACTCCGGCAGCCGCCCAACACTCCAATTCAGCAAGCAGAACGACATGCAGAAGGAACGAAGTCAAACGGAGACCGTTCGGAATACATACAAGTCAAATTAGGGTTTCCACTTTTATAGGGGGTAAAATCCAAAAATAGCCGAAACGAAGTACCCCACCCATGTCAGCACACTTCAAGGTACCTGCTGGCAAAATTTGAGCGAAATCGGAGAACTTACTATTTTTAGTAAGTCAGGGCACGGCTATAAATAGCAGGTCTGCACCCGAGGTTGGCATCAGAGTGACACTCAAGCTATCAAGATCAAGCGTTGCAACTTTCAGGCAAAACGGAGCTACTGAAGTCAGAAAGTCAAAACTTACTATAAATAGCAGGTGGCTATAAATAGCAGGTCAGGGCAGAGGACTGGCAAAACAGGTTCACAAGGTGAAGAATATCATATGATGAAATTTTCAGGCAAAACGGAGCCTTAGAGGTTGAAAATCAAGGGACTTGCTAAAAATAGCACAACTTGCTAAAAATAGAATGCGTAAACAAAGGCAGGCAGAGGCATGGAAAATATTCTAAGTGTGGGAAAATGAAAGTATCCCCTTCAAAATGCGCCCACCTCACAGATTGATAGCTTGAAAATTGTCTAAGGCAGAATTCAAAGTTGAGCATAGCAAATGCGCCCACCTTGATGGAAGCCTTGAAAGTTTCTAAGGCATAAAACAAAAGCTCATACCTCAAAATGCGCCCAAAGAGGAATAGGGGGAGCATCAAAATTTTCTAAGGCAAAAACGAAAGCACACCCATGAAAATGCGCCCTCACCTTGGAGAAAATGATGCTTGGTAAAAACGCCTAAGGCACACAAATGAAAGTTTCAAGGGTGAAATGCGCCCTCCAGAGAAAACGAAAGCACACCCATGAATATGCGCCCAAGGCAAGATAAAGTGGCTAGGACTTGGAGAAATTTCTAAGTCAAGAAAGTGAAAGCTCAAGACCCCATATGCGCCCAAGGAGGAATGGAAGTCTAGAAATTTCCTAAGGCAACGAAATGAAAGTGGAACCTATGAAATGCGCCCTCACCTTGAAAGGATATTCTAAGTGTTGGAAAATTTTCTAAGTGTAAAATGAAAGCTTCCTAGGCAAAATGCGCCTTCACTTGAAAGTCTCACCCCTCAAATGCGCCCATGATAGAAATCGAAGCTCCACTAAGGAAATGCGCCCAAGGTTGCTGGAGACTTAAATTTTATTTCTAAGGCACGAAATGTGAATAGCATAAGCCATTTGCGCCCAAGGAGGGATGAGAAACTTGGAAATTTCTAAGGCAAAAATGGAAGTAAGACCTCTAATATGCGCCCACGGGCTGAGGGTGAGTAAAGATGGGAGAATTCTCTAAGGCGTGTGAAAGTAAAAGCTTGCATATGAAAATGTGCCCACCTTGGAGTAAGAATGTTGAGGAAATTTCCTAAGGCGTGTAAAGTGAAATTGAGGGGTATGAAATACGCCTCAAACAAAACCTCCACCATGGAAATGCGCCCTTGTGCTGGGAGTCTAGGGAATTTTTCTAAGGCGTGGAGAATGAAAGCATCAAGGGTGAAATGCGCCCAGCTTGTTGTAAACGTAAAAAATGCTAAGGCATTGCGAAATGGAAGTGGGCTATGTCAAATGCGCCCAAGCCTAGATCAAGCAAGCAGAGAATTTCAAAGTCCATGGAAAATAAAGTGAAAGCCTCTAGGCTAATATGCGCCCTTGAAGAGGGATTTAAATTTTAATTCACAAGGCATGGAGATTTTTTTTTCAGAGAAAAATTATACCAAGGGAAATACGCCAAGAGACAAAATGTTAGAAAATTTTTCTAAGTGAGATAGCATTTCACTAGGGAAAAATACGCCCTTGGCATGGAAGGATGATTTGATGAGTTTTAAAATTTTCCAAAGGCAGTTGAAGGTTGACGAATATTTTTCAAGGGGAAGATTTGATATCGATGAATATTTTCCATGGGTCAAGTGAAAATCAAATGAACCCGTTTAAAATGCACCCATGAGTTAACAGAGTTTGAAAATTAATTTCCTAAGGGAAATTTTAATATTTTCAGAGGAAATTCGTTTTGCCTAGATTATTTTCCTGACAGAGGTTAAATCTCAAAGGATGAATTATTTCGAGCACGCAAATAATTTTTAATCACCCGGAGTTGAACATTTTAATGAGAGAATTTAAAATGTCTAAGGCAAATTTTATGAAATCGAGGATTTAAATGACAGACATTTTAAAAGTTGGAAATATATTTACAACTCCCACGAAATTTTTTCGAGTTGAATTTATTTAAACACTGCGAGATTTTAAAATGGAATTTTAAATCAAGTCAAGTGATTGTTTTTCTCGCGAGTCGTTTAAATCGCCAAGAGTTAACTGGCAGACTAAGAGGAAGGATTCTAATTTTACAAAGAAGGAATCATTATTAATGGCAACTGCCATAATGACCGGCTGACGACTAGCCCACTACTGCGCTTGAATTAGAAGATTCCGAACGAAGAGAGTGGAAAATTGATGAAGGTGCTAAAAATAGCCCCAGCACTACTTAGCAGGATTCTCCGAGAAGAGTTATTTAAACAATCTCTTCTCTCATTTCTCCTCACATTGTTTCGAAGTTGAAGTTGCTGAAGAAGTTCTTGAGAGATTGAAATATTTTCGAAGTGGTTGAGGAGAGAAATTCTTTGAGAGTTTATTTTATTTCGGAGTGTTGAGTTGCTGAAAGTACGAAGTGCTGGAGAAATTTTCATTTGCCGAGACTCTTTCTTTCGAAAAGCTGAAAGTGTGTTGCTGCAATTTCGAAGTTGAAGGTTGAAGTTGTTTTCCGGAGTTGCTGGAAGATTTATTTGTTGAAGTTGCTGCAGAGTGTTGAGTTGCAGAAATTTATATTGTGCTCGGGATTTATTTCGAAATTGCTAAGTATTGAAGTTGCACGAAAGTTGAAGCTTGCTGCAGATTTTACTTATTCAAGCTGCTAGAAGTTGAAAGTTGTTGAGGTTGACGAAGTCAAGACAAAGGATTTAATTCGCTTTGTGCTGAGAAAGTATCCACATTGCTGAAAGTTGGTAGTTGGCTGCAATTTTCTTCGCCAGTCGGAAGTGCAGTCGTTGAAAGCTTCTTTATAAGCTTGAAGTTTTTTATACAGTACGAGGTTTGGAGTTAGTAATTTATGCTGAGAGTTTTTTTTATTTTCAAAAAGCTAACTCCACGTTCGCAGCCGTCTCGGAGGTTACTTCATCTTATTTAAAAATCTGCAGCCTAGCTTATTGCTATTCTATTTTATTTTGCAGATGGCCGGAGCAAAGGATGTTGCAGGAACAAGCAGAGCCGCAGGCAGAGCTGCAAACACTGAAGCAGGCAAGGCTGGCTCATCCCGGCAGGCAATGATTAAAAGGCTCGCTAAGCCATTTCTCCCAAAGTCAGCAATAGTTTCAAAGTTGGCAGGATTGAATGACACCAACCTTGGTTCATTTAATCTAAATACACTCAAATTGAGGATGTTCGGGCTAGGGGGCCATCAACCATCAGTCACGGCACATAATATAATGAAGAGTGGAATCTACGCAGCTGCTAGTTTTCCGCCAGCAATTCAATGTCCAGAGCTAATTATGGAGTGCGCCAATCACTACAAGCCAGAACGTAGGACGATTGTCTCTCCGGATGGTAAACTGCTCGCCAACTTCACGCCGGATGCCATCGGAGAGGCATTTGGGATCCCAACTGCTGAGGAGATGTTATACAGGACAAACAAAAGGGCAGATAAGATGTACTCTTCCTCTTTCGAAAGAGTCACTGCAGTCATCAACAGAGTTTGGATGCAGAAGCCGAGGCCACCCCGCACTAAGCTCCCAAAGCAGATAATTGCCGAAGACGTGAAACAAGAATACTGTGATTTGATAATGATGCTGAGCCGGGTGAATGGGAGTGCACAGGCTTACATTTTCGAGCCTTGGATGTTCTACTTCATCGAGATCATCTTGGAGGGAAAGGAGTGTGTCGATTGGGCTAGGATGATTAGCAACCACATCGATGAACAATTCAGGAGCCTGAAGGTGACGAAGACTTTCTACATGAGCTCATATGTAATTTACATGTTGGCCAGAATGACTAAGTACAGAGGGATTTCGTACAAGGAGCCAATCGGCTGTGCCCCTGGTCAATTCAAAATCCACGAAGCCTGCACACAGCTACATTTAGCTAACATTGCCAACTATAAACGGGCAAATGATGCATTCACAATGCACATTGCGAGGACACTTCAGCAGAGGACGCAGCAGAGAATATCTAAAGAAGCACAGACATTGATTGAGGAATATGGGTATTGGCTCATCCAATTCCCGAAATTCACATATATTAGGCTGCAGGGGTTCACTTCGTATCCGTATCGGTTACCACGATACCCCACTGATCACATAGTAATGCTTGAGGTATCTAGGCAATTGATTGCCTACGATAAGATTCAGAAAAGGAAAAAGAAGGGTGGACTTGATTTCCCTATCACCATGGGAAATTCCATTGAGGTGTGTCCCTCTTTGCAGGCAGCTCGAGAGGCAGAGGACGAGCTGCAATTTTATCATATGTCATATCACACAGGCAGGCAGGATTTCGATCCTTACAGGAACATCCGGATGATACAGAACGTTGAATACCGGCACAGAGCTCATCTGGAGGACTTTTGGGCAAATGCAGTGGATGAGGCCGAGATAAGAAGAAGGATGTTTTCCAGACTTCCTCTCAAGTTGATTAGAGAATGTGAGATTATTCCAGTTCCCGACCAGGTGGAGGAGGATGTCAACGTCATGCAACCCGACTATGGTTCAGTTAGGGATACTCCTGTCCCACCACCTGATTGGTCCGAGCCAGAGATCATGGACTTGGACACTCTTTCTATCCCGGTGATGACTTTTACCAAGACTTGGGTCGACAGACATGTATGCAGACTCAAGAGCAAGTCGATCGCCCTTACTTACAGCTTGATGGGTGACCCAAGGCCGTTATCGGTAAAGAGGGGGAAGCAAATTGCTCAGACATCGAGGGCACAAGTGGAAGTGCCAACCCAACCGATACCGTTGAGGATAGAACAAGCATCACCCGTGCACTCACAAACTCAGTCTTCGAGTTTGAGAGTGGTTTCATTATTTGCCGATCAGAGGGCAGGATTGGAGGAAGAGCGGGGACTTGAGGAGGTAGATCAGCCCAACGCCCGGGAATCAGCTAGTGTCAGTCTATCCAGGGGCGGCCAACAGGAGGAGGAAGAGGAAACAATGGCCGACACCCATTTTCAGCAGATGTTGGACACGGCTTTGGAAGAAGAAGAAAACACAGAACAGGGGACCCAAGGGTCGGGAGATACCCAGCTTATAGAGGAGGATGAGCCCGAGCAAACCAGTGCAAGAAGAGAGGAAGTGCACGAGATGGAGGCAACAGAAGAACAGCCCCTTGTCATTTGTAATCCACAGCAGACAGTGCCTGATTGGCTTTCCGACAGAATGAGGAGAGAACCCGAGGATGATACGGATCCGGCCATTGAGATGGAGGAGTTCCTTAGGAGGATCAGTGCGCCACCAGAGAAGAAAAGGGCCCGAAAGTTTTCAAAGATCTCGACTGACGAGTCAGGCTCTCGCACGCTTCAGGTGGCTATTCCGAGGGAAGATTGTGATAGAACCGAGGAGAGGCCTGAAAATTATGTGATCACCACAGTAGAGTTGGGTCGTCCTACGGGAGCCCAAGTTATCGAGGAATTCGATAACTCCTATCAGGCATTGAAGGATCAGTTGCTCCGCACGGAGGGGAAGTATAAGAAATTGAAGAAGGAGCACAAAACCTTGATAGGATACATGCAAAATCTAGCACGTCCAGGTGAACCAGCAAACCCAGCAGTGGAACGTCCATCAGAGCTTCCGAAGGAGTCAGTTGTTGCCTTAGAGGATTTGAAGAAAATGGAAACGGAGGCAGACAAGTGGGTTAGCCGTGTTCATACTGAGACAGGGAAATTCATGGAGGACCTTGCCGATGCTTATCGACAGGCCTCAAATATTTTGGCACGGATGGATATAGTAGATCAGGCCTGGGGTGATACTCGCATCTATCAAACGAAGACTGTACTTCGTTTGGGGGCTTTGATGCATATACCTCTAGAAACCTTGGTGGATGGAGGTGTAATTCAGAGAGGTGATAGGTATGATTTCACCAGTTGGTACTCCTCGGTGGTCACAGGCCGTGGATTTCACGACGCAGCAAGGGCAGATTCAGCTAAAGTGAGGAAAGCAATGGGCAACATCTTGGGGGGAGTCCTCAATACATTAGAAGCCATATTTGCTAGAAAGTTGGTCCCAGAGGAGATAACTGCTGATGGCTTGAAAAGTAGACTGCCTCCATTCTTCTCAGCTGCGAGGTCACTTGTCCTGGATGACTTTGAGAATGTCTCCACGTTCTCTAGTATAATTCAGCATACCCAGGACGCCTTAGTGACATGGAGGAAATCTTACACCAGATACGGACAGACGGTAGCAGTCTTGGAGTTCCAGCTCAACCATATTCCACCGATCTCTACACAGGAGGTTGAAGCAGTATTGGCCCGGTTGATCGAGTTTGCTATCCGGGAGAAGGCCAGTGGGAACGCGCTGCTTGATGAGGATCTTCTTGATGATGGTAGTGGGCATTAATTGCTCATTATGATTCCTGCAGGGGAGTGGAGAATATTCTGTGCATTCATTGCCCACTCCTCTCTGTGGCGGTTTTTAGGGCAGAAACCCTAATCAGGGCATAGGTGGCTCGATCTGAGCCCTTCATTGTAATTTGATCTGAACCGTCCACTGAATTGGACTTATTATAAAAGGGGCATCCCCCCTCATTTGTAATCTATTAGAGATAGAGATTAGATCAAGAGTTGAATCAGAGCTAGAGAGTAGAAGGCATTTAGCTTAGAAGTTAGCTTTAGATTGAGGAGGGAAGAAAACTTTCCTTTGAAAGTTTTGTAAAAGGTTGTTGTGAACACTTTTCATAATACAAAGAGTTTCATTGCTTGGTGATTTCTTCTTTGTTATGAGTAGCTAGCAAGGCCATTTCGTCTTTCCAATTCAAGGTAGATAGAGTAAAATAGATTTTATTTCATGCAAGTAGTTGTTAATTGTGGAGTGTGGCGTTGTGATTTAAGCATATCTTCTTTCATCCATACCACTAGCGGGCTTACTGATGGTAAGTTCGCCTTGCGTGGTCAACTGGAGTATCAGCACTTAACTTCGATTATGGTTCATATGTTTGTATGCGTCGTATTGACGGTATGAACATGTTGCGTCATAGTTTGAACACTTTTCTCATCCTTTGAAGATTGCACCAACTTTGTCGGAGTTGTTCGAAAGGAGACAAAGCAAAGTTTGGTTTGAAGATTGTTTAAGTCGATCCTCGTCCTCCACCCTTTAGAAGTAGATTTGTAGAATCCCTATCCCTATCCCCTTTAAATTCTGCATTTTCCGAGTCAGTCTAGATACCAAAACAATATTGCCAAATCATTCATGTCCTAATTGCTTCACAGAGTCGAACAACTACGTAAGTCCCCTTGAAATAACCAGCAAAACACATCAACCAACTGAGTCTATTCGCGATAAAAGGAACCTTGGAGTCGAACACATGAACTTTCAAGCAATCTTAGCATGTGGGACACTTTGATCAAGAGAGAATAGAGTGACCGTTGGGCAACTTTATTCTGTGCTGGCGCTGTCATAAAAAGCACGTCAACAGGATGCTGATGAGGATTTTTTTAATGACCCATATGATTGATCAATGATCAATAATGGCTGATTGTAAACACTTGACATTATTATGTTTGAACTTTAATTTATAATTTTATATCATGACATTTGAGTATCACTAATATTCTAATATTTGACTATGAAAGTGGTGATGTATTTTTGCTATGTTATTTGACTATTAATATGGTGGTATATTTTGAACTTAATTACTGCTGCAAATATGTATATATTTCTGATTTTTATATGTTTTTGTATTAACAAACCCAACCCCAAAAAATGTTTCGCCCAAACCGGCCAACCCGAATCTGAACCCAAAACCGAACTGGTAACTTAGCTATAGACCCTTGGAAAAGATAATATGAAAATGTAAATATTAAAGATCCTTGGGAAAAGATAAAAACACCTAGCAGATTACCATATACTCAAGGGAGAAGATAAGGGAATTATAATGATCAAATCTGAAAACAATAAATGTCAGCACTCTACCAGGCACAAATTCTAAAATATAACAACTTTATAAATATACTAAAGTGTGTAACTGTAGCAGATCTGCACTTGGCATAACCTATATTAGTTATCCAAATGACAACATAACAATTAATGTTTGATTGGATGCCTGTATCTATCAGGATATGGCAATATTAGCCTTTAAGAATGGTTTGTTGCTTTTACATGCACACATTCCCAGAAAATTCCACAATTACTCACAGAAAAATGTAATCAATAGCGGTGCAGATCTGGTGAAGTAAAGAGGAAAGTGATCGATGCTAACATTAAAGCCAGTGAGCTTAAATAAGAGCTAGTGTCATTGATTGAGTGAAAGGTTTTCCAATTTCTCATTCCTTGGTTGGCTGATATGAAAAAAAAAAGGAAAATTAATAAACATTAATTATTATCCATTAATTGCTTCTGATGTGATTATAGAGGGGCAGTATAATCAATCACGCTGCTATTAAGCTCATATTTGTATTTCAGGTTGCTGGTCAATTAACCTGATTAATAAAAAAAATTCTGACCCTATTGTCCAAATTTTGTTTTATGATAATGTAGTTGCAGTTCATAACTTCTCTGCTTAGGTTAGGCCCTTTTAAGGCCATAACAAATGTGTCCTGAGGAATCTAGAAAACGTTCCCTGAAGAAAATGTTCCCTGACTTGTTAACAATTGCATACAGAATATCTAGCCTGAAATTCAACATAAATGAAATCCACTTTATAGAATTTACAACAGCCTAGAGAAAATTTATTTCTACCTAGAAATGACAACTTAGAGATATCAACCTAGTGAGGCTCCCTAAACCTGTCAAACTACTTCTGTGACACTCCTGAAAATTTCATATTGATCTTTGCTTAAGATGATTGTTATTCATCATCGTATACAGGGTACAGGATCTGTAAGACCATGAAAGGGGGAATGGTTGAAGATAAATAAATCATTAGACTCCACCAGATCCAAAATATGCCTTCCACATGCAATGGTCGGGCAAAAGATATATGTGGAAAATTTTCTAAGTCTAGAAAAACAAAGCTCATTCTTTAGTGATATCATGAATAGGGGCAATTTAAATTCCAGTAGAACTATAAATGAGTAATGCATCCGTCACTTGTCTACACCATAGAGTTCTCTAGACATTTTTCATAAAGTTTGTTGAAGAACCCACATGGCTGGAAACTTCATAGGTAAACATAGGAACTCCAATCAACTATTGAAAGTTTGAAAGCAAGGGTGCATCTTCCATCATCTAAGGCTCCTATTCAAAAACCAGACGTACAGAAATTTTGTCATGCAACCATAACAAGGGTCTATCTACTTCTAGCAAGTCCAAGTACATTGAAGAAATGTGGTGACCTAGTGGTAATCCTGCTTATTTAGAGTGTGCCCCTTGAAAGGTATTTGTACAGTTCAATATGATTATCCTCTTGACTTTCTCAACAACATGAGCACCAAGTCCACTAAGTTTCAAACAAAAATGGTGCTACAAAGTCCTCTTTTTAGATATGATTTAGGTGCAACGTGATTCTCTCATCTCTTTCTAAAGACTACTACTCCTCTCTGATGTAATAATAAAAGTAAGGTCAAAATTTCTATAATAAAACAAATGTTTAAGTATTAAATGCCTTTGTCTTTACATTCAAAGCACAATGCATGTAGGTGCATTCATCTCAAGGTATATGATGTTCCACCTCAATAATAGGTCAAGGATTCAAGACAATCTTAAGATTGAACATGTTGGTTTATGCTCACAGCTTTATCAAGTATTGTCATATAGGTTTTATAGGTCAAAAACATATCCCTGTCAATTGTCAACTAATAAAGCTGCTTAAAACACTCTGTAACTGGAAAAGAGGCCAAATAGATGATGGTTGCCATTAAATATTAAAAGTCTTTAACAATCTTCCAGAGATGGAAAGTAAATAAAGACCATCATGTAATCAAACAATGCAGACAGTGCTTATTGAAATGTCAATTGCCATTTGGAAACCTGACCTTCTCAGTAAGATCAAGTGCTCCACTTATGATAGTTGTCTCATCGTGTGTAAGTTCCCCTCCTTTACCTGCCTAGAATCAGCATAATGAAGTTGACAAATAAGCAGAAGATTATAAAAAACTACCAATCCCTATATAATAACTAGTGAGTAGAGCATTTTACATTCAAGAAGACATTTAGCTGATTGCTACTTGTATCAATCATAGGGATAATGCCTTGTGAAACCTCATATTATGGAACTCTTGTAATCCATCTTTATACTAAAAAATCATGTCATGCATGCATAGAAATCTATATTAGTAGAATTATGTTCGCAGAAAATACCCTTCGAATATCAGGTTACCTCTTTCCCATGAATTGAAACGAGAGCCTTCAACTGTGCGCGCCTAAATAATGCTGATTCGTTATGACCAAGTACACAATCAAGAACCTAAAATCAGAAGATGTGCAACATGTTATTTACATCCATGAATATTTTTCCTCAAAAGTCACCTAAGTTGTATTTAAGATGAGCTGTGCAGCAGCTATAAGGGAAAAGTACATGTAATTATGAACAAAACCTGTCCAAAGTATAAGTTTGTTTGATTTGAATTAAGCTGGTAATTCAAGAGCTAATACACTAGTTGATGAACTTAATGTATTATGAGCAATAATTGAAAGAAATCAAGCACAAAACTGACAGTACTGAATAGCTGAAAAATTAATCTTTATTTCAACTGAGAGTGTATACAAAATGGGCGAAATCTGTTGGAGAGATGCATGCCGCCTACTCTGATTGCATGCTTTGAATTTGACTATTATAGCTTTACAATACCAAAAAATGGGATGAAAACTGAAGAGTCACCACACTTGATAATGGCACATTCCCTTCTTGGAATTTGAAATGGACAGCAAGCAAGATAAGAACAAACTTATCAGAAAATTGAAATGTTAGTTGGAGTTATTTAATTTTGATGCCTTGCTGTCAGGATCAAAACTACAAACCCATTACTCAAAATTCAAAGTTGTATACGCATTAGAAAGCTTAGGTCATGAACTAATTAATCCAATTTGATTGATGCATTGCCAAATTCCACGCTAGAGGGCCTCAAAAATGTATAAAATACCCAAAAAGTAGATTTTTAGGAATTTTCAGAGTTCTATTTGAAACTACCACTTAGATGACTCAAGATGTTCTTTGGATCATTCATCCCTCCTTGAGAACAAATGGGTCACATTACTCCTAGTTTTTGCACAAGATGAGAAAACATTTGATGAATTTGACCCCAAGCTGATTAGTTTCCCTAATGTGGAAATTGCCTTGCCTTCACCACTCAATAGAGTAGAACCTACTCATTCACCTCTTTGACCAATATGACAATGATTTGATTTGTAGGAACTAGAGTGGTAATGCTAGGGTTAAATTCTATGCTCTTGAACAACTAAATACCATTTAATTTGTCCATCAATGATGGGAAGTATGGCCAAACCAACTATGCATCAAACACTAGATGCCACATGAGATAGGATGGGAAGTTGAGCTGAGTCCAAATGCTTTATCACTCACCTAGTTCTTAATGGTGTATGGAACATACTACAAGGGCTCAAGTTTCCCATTTGGACCTTGAAGCCTCTCTTTTCAACTATGCAACCATACCAAGGCTTATCTCCCACCTAAAATTGATGAAGGACCCAACGTTTGATCATGTTGATTTTTATACTTTTCACTAGTTTGCTACATGATTTTGTGAACCTATATTGAATGTGTCAAACCCTCTCAACAAATCTAGTGGCCTTATCCATTTCTTTTTTGCATAGGGTGATGCCTCATCCAACATGACAAGCAATGCTACTTCAATGGGTATCAATGGTTGGAACCATAGTTGGAAAACTCGGCATTTCAAGTACTCGGCAAGCCCGAAAAACTCGGCTCGGCAAAAACTCGGAAAAAACTCGGCAAAAAACTCGGGAACTTAAAAAATTGCTTAAACTTCACTAAAAACGCATTTTTTTTGCAAAATTCAAAGATAAGATGCATCCAATGAGTCAATAAATGAGTACATATAAGAAACAAGCTATATTTGATTGATTTGAAAGAAATTGGATACAAAATGGCATCCTCATGTGGAATGCTCAATGTGCTGATATGATAATAGTCTGAAACAAAATGAAATAGCAAATTGTTTTTGTAAAACTGAAAGTAAATACTACATATGTCATAAACATTAATATATTTCAGTTTTTACAAATTCACATGAATCACATCTTCCTCTTCCCATGTCTAGATCTCAGTATGGGACCGGAAGAGGGTGTCCGTGTAATCATAGGACTCCGCTCCTGCTGTGCCTGTGGCTCCTCAACCTCCATCCTAGATGTAGATCCTCCTGCAGCTGCTGGTGGTGGCACTGGCAATGACTCCTCCTCAGGATCATCCTCAAGGTCATCCAATGAGAATGTAAATCCACCCTCCTCCATTGCCTGTCGCTCTAAATCATAAATCTCATCCTCGGTAAACAATGGAGGTTGCTCCCCTCGCCCTGTCCAATCACTGTATGGATCTATCTCCTCCAAATCAATTGGATCATCATATGATATCTCCTCTACCTTTTTTATGCGCAATCGAAGATTATATTGCACATAGACAAGGTCATTGAGGCGTTTTTGAGCGAGTTTGTTCCTCTTCTTTGTGTGGATGGCCTCAAACAAACTCCAATTGCGCTCACAATTGGATGAACTACAAGGCTGGCTCAAAACACGGAGGGCAAAGTTTTGAAGATGTGGGGTTTTTCCACCCCAATGTGTCCACCAAACATCTACAAAAAAAGAAGAAAGAGTTAGAAAATTGTAACTTGTAACTTGTAACTATCAAATTTTCATTTTTGTAACTTGTAAATTTCAAATTTTATACCTGGTGGCAGCCTAGATACTGCTCTCTTTGCCAAGTCTGAAGAGAAGAGTACACCCCTTTTTTCCCTTGTAACTTTGCAATTCATTAACAATGCAGTCTGCCTCATCAGGCGTGGATGTCATCCGCTGAATGCAAGTAGTGAGGCCCTCCATAACCTCTCCAGTAGGATCTGTATAGGTGCCTGAATGGATGAAACGGGGGTTCAAGAAGTACCCTGTTGCATGGATAGGTTGGTGGAGTTGATTGTTCCACCTCCTCTCAATAATCTCCCAAATGGGATCAAACTTGAGGCTGTCCCCCTTATAATAATTTCTAATAGCCTCCTTGGCCCTATCCATGGCCTCATAAAGATAACCCATTGGGGTTTGATCCCCATCCACCAAACGGAGCACTCTAACCAAGGGCTCTGACACCTACAATATAAATTTAAAAATGCAAAAAACTATTAGAGTTACAATTTAGTAATTTACAAATTTACAATGAAAGACATTAACTTTAAGAAAATGTTCAATTTGAATTTAGATTCAAACTCAAAGTTTTGAAGTTACCTTCACAATCTCTATTGCTCTTTGTGCAAAGAGGGGCTCGAAGACAATGCTTGCAACTCTTTCTCCTTCTGGCTTCTTTGAATAAGGTGAGTCTATCCATGCTTGACTCACAAACATTTGTTTCAAAGCTGTCAATGCGCCAAGAATGCTTTGCAACGTTAAGAAAACCGTTGCAAACCTTGTCACACCAGGCCTCACCAAGTCTCTCCCATTGGTGTGCTCCCTCATCAAGTTAAGAACCCAAGGGTGATTGTAGATGTATTTAGTGATCCTTCTTCCATCCTCTACAATCGGTGTGACCCAATGTAATTTTCCTATGTCCTCCAAAAGAAGGTCAAGGACATGGGCAGCACATGGTGTCCAAAAAATTGTCTGGTGTCTATCTTGGAGGATTCTTCCTGCTGCCACATATGCCGCTGCATTGTCAGTTATGATTTGCACGACATTTTCAAGCCCAACCTCCATGCACACTTGCTCCAACATTCTAGCCAAATTTTCTGCATTTTTTACTATGCTGGAGGCATCTACGGATTTCAAGAACACCACCTCATTTTTGCAAGAAACCAAAAAATTTATGATGGTACGGTTTTTTCCATCCGTCCACCCATCAGAAAGAATAGTGCAGCCATATTGTTTCCATTCTTCTTTTTGTTCTTGTATCACTGCCTTTGCCCTTTCAGTAGCATTAGAAAGCAACCTACAAGTACAAAGTGAAATTAAGTACACAATTTTAATTTGTAAACAAAAAAATAACTTAAATTAATCATAAATTAAACTTAAGAAACATAAAATTAAATTAAAGAACATAAACTAATTTCTAACCTTCCACTCAATTCTTTGCGCGAAGGCGCCTTGTAGCCTTCCCCGCAACTGTCAATGCGGTCACCAAATTGTCCCAATAACGTGAGCTTGCCACATTGAAAGGGATGTTGTTGAAGTAGCAAAAATCGGCACAAGCAACATCTGCATGCTCACGCACCTCCTTATTCCACCCAGTTGCCTCTAAAGAAGGTTGTGCACCAGGTGTGTTTCTAGGAACAAAAAAATCACCAATGTGTGAACCTGTGGCTCTAGGGGTCTGTGTTGATCCTGCCCCTGGTACTCTAGTAGAGGAAGATGAAGGCATGGCGGTGGTGGTGGGTTGCCTTCGCACACGTGGACCATGAAGAGAGCCCACTATGTCGGCTACTACATCATCATCATCTGACAGTGAGTCAAGGTTGATTGCACTTGCAACACCTTGAGAAGAAGCTATGGCAGCTTGCATTGCTGCTTTTGCCTTCGCTTTTTGCATTTTTTTTCTTCTGCAGCGGAAAGTATTGCATTCATTTGTCTTTTGATTTCCTCATTGGTGTTTATGCAAGCCTTAGCATCACGTCTAGGGATGCCTGCAAGGTGGTATTTGAGGCGATTGATGCCTCCACGGTAAATTTCTTTACATCTAATGCAATACACTGATCCAGGTTCCGGTCCTTCATATGCATATCTCCAAGCGGGATCTCTAGCTCCTTTTGGACGAGTGCCTACATATTCCCCACTCCCAGGCACGGATGGGGCTGAGGTAGGGGTAGAAGCGGATTCAGAAGCCATGATCAATTAACTTGTTACCTACACAGTACACACACAAAGTGAAATCACAACTTGTTAGTTTTTTGATAGAAATTTTAAAAACAAGCTAAATTAGATTAAATCAAAATTGAAAATTTCAAAATAGATTCTAAACTAATCTAAGATTATAAACAGTAAACTAATTTAAGATTTTAAACTCTAAACATTTTCAATTTTTCATCAAAAAAAATGGATTAAAAAAAGAAAATAATAAACTAGGGTTACAAAAAAATGTGAAAAAAATGTAAAAATCAGAAAACTACTTTAAATTAGTAACAAATTAAGCTAATATATAAATTTAAACATGTTTTCAACAAACAAGAAGAATCAAAATTACAAAAAATAACTAGGGTTTGAAGAAAATTTGAAAAAAATGAAAAAATCAGCAAAATATGTAAAAAAATCAGAAAAAAGTGTCACAAATTCTTGTTTTGTTGAATCTAAATCTTCTTTTAAACATATAAATGTATTTGAATTTGTTTTATAGTTCATTCATGATGTTTTTTAAACATACAATCAACTAAAAAGAAGAAAAAATGAAAAAAAAAGAAAGAACAAGAAAAATTAGAAAACCTACCTTGAAATCCAATTTGCCTTCGAAATCTGATGAAAATCCCCTTCAAATCTCGTCTCCTCGATGCAAAATCACTGAAAAATGGTGCAAAATGTTGTGGACTAAGTTTTTGCTTTGCCAAGAGTGAAGAAGAGATGAAAAAAGAAAATGAAATGATCATTTTGCCGGCCGCGGGCTTAACACACAGGTCGCGCGGGTTTTTTTTAAAAACTCGCCGAGTTTTTTGAAAAACTCGCGAGTTTTTCCAGTGAGTTTTTTGCAAAAATACGGTCTGTACTTTCTGCGAGTAAAACTCGCAAAAACTCGTTTGCGAAAAAAACTCGTGAGTTTTTGGCGAGTGAGCCAACTATGGTTGGAACCACAATTATGAGGATTGTTGAGGAATTAGCTAGACTTGAGTCCAAATCCAAGGCACCCTCAATGAGCTTACAAATCGAACTAATGAACTATGTGAGTTGAAATCCTAGACTTGCCATGTCTACAAAATCAGCGGATAAAAAAAAATTAAATAACATCCTTGTCTACACTAAAAAACTACTCATACTTTAAAACACTATCTTTCCCATTTTGAGCTTATTTTCACTTTCCCATTGCTTTCAAATTATTTTCAATAGAGTTGCATGGAAACCAATATTATTTCAAATTCAGATACAATGAATCTTCAAGATCCCCTGACATGGAGATGGCTACATATGAGATTTACAAAATTATAAATATATACAGTTATTATACATTTAAGGGTATATGAAATAACTTAAAAAATATCTAATAGTATATATTGTTTGGTTTTAACTTTTTAATATTTTATTATCTTAGTAAGGTCCTTGTGGCTTCAAAGGGGTTTTTCTCCTCGACCGTACCTATATCACGACAAATAATGTGCCAAGTGTGTTGTACTTGAACTTGTTCCTCAACCCACTAGGGGTTGCTGCCTCCAAACCCCCACTCTAGTTTTTTTTTTTTTTTTTAAAAAAAGAAAAAAAGAAAAAAAATGTTTTCTTCTATGTTGGATATGAGATAAATGAAGATAAATAGATTTAAAAAAGAAAAAGCATTGGACTTCACAGATTTCACCCTTGACACTGCAGTTTGCTAAAATGTGTGAATGATCAATGGGGCAGATTCTAAAGATAGAATAAAATTGTATTGCAACTCCTATTCATTCACGTAAACCAATAGCCAAAGGCATCAATAGCATTTAATATGTTCCAGACTCTACGTAAAATTGTTATAACCACAGCCACCTTGAAGATTGGTAGGGTAGACTTCTTTGTAAATTAAAAAATGGTGGAGAAGAAGGGCATAAACGTAACAGAAAAAACATCAAAGATGCAGAACTCACTAGGTATTTTTACAGGCTATTTTTCATCAACTGGCTAACTTTCCAGAAAAAAATTAAAAATTAGATTCACCAAGTACCAAACTTCCAAAAATATATTTGCCAGGGTTTCCTATGAAATAGACAAAAAAATCAGATTAGCCAAAATATGCATTTAATAATTGTAAAATTTATGTTCATCTTCAAACTTAGGTCAAATTCATATTTTTGAAGGGAAAACTTTCAAGCCAACCATTCAATTAGTTTTGCTTACCAATCTGCAGTTGTAAAATATTTTCCTTCCCTCAAATTTTCCCTATGCAGAAAGCAACATTTGAGGGGGCTTAAAAAGTAAATTTGGGTATTGAATAACCTATGCCATTAGAGATAGTTGAATTTGATTCTCCAAGGAACGACCAATATCAAATAAGCAGAGATTTAGTAATAACGCAGATAAAGCAGTGAAAGAGATGGGGAGCCCCAAATGTATGATTGCTAAAATGGAATATTAACAGAGAAAGAAGGTTCAGTTTCTTATTGATTCTATTAGTGAACTGTAAGCCTCATAATTTTAGAGAATGGAGGTATTCTTGTTCATGTAGGACTTGGATGAAGGAGAAAAAAAATGAAGATGATATATTGGTGATTCACATTATTGGAGGGCTGTGCAGGCTAACCCTCATCTAGGGTCATTTTCCCATGGAAGAGCTATAAAAGCAGTCCATCATTCTCATAAATGTACCAAAAACATAACAGCAGGAACAACTGGCTTGCAAGTATCAAGAACAATCTAAAATACATGCAGAAGTGGCAAAAATAGACCTCTAGAAGTGTCTCCCACAAATTTTTTGACTTTAGGGCCAAGTCATTATACCCAAGGAATCAAGTTGTTAGCAGTTTAGAAGAATTGAAATCTTGTTTTATTGTCACCATCAATGTAGTTAGAAAGAGGATATATGTTTTTCTGCAATTGAAATCAATGCAATGTCCCCATGTACCTTTTTCCCACCACATTTCCAACCAATCAACTTACACATAGATAGCATTTCAGATCAAGCAACTTATACATATGATTGATTAGCTTGAATGTAGATGACCATACCATGCAATTATTGGCCCCTGCAGCCCATTACATGGTTTTTCCCTTCGGTGTGCCTTCTTTCCAGTAGCAATGCTCTTTTTAATGTATACTATAAACAACTAATGTAACACACTAATTGAGCTATGTAATTTCCAAGAGTTGTAACACCGAAGGCAAATGATAAATAAATTCATACAAATGAAAAATGAGGTTATGTGGTTCTATAATTAACTTCAATAACTCTAGTCCCAAGATTACAAAGATACTCTCAAAATATTAATAGAGCATAAAAATTCAACATCTTAGAGCTCTAAAACCTAATATGATTATATAGTTAACTTATTTAACTAGCATTATGTAATAAAAGGTAATTGAGAAATACTTACTATTTGGTTGCATTGAAAATTGCTCAAAGATTTTACTAGAATTAATTTGGTAAAGCTAATAATGAGGTAAAACAGAAAGTAAACCTTTGTAGAAAAAATCATATCCTTCAAGGTATAAATAGCATCTGAAGTAAGTTTGAAGCATGGAAATTGCCAGTAAGCAAAATTCTTTATTACTCTTCAAGAAGTTGTATGAAGCTAAAATAATTAATAGAAAAAGTGTAAGCCAAAACAATAAGTCAGTATGTTTTTTTCCAAAGAAAGTGTATTACAAAATGGATCTTCCAAATCCACTCCCTTTCAGCTAAAGTACAATCATTATGTAGCTTACCTTGCCTATTGGATAGGCAATAGGATAATAAAATTGTAAGCCAAAACAATAAGTCAGTATGCTTTTTTCCAAAGAAAATATATTACCAAATGGTTCTTCTAAATCCACTCCCTTTCAGCTAAAGTACAATCATTATGTAGCTTACCTTGCCTATTGGATAGGCAATAGGATAACAAATGATCATAAGGATTCGCACAAGCCAAACCAAATTTGCACCTATAGCAAGTCCATATTGTGAACATAATGCTTGTGGTATAACCTGCATAATAAGAAAAGTGCACCTTGTTTATGTCCCAAAATAGCTGAGTACAGAACACACTAAATAGAACAAGTGTCTACTACAATCTTAATAACATGAATAAAGCAACAAAGAGTACATTCAAGATTAAGTTATCCAATCAATTTAAGCAATTTAGACAAGCTAGAAGTTTGTTTCACCTCCCCAAAAGCTAGGACAAAAGTCACTGAGAGAATGACAGCAACTACAGTGCTGAAGATCTTATCCAGATAGATTGGAAGAGCCTGCCGAACAAGAGCAAATACATCACCATGTCTACCATGCCCTTGAGTACAAGTTGAAAGATAATATAGAAACAAATAAGTGCATAAGTTATAATAACAAAACAAAGCCTAAAAAATTTGAAATTGATTTTACCCTACATGTGGAATCCAAAAATATCCAGAAAGCCAAACTAATTGCAACTTACTGATATAGAAATCTATATGCTTTGTCTTATTGAAAAAGGCTAAATTGGGAAGATCAATGAACTAAGCTTAAGCACATCAGAAATCACCAACATTAACCTTGTTGAGTTGAATCTCTCTCATTTCAATTGATCCATTAAAGTACTATTATTGTCTGTTGGCGTTTCAATTAGCACCTCTGGAGTGCTTATTGGAAACGGACAGCTATTGCAAGTGTGTTAGTACATGCTCTTCGGATTATAGAGAGGAAGATCTCTCTTTGCTGATTTTATACTGTAAAAAAAGGGGTGTACTAAGATTTCCTATCTTTTTTACTCAGCGGTAGGACACAAGGGTGCATAAACCAATGCGCCGTAGCTAAGCTTTTTCTCTGGTTTCCGCAGATCTTAACTACGACTAACTAAGCTTCTAAACTATCCTACCTCCTCAAGAAAAACAGAGCATGAGGGCATAGGAGCGAAATGGTATGGTTGGATCACTTGAATCCTCCGTCTCAATGGAATATGGCCGAGGCTCTGAACCTTCGGATATATACCAAGATAGGGCTCGATACAAGCAAACACTCGTTACGGTAAACTGGATCTGAGACTTGCCAAGGAGGAGGAACCCCTATCCGAGGTATAGGCTTGGAAGCAGCTCACTGGAAACAACAAGGAACGATGGCCTTTCTAACAGGATTCCCGAGGAGGTGACGACACCTGTCCAAAGTCTAGGCTGCAAGAAAGATCATTAAACAACATCAAACGATAATGATTGATGACAAAATATCCAAGGAGGCGACGACACCTGTCCAAGGAGGAGATTGAAACAATGCACTATTTAAAAACAAGACTTTGAATAACTCAAATAATTAGATCAATCAAGCTTGCACCATCTGATTTATTCTTTAAGATTCTTCAAAGAATTACAAAGGTCGGGACAGCAAAGGCACGAAATCATGCACAATTGCGATCAACCAACGAACTCTCATCCAAGAGTGAACAGATATAAACAAGCGAACTCTGGCAACAGTGGCGCAGCAATTTTGCTAGCAAATAAAGGTTAAACAAATAAAGAACCTAAGGCTCTTATTTATAGGAACTCAAAGGAGTAGGCAACCCTAAAATCTCCTTGAGTTAACAAACAGTTCTTGCCAATCAGCAAGATATTATTCTATGTCTAAATGTAGGTGAGCAAACAGTTAACTGGAAATCTACTTCAGTTAACTGAAACTAAACAAAAGTCAAACTGGAAGTCTACCTCAGTTGACTGACACCTAACTAAAAGTGAACTTATGTTACAAATGTGTCTCCAAATAGACATCCACCTTTTGAGGAAATCTGAGATCCACAAATCGTGGGAGTCAAATAGACATCCTAGATTAGTGGGATCTGACATGCATGATCTGTGGAGATCTGGAGTCAACTTGGAAAGGGGCATCAAGTTGACTTCAGTCATCATTAATGCTATTTGGAGGGTAGGACGTCCTCCCTTGGTGCTTTACACCTCTTCACCACTGGTCAACAAAGTCTCTATCCAGTCATTGACCTCTTCGGCCTCCGGGCAATTAATGCTCTTCAAGATGACTATGTGGCGTCTAAGCATTTCTTCACCCGTCGTAAGCTGCTGATGATAGGTTATGCATTGGGCAGCTGCTTCATCTAACTGGACAGACATGGCTGCAATTTTGGCTAATTTGCAGCCATTGGGATCTTCAAGGAATGAAGATCGGATGACATCCTGGAATCGTGTCTGCACGGTTTCAAGTTCCACATATTCTCCTCCTTCCCGCTGATATTCTAACTCCGGGAAGGATATTACCAACGTTCTTGCGAAGTTGATAATATTGGCGACGAAGCGTCTATAGTCAATCAGCTCCACAGAGTTGGCATCATAGGCTCTCACCTTGTATGCCACCTGTTCTTTCCACTCAAAGAGATGGTGTTTATTTTCTGTGGTCGTAACTGATTCATATGCTTGTTGCAAATCAGCAACTGTCGCCTCCTCTCTCGGCC
Organism: Sequoiadendron giganteum; assembly: GCA_007115665.2. Lineage (NCBI taxonomy): Eukaryota > Viridiplantae > Streptophyta > Pinopsida > Cupressales > Cupressaceae > Sequoiadendron > Sequoiadendron giganteum. The sequence continues at coordinate 556,856,202 of CM021103.1, forward strand.
TCTCTTGAGCTGCCTTTATATCTGACTTCTGGATTTCTGATCGAAGTCCATGTGCTCTGTCTCTCAGCTGATATGCTTCTGTCAACACACACCGCCCTTTGACAACAAACTCATCCACTTGACGTCTCAAGTGTTTACCGTATGTAATCAACTGATGATGGTTCCTTTCAGCTGGGAGATCCAACAGTCCTTGAGGCAAAGCCGAGGAGTTTGGAGTGTCATGTATCAAACTAGAAATGTACAACTTTAGCTGACGGATTTCAGCCTTCAAGGCTGCTTTGTCTTGTCCATCTTTTGTCATCCTTTCTTTGACACTCGCCGAGGCAATTCCAAGAAGGTCTGCCTCCACCTGTCGAGTGGTCTTTCCAAGGTTCACCTTTGAAAGCGTGAAATCCTCAACCCTCACATTATGTATATCTTTGTCTTCAGGTGGGGCAGCAGTCTCTATGATGACCTCGTTCTCTGCATTCTTTTCTACATGTGTCTGCTTCTTCAACTTCTTTACCGGCATGTCTTGTGGGACATGATGGAATTCAGAGAAGTCAAGCTGATATGAAGGCCTCTCCCTCTTTCTCCCAAGCGAGCTTTCCAGCCAGATAGAATCTCGGCTAGCATCGCTGGGAGGAGGAACATAGGTCCCCTGAATGCTAGAAGAACGAGACTGTGCCGTGGCAATGTCTCGTGGTGGCGAGTCCAAATCAATAGGACTTTGTGACCTCTGTGATGGTGGTGAAGCTGGTGGCTCTGTTTCTATCACTGGCACCGCTTCTGCTACAACTTCTTCTACAATGGTTTCCGCCTCTACAGCGATTATTTCAATCACTGGTTCTTGTGTAGTTGCAGCGGTCTCAACTGTCTCAGGCAAATTGGTGGCTGTCTCCACCTGTACCTCTTGCCGGCTTGTGCTGGCAATTCCTTTTCTCCCCCATGTGCTTCCTGACATCCGCATTCCTTCTGGAGGAAAGCTCATCTTCTTCTGTCTGGGTTTCCTCCTAGACGTGGAAGGTAGTGTAGACTGAACCGCTGGCGGCTCTGATCGGGGAAGTACTACCTTCCTTGTCCTTTTACTGTCCAGGTAGAGTTGACTGTGTCGAACTACTCTACCCGTTCTTTCCTCAATAGACGTACTCTCTTTCGCGTACCAGTCTACCTTGCCGAGTGGTTGTGAATCTACTAGACCCGTGAAGAAGGAAGAAAGAATAACTTCTCCTTCGTCTTCAGATAAGCCCTCGATGTCTTCTGACATGAATTCTGCAATCTGTGAGAGCTTGAATCTGCTATGGTTCCTTCTTCTCACTTCGAACTCATCTTCGCAGTTGACCCAAAAATCTTCCATGAAAGGTTCATGTGATGATCTTTGCTCAAGGTGAGCTGCGAAGATGCCTCTGGGGTCATAGGATGGCCTCCTGTCGATGAGGTACTTGAGATTAAATCTCACTATTTCTTGGCTTATCAACCTTGCATCAGCTGCTGTTCTGCATCTGTAGAGTCCCATCTGAAGAGGAAAGTTCACTGCAGCCTTTTTCTTTACGCGAAGGTAAGAGTGAACATCGGCCAATTGCCTCAGGAATTCCATGAACACTACCCTATCTGAGGGGTAACGTGGCATCATGGCGGGGTGGCCATTATAGCCATACACGCGTATGTAGGTGAAAGTGGGGAATTGTATGAACCAATCCGCCCAGTCCACCATTGCTGCCTTAGCTGCTGGTGAAATACGCACGTGCATCTCATGGTCTAGCTCGTGCACGGTGTGCATAGTAAAAAGGTCATTTATTCTTTTGAAATGTCTTTCCGCTAGAGTGAACTCCAAGCGAGGAAAGTATTCTTGTACCTTTTGCACACCCAGGGTTCCCACAGTGTTTAATGTTCTGAAATCGCCTTGGAAGGCTATCAGGTAGACCAGGTATGAACACATGTGGAAACGGTGCTCTTCTAGAAATCCGGTGAATTGTTGGTGGAGTGTGTCACTGATCAGGGAGGCCCAGTCGTAACGTTCTTTTCTGCTGATTATCTTGCCAATAATGTAGAACATCCACGGCTGGAAGGATTTTCCCTCCTCTTGTCCAGTGACTCTGCTGAGTAGGGTGATTAGCACTCCGTACTCGTCTTTGAATTCTCCTCTACCAACTACTCTGGGCAAACTGTTCCTCTTTGTTTTCAGCCAATGTTCAGCCATTATAAGCGAACACTTGTCTTTTGAAGCCTCGAATGCCTTTTCGCATTCTGTCACTGATATGACCTTCTTGGTAGGGCATGGTGGGATTGCAAAACAAGTCTCTATGTCTACTGGCTTCAAGCTGCAAATCACCCTCCCGTCAACTGACAGGATCTCTCTTGTAGTCGGGTTGTAATGCTTAGTGCAAGCAATTACAAGCTCGATGCTTTGTAAGGTGATTGGAATAGATGCTGCTTGAAACAAACCGGATTCTTCGATGTTCTGCAATGTGATTTGATTCATGCCCTCCAAGTCTTCAGAACTGACCTCTGGATTTTTCTGCCATAAGTCTGTATCAGTCGTTTTCAGGTAATCATGGTATAAGACTGTTTTGGTCTTGTATTGTACCTGAGAGTACTGCATTCTGAAAACCTTGAATATTGACTGGGCACTTGACCCTGTTCTGACACTTTTCTGGAAATGCTAAAAATAGCCTCGCCGGGGGTAGTTTTTACGAAAAAATCTGAGACATGGGTTTTGTTAAGAATGATTTTCTAAACAGACCCAGATCGTCAGAAATTCGAAAAAACGAGTTTTTCTTTGACATGCAAGAGCCCTTCGGTGGCAGAGGCAGCAAGGGCACCAGAAAGTGATTTTTCTCGAAAAAATCTAACACATGGGTTTTGTTCGTGCTTCAGAGCCAAACAAACCCAGTTTGTCCGTTTTTCAATATTATGACTTTTTTCGGAAACCCTAAAAAATAGGGGCAGCAGGGCTACTTTTTCTGAAAAAATCTACCATGTGGGTTTTGTTGAAAAAGCTGTGCTGATCATACCCAGTTGGTCAGATCTGTGAAAATCTGTCGTTTCCTGTGACATGCAAAAGAAATATAGACAGAAGTAGAGGAAATAGACAGAAGATGGATTGGAAGTTATAAACTGCCACTTGTAATAATCTGTCTCTGGAAACAATCTTGGGAGAAGAATGCTTTTACTGCCAATTATCTTCAAAAATATTGAAGATCCGTTCAAAACCCCTGCCAGATCTTGAAAACTTGTTCTTGGGAGCTACTTGATGTTTTATCCTTCAACCTGCAAAAAGAATAATGAGGAAAAGGGACGCCTAGCATGAATATAAGGCAATTAGGGTTAAGATCCACAAAGTATGGAAGATAACTCATCATTCAGTCCTGATTTGGAGTTCCAAAAGATGATTTCCACTGATTGTGGAGTGTTTTTCTCTTTTTTGGCTCCAAATTTTGCTAACTCAAGTCAACATTTCTGTTTGACTTTCCTTTAGGCGTCCAACCTTGAGTTTGATCTTTTTTGCCTATTTTGCAAGCTGAAGTGCTCCTGTTTGATCTTCGATTCAGGTTGCTCAGTTGATCTCGAGCAGTATCTGACAGTTCTGTTGTTGAGGCAGGATCAATGTGACTAGATATGCCTGGGAGAGGTTAGCTCAGAAAACTGAGTTTAGGCCTCCAGAAAGAAGGGCGCCTTTTCTTGAAAGGGGCGCTTTTGACAATGCCTTAGTCAATTTTCACTGACTCGTTCTTCGTTTTGACCTTTTCAGACCCTCTTTGCTTTGATCTGACGTTCCCGATGTTTGATGAATCAGATGATTCTGCTTGATGATGTGTCGGGTAGCTGGTTCAGTCTTGTTCACGATGCCTGACTTTGCAGTGGCAGCTGGCAAGTTTTGGGCCTCCAAACTAAAGGGCGCCCCTGGCCAGCAGGGGCGCTTTTAGCTTTTGCCTAGTTTTATCTTGGTTGTGGACTGCCAGCCTTTGACCTTCTTCATCAGTCGATTGATTTGTCGGAAGTTCTTGCTGATAGTCTCGCTGACGAGATAGGTCATAGCTGAGAAGGTCGTCTTGGGAGGTAGTGAAGATTCCGGCTGAATCTGGACACCTTTAGGAAAGGGCGCCTTTCCTTGAGAGGGGCGCTTTTAGCCATGCCTTAGCCATTTTCTGGCTTATCTTTCCAGTTTTTTAATTTTGGCTTTTTCTGCTTGATCTCGTCTCGTGATCGTCTGGTGTGTCTTGTGGACTTGCTGTTAGATTGATCACGTAGCCGGGAGGAAGCTGGAAAGATATCATGTATAAAGCTACAGCTCTTGGATTCATCTGATGTCTGCAACTGAGGGGCGCCCCTGGCCAGCAGGGGCGCTTTTACCTTGAAGTTTTCAGATTTGGCACTTCTGTCGTCAATGGATCCTCCATACTTCGCTAACGGTCGGTCAATGATTGCTAAATCAGATAATCTTGCTGATTGTTTCGTTGTCGAGCTAGTATGAAAGTGAAGAGGATGACTGTTTTGACACTGCCAGATGATTTGATTTGCCCTCTAAGGTTCAAGGGCGCCTTTCTTCATGAGGGGTGCTTTTAACCACTGTAGACTATGTTTTGCCTTGGTAGACAAAACGTGCACCTTCCAGACTTAGCCAAATTTTGGCCTTTTCCGTTTTTTGAGAATCTCCTTCGTTGAACATCATCATTTTTATCTTTTTCCGCCATGGTTTCTTCGTTGAAGCTTTTGAGGTTTAGCTTTCAGCACCTGGTACTGGCCAATCTGCCATTAATGGCTGCGGAGCTCCTAACTTTGTTCCTGAAAAATAGAAATAGACCCACCAGAGTAAAACATATTTTTTGATAATTCTGACTTGATCAGTGTGATCGTGAAGGCAATTAAGCCTATCAGAATTATTTTCAATCATTTCCGGGAAGGTCCTATTTTTTAGGGTTTCCATAAAAATAGGGGTGTAAAACCCTAATTTTCGTTTTTTCAAAATTTTAACCATAGGTTCCTTGACAGAAACCCACAAGGATTTCATATTTGGTTTGACCTAAAACATACTTTAGATGGCATTTTTACGTTGTTTAGCTCAATTTAAGCAGAATGTCAAAAATTTCATTTTGGGTATAACATTGTCCAAGAAAGCTTGTCATAGTTTTCTTAGGAGGGCAGCAGATGAGATCAAAGATACAATTAAGGAGAAGAACAGAAACAAAACATCAATTTCAACAGGTTTTTCACTTCTGTTACCCATTACTTTCTTTTCTTTATTTGCATTCAAGCAAGCATATATTTTGCATCCCATGAGAGCATAAGGACTATCTCCGCAAAACAGTGTGAAAAGAATCTTACAGGAAGTGGTACAATGTGCAAGAAAGGTGTCCATGGATCCATAGTATTATGAATATTTTGATTTCCATAAAAAAAAGAAGAATTGGATTGATTAGAGGAAAAAAAAAGGAACCATAAACTAAACAATTTGAATGATGTCAAGGATAAAAAATCAAACCATAAAGAATATCAAAGACAAAAAAACTCTCTTTTTCGTTCTTTGTTTCTGTCTGTTAGAAAGGGAACAAGGGGTTTTCATTGCAAGGGAAGCAAGAAGAGAAATTTTTATCAGACTCAAGGCATAGGAATTGATTTTGAGAGCAGGGACAATAGTGGGTGGCAAGAATTCTTCTCTCCAAGCCATTGTTTTTTGTTTATATTGTCATCCATGGCTTCCAAGTTTTGCTTCACAAATTAATGTGGCGTTAGCTGCATCAAAACACCAAAGTAGGTAAAGTGGATAATATCCCCTTTGGAATTAGGGATTTGTGGGTTGTGTTGGGACTCAATATTGTCGTGTCAAATTTTGCTTTAGTCCTTTCCCTGCTTGTGTCTTAGTGGTGTGCGACCCATTCTAGATAACTGATTTGAGAAAGTTTGAATGGGTTATCTTGCCTTTATTGTGCCTCTGGATGTTTATTAATGGCCCCTTGTGCATGCCTTAGTCAAAAAACCCAAGCTACAGAATCCAAAATCGACTAAGTGCTGCTTTATCAAAATTTCAAGGTTTCACTTACCTGCCTACCATCATGCCTTCTCTATTGTCTCCGAAGTCCAATCTCTGAAGTTCGCATTGATCCTCTTTGAAAACTAACTCAAAGAGTTTTACCATTCCAAATGTCCTCCACAAGTGGTGCAGCCAAGCAGAGGTATGGCCTACAATATGAAGTGGTACAACTAACATACAATTAATCGAGCCGCCCCAACCAGGAACTCAATTCATCCTCATCAGAACTTCAATCAATCACTCCAAAATCTGCAAACTAAACATCATCAAAGTATTCATACTAAAAAACCAAAAAACTGAATACTTCTAATTATCTCCAATGGTGAATTATGGCTGGAACCACACAAATCTAGCTTGGGACTATCTTGCAATTCCGAAACTAGAAATCTATGAGGGATTTTGCCCTCAAAGATTGTAGAAAACCAAAGCCATTTCAGCAACATAACATTATCATTCTTCAACATATGCAACAATGAGCCCCAATGTCTCCTTATATAGAGTATGAGAGGTTAAACTCCAATTTAAAATATTAATTAATTCACCTTTTCCATCAAATTCCCTTTTGAAATAAAATAGAACATTTTTCATGTGCAAGATCCCCATATTTCTCCTAGGCATCCAAATGCGGAATTAAAATACCTTTTTGAAAAGGTATTACACTTAAGTTATCAAAAATAATGATAAAACATTATACTTAATCTCGCTGAAGATAGTCATATGTTGTTTTTTGAACTTACAAATTCAAAGATGGAGCACAACGAGCACATGAGGGAATTTGTAGCAAGATTTAATCGTCTTATTACATGACTTTCTTCTACACTTAATCCATCACCGAAGATTCTAATGAGTTGTTTCATAATCCTGAAGACAACAAAAGAAATAGAATTGACAGATGCACATAAACATGCCATTGATTTGGAGGATAATATGATCACCTCCGGTAAGATGATGAAGGACTCAATCAGACCTCTAGTTCAGTGTTCTGTAGATCCACTACTACAAAAGGTAGCCAATGAAATGCTGGTACTACCACCACCACAATACCAACCTCAGTAGCCGTACCATCCGAAAGGAAATAATTTTCAGCCTTTCAATAATTACAAGTTGTGGTTGCCAACACCTCCACCAAGACAAACAGTTGAAGCTGCACACAATGCAGTGTTTTGTTCTTTCCATGAGACTGATGCACATACCGGTTCTACATGTCCTGAGAACTTAAGAATGAATCGAATCATGGGATACATTGATGCCGCACCCATTTCAAGTTTTGGTCTCTACAACAAGTTCGAATGTTGTCTTACCACAAACGGACAACTTCGATGTCGACTCTTTTGTGGGATACTTTGAACCCGTTATTGAAGAAAAAGAAGCCCCTCGCCACTACTCTCTTGCAATAAATCATAGAAGAAATTCAATGCCAGTGTTTACACATACTCTCCACTTGAAAGCGGAAAAGGAAGAAGAAGAGAGGCGGAGATCTAAAGAACAAATTAAGGAAGTGGTTGCAACTTCCACTTTTAAAAATTCATAAGATAATGCTAAAGCGGTTGCTCAGGACCCATCTTTAGCAAATTTTGACATTGTAAACTCCATGATGAAGACAGAGGTTAAGATTTCACAAATGGAATATCTACATGATCACCCTGAGCAGCTGGACAAAATAATACAATATGTAAAGATAGAGGCTTCAATTCAACCTACATTGCTTGGGTCATCTGTTCCAGCGGAAGAAAACCCTAAACCCTTCTATATGTCTCTATATATAGGAGGATTCAAACTAAGCAATTGCATCATAGATTCAGAAGCCTCAGACAGTGTCATGCCTCTACAAGTGATGAATGCATTAGAACTTTCATGCACTAAGATGCAGGACAAGCGTTATTCACTTGAATCTAAGTCGACGCCATTGGTCGGACAATTGAAGGACGCTCAAGTAAGGTTGGCAGCTTGTCCGAAGAAAAAGTTAATGATGAATATCCTAGTGGTTGACATTCCAACCAACTACGGGATGTTAACTCGGAGTTTCTGCAAAGATCTTTGTGGTGCAATGCAGTTAGATTGGTCGTCTGCAACCATTCTTGTAAAGAAGGGAAAAATCAACATAGAACCTAAGCCCAAATCCCGATTCATAGTGGTGAAATCCCCAAACCTTGTAGCCCAAATTCTATATCAAGAAACGGGTCCTGGTAATTATGTGATTGTCAAAAACTGAAGACCAGAACATTGCTTGTCCTGAAAAGAGACTTACAGAGGATACAAAGTTATGGACAATGCAATTCGATGGGGCTTGTTCAATTGTGGGTTTAGGGGCAAGGGAAATGATCATCTCCCCTAAAGGATAGTTGTACCCATTTGCATATTGCCCACAATTGGAATTCACTGAAGCTATGAAAGAGGCACTTTTGTTAAGCTTCAAAAATTTTGAAGACATGGGAATCGAACTCCTATGTGTTAAAGGCAATGTAGAGCCAATCAAAGGATATTTCCAGGTCAAAAAGGATCACCTACGACATTATAGAAACCGAGTTTGGAACTCGATTGACTAGTTTGAAGCATTCAACATCTCGAGGATGGACGACAACAAAACTAATGCCTCGAGGGTATCAGCTTTCCCCTTTGTGTCATATTTTGACTTTTGTCAGAGTACCTTTGCCTGGATATATGAAAACCTGAGAATCTTCATCCCAAAGGAAATGTCTCTTGCAATACCCATCAAAAGAGAAGTGAAGCCTTTCAGGCAAAAGCAACATCGATGGAAGGCTCTTCCCACTTCCATACAACGGACAATATCCAAAGTACTTCATCCCTTTGGGGGAGGAGGAATTTTCTTTGAATAATTTTTTTTTTATTTTTCATTATGTCGTAATGTATTTCCCTGTTTCGTAAAAGTTTTGTCGTGTTTTAGGTGATTAGGTAGTCTTGTTTTAGGTAATTTTAAGGAAGTTCCAACCAATAGGTGATTAAGAAATGATCCTAACTCTTATGCCCAACTGATAAGACACTGATCTACGCTAAATATCCAGAGATTATTGGTTCTCCTATGCCATAAGTATCCGACATGGTCCCCAAATAGAGCCAAATGTCGTACCCAAAATTAAAAAATTTGCTTCATTAAGGTATTTTGGTAAAAATGGTCAAAATCTTGTAAAATTGTTGTCAAAAGTGAAAAAAGGTCAAAATGTCTAAAAAATAGCAATTTTCTATATTTAGATATTTCTAAACAACAAACGGATGATGGGTTTTTTTTTGGGTTTATTGTCAAGAGGATGCTTGCACAATTTTGAAATTAGGGTTTCATGCCCCTATTTTTAGAAAAACCCTAAAAATAGGATCTTTTCAGAAATGGCTCAAAATGATTTTGATCGGTTAATATTTCGTCACGATCACATTGGTCCAATCAAAATCATCAGTCATTTTTCCTTTGGTGGATCTATTTTGCTTTTACAAAAGAAAAATTAGGACCTCTGAGGCTATCAATGGAGGATGGCCAGATATCAAATGTTAGAATCTAAGCCTCAAAATGTTGCACAGAATAATCCATGGCAAAAGATGCTCAAAAAATGGTGAATGGAGGAGGGGGTTTCGAAAAGTTGAAAATTGCAAAAAATAAATTGTCTGGAATGTTAAACGCTTCACAGATCATGCACGTGCAACGGTGAATGTAGTCAACACATCAGTAGTGGCAACCGACGCAATCGACAAACACGTGAAAGGTTGGTGTTGGTGTTGCACGCGGACGGCGAGCGCGATAAGCGAATGGTGATCACGGTCAACGCGGTTGATGACACAGTGAACACAAAGCTCGAGAAGGATGAAAACAATTGAAAAACGGTTGTCTAGAGCACAAAAGCGCCCATGTTGGCCATAGGCGCCCAAGTTTTCAAGTAGTCTGAAGTGCTTTAAAGGTTTGCAGCTGCAAACAGGTTCTTTCCAGAATTGAGCGAGCTTTCCAATGAATCTATCAGCCAATTCAACTAATCCATCAAATGCTCGGAATTGCAGATCAAGCAAAAATGTCTCATCAAAGGAGCAAATTGCAAATCACGAGAAAAGTGCGCCTACAAGCTAGGGGTGCACATGAATTCAAGGGCTTAAATTCAGTGGTTAGGATTTGAAGTTATGGGGGTCCTCCTCAGAATTCTTCCAGCTTCGTGATGAATTCAACATCCAATTCATGGGATCTATCAAATGCCCAAAAACGAGGATCAAGCGGGAAATGATGAAAGTCCAAGAAAGTTAAGAATCATCAAAAATCATCAAAAATGGCTAACTCTGGCAAGGAAAAGCACCCCTACAGGCCACAGGTGCCCAAAAATTAAAGCACTCTAAAGTAATTTTTAGGGTTTGCCACCTCCAAGTGATCCATCCTGATTTTAGTCCGGTTTTGCAGTGAATCCATCTGCCAGCTCAGAAGACCTGACGAACGCCGGCAAGTGAAGATTGAATGGACACCAAAAAAAAATTAAGGAAAAGTTGAAAATCATGAAAATTGACTAAGTCTAGAGCAGACAAGCACCTTGCTAGCATACGGCGCCCAACTTTTTGAAGCATTAGATACAGCTTTTGTCATGTCCCATTTTTGATAGCCACCTTGATGAGCGTTTAGCCTTTATTTATTCCCGAAGGCTAAATAGGAGAAATAAGAGAGTAAGTATCAAATTAATTATTTATAAAGTTATTTCAATAAAATAAAATTAAAAGATAACTTTATATTTAATTAATTTAATAAAGTGACTAAAATAAAATATTATATCATAAAGTCACTTAAGGGAATAAAATAATATAATTTCTAGAAGCTTCTTGAGAAGTCAATGAGAAATCTATATAAGGAGATGTTGGCTTAGCATTTGGGCATGCTTGACTTGAATCTCATTTCTCATTACCAGTTTGGTAAGAAGCTGAATGCTTTGCATTGCTCGAGGGTTTGAAGACTCTAGAGTACCAAGTTCGGTTGTGAAAGATCAACCCTAGCTGGAATTGTTAAGAAATCCATCCAGGGTTTCTACAGGTGCTTCATTGGAGAGATTTGACAGGTGCAATAGCTGATATCATAGTTTGCGGACTCTGTTGAACCCGTCGTGGACTTGAGCGTCTGTTGGCTAGCCGAGTCGACTCGCCACGGACTCGGGAGTCGAGTCCAAGAGAGTCCTAGGTCCGGACTCCCGAGTCCGACCTCAAAACTCGGTCGAGTCCTGAGGTCGGACTTGGGAGTCCCGACCGAGGACTCTTGTGTGTGGTTGGGCGTCAAAACGGGTTAAAAACCCTTTTTTTTTTACTTCTTACGTCATTTTAACTTGAATGTTTGTGATTTTCAAGTCTGCAATTTGATTTCAAGTTGAAAGAAGCCAAGAGAACGAGCTAAAAGGATCAAAATAGAGTCAAGTGATTTAACAATTCTTTTTTTTTTGTTTTCTTGCATTCAAAATCAAAAAAATCAAGAAAAATAAGGGGAAATGCTACCAATTTTTTTTCTATTTTCCTTAATGTTGGCGTAAAAACTAGCACCTCTGGAGTGTAAGTTTGTACAGACAGCTATGCACACTACGTAATGAGTGCTCTTCAAATTAGGAGGGGAAGCTCCCTCGTTGTGCTGGAATGCATGGAATAGTAAAGTAAACTAAATCCTATCTTTTTGTTCTCAGCTGGTAGAGGCACAAGGTTAAGAAAACCTAGAATGTTGCAGCTAAGTATTTTCTGGTTTCACAGATCTTCTAACTAACACTAAGCTAACTTCTTTAAATCTATCTAGTTTCCTCAAGAAACAGAGCATGAGGAAATGGAGCAGGAATGTATTACACGATAAACCTCAGGTGCGGGTTCACAACATGAAGGCAAGGTAGGCGCAACTATTTGCTTATCCGGGAAGAAGTTTATTAAAACAAACGAATAAACGGTAAACCTGGTACAGCTTCACAACATGAAGGCAAGGTAGGTGCAACTATCTGCTTGGCTGAATGAGTTTACTATCACACACATCAAACGATAAGCTTTGAGTACAAATTCACAACATGAAGGCAAGGTGGGCACAACTATTTGCTCTTCTGAATAGGCTTATGATGAACAAAACACAAGGTAAACAACTAGGACAGTATATTGTATAGACGAAACACGCATGCAATAATGATCAAACCAGCAACCCCATTTAACTAAGATTGAATAAACACCATGATAATAACATGAAGGCAAGGTAGGCACAACAATTTATTATAACAGCAATCACTCTTGAATAGATACAATAATAGCAATACTACAGGCAAGGTAGGCACAACATGTATGTTATCAAGCAAAAGTTCTAATTAACAAGGGTGAACCAATCTTGAGAATAAGCATGTTGCCGACAACGCAGGAATTCTCTATCACTAGGAAAAGCTCATTACAAATGAGCTAAACACTCTTATTTATAGACTTCAAGGTGTAGGCAAACCTAAAATCACCTTGAGTCAACTACAGTCTTGCAAGACATGCAAGATCTTATTCCTAAACCCTAATTGAATGAAACTATGCAGTTAACTGGCAAACTATCATCAGTTAACTGAAACATCTAATCTAAATGGACAAGGTGCAACATGCACGTCCTTATTGAAAACAAGTCAACTGGAATGCTATCATCAGTTAACTGAAAGATCTAATCTAAGCTCCAAGTGTACGTAGATGTTTCCAAGAAAGACATGCATGCAATGTATAACAGCAAGTTAACTCGAAAAGAAGCCTCGAGTTTAACTCTTGTGTCTAATGTCTATCTTGGAAAAGGTGGGATGCTTTGAACTGAAGTTTACTGACCCTGATCTCGGGCAATTAACCCCTCCACGAGGTTGGTGACTGCATCATCATCTAGAGGTCGTCAAATGTCTCAACTACCAATTCACTGCTAGTCAGCAACTCAAGCAAACCTGAAAAATCTCTGCATACTTAAAGTGGCCCTTCATTGGCTGGTAACTCTGGCGGCTCTGTAAACTGAAGTGATGGCCACTGTTTCTTTTGCAGCTTGACGCTTCTCACATTTTTCATGCTTTTCTTTATTGAAGAGTGTTGCATGATGAAATTGCGAACTCTTTAGTTGCGAGAAATGCAAATGAACTTGTTGCACACGCAGAAACCCAATGGTATCAACCCTCTAAACTGACCTTGGAAGACAATCAGCTATACGAGGCATGAAACCATGTGAACTTGAGTGACTACGCTTGTCAACCTTTCCGATGCACTTGATACAAATCAATGTCAACTTTTCTGATGAAATCATGAATTAAGACTGACTTGGTCTTGAATTTGATCTGCGTGAACTGTATCCAGAAAAACTCGCCTGTTGACTGTGAACACGACTACGTTCAGACAACTTCTCCGGAAAACCAAAAATCACTCCAGATAAGGCTAAAAATAACTTGTCGAAGGGCAATTTTCACGAAAAATTTTGAGACGTGGGTTTTGTGCATAAACAAATTCAAAGATGACCCGCAACATCAGAAATTCAGAAAAATGTGATTTAGGCTTGCATGCAAAAGGTTTTCAGTTGAGATCTGAACTAGCATTTAAGGGCACTGTGGGCAATTTTTCCGTGAATATCTGGAACATGGGTCTTATGTAGAACTGAATTCTAAGATGACCTAGATCGATAGATTTTGGAAAAAATGTGTTTTAGGCCCACATGCAAAGAAAACTCTAGAAAAAAGCACAGTGCTCTAGAATAGAGGCAGCGGGGCAATTTTCACAAAATAATCTAAGACATGGGTATTATCGTTGATGCTGAAATACTTGAACCCAGATGATGCTTTTCTGAAAAATCTGCCATTTTCTTTGACATGCGAAGAAAATCTAAGACGAGAATAGAGGAAAATAAGACAAAAGAATTATAAGTTTTGTTTGTTTTTTTTCTCTCTTCTTCTGTAAAAATTCGCCTATGCTTGAAGTAGAACTGATGAAACCTGCATGCAAATGGAAAACGAAGTCTGAAATAATCTTCTCTCGAACAATCTGAATCTGTAGCTACAAAGAACATTGAAATCTGGCACCTGTAGCACGTGCAGATCAATTCTATGCTCAAGATGTTTCTTGTCAACTCTGATGAAGAATAATGGATGCCATATGCATAATAAACAAGAATTTATCATCAAAGGCATGTCAAATGCATGCACAGCCTTGGAAATTGCGCTTGAACTCTAACTGAACCTTCAAAATCCACGCATGGCCTCTGATTGGCTCTCAAAACAGTTAACTGAATGAAAATATACCCTAAATAGGGTGCCACCTTCAACAGTTCAGTCAACTGACACATGCAAGCTGATCTCGCTCAGTTACAGACTAAAAATAGGCCCAGAAGAAGTCAACTTGAAAACAGTCAACTGAAGAGTTAATTTTTAGTTAACTAAATCCTTTCCTCATGCGCATCTCTTTTCTTGAATTCAAAAAGTCAAATTTTGACTTTAGGCATCCTTTCCAGACTGAAAATTTGGCTGTCGCATCAGATCAACTGGCTGACAGTTCCATCGAAGAGCAGGACCAAATCTGACAATAAGATTCCTTGAGGTGACAATCCAAAATTCATAAATCTAAGGCCTCAAAAAGATGGGCGCCCCTGGAGACCTCAGTGTTAGAATATTTTCAAGCATTTTCATTATTTTCACTGATAACTTGACCATATTTCACTTGACGTTTCCCAGCACTTGGCAAAACTTCAGAACGTGTCGACTGGCTCACTGTGGAGCAGGCTGAATTCTGAGCAAGGGCTCCTAGAGAGCACTTCATATAAAAACATCATCTAAACTTCCTAAAACATGGGCGCCCCTGGCCTCCAGGGGCGCTTTTCCCAACTAGTGTTAGCCATTTCTGTAACTAGCCAAAAACTACTAGACTTCCGACTTCCAACTGCCAAGACATCTTCTGATCCGGCTGAGACAGGCAACGGAAAGTTGGAGCTGACACGAACGAGACAAGTATCTGAAATCATCAAAAAGATTCCATTAAAGACTTCAAAACCTTGGGCACCCCTCAGGCCAGGGGCGCTTTTGTCCTTTCTGAACAGCTTTTGATCAAGTCTGAAACCTCAAATTTGACCATTGATGATGGCAACACGGCAACTCAGATTCACCTGCTGATAGATGCGTTGCGGAGCTGGACCAAAAATGGAAACAAACTTCCTGGGTGTCACTTGATCAAAAGACTCCACCTGAAGCCTCAAAAAGATGGGCGCCCCTAGCCTCCAGGGGCGCTTTTGACCTCAGTGTTAATCACTTTTTGCATTTTCCTCGTTCTGCAATGAATCTCTGGTTTTAGGTGATCTACTCCTCCGTTAGACTGGCTGGCTAGCTGATCGCGAAGCTGTCAGGAATTTGGAGAAGTCATCATGGAAGAGATAAGTCACAAAAAGTTGATTAAAGCCTCCAGAATGATGGGCACCCCTAGCTCAGAGTTGCGCTTTTTCATTCCAGACTTAGTCAATTTTACAGTATTTTACCTCGTTGAAAATCTCCTCCAAGACGAAATAACTTTTTGGACGAAACTTGCCATAGAAACATCACCGAAGCGTTTTGAGCTTAGCTATCGACACCTGGCACCTGACCATCTGCCAATGATGAATTTAGAAAACCTAACTTCTCATTTGAAAAAACAAAAACTACCCACCAGGCTTAAACTGAGTCTTAACTGAAATTGACTTCACCACTGTGATCGTGAAGCAAAATAAACCAATCAAAACAAATTTCAGTCAATTGTGACAAGTTTCAATTTTTAGGGTTTTGACCTAAAAATAGGGGTCCAGAAACCCTAATTTTCAATTTTTTCAAATTTTCCCAATATCTCCATGGCATGATATTGACTCAAAGCCCATACTTGAATTGCCCAAATACTATGTTTTGACATCATTCTAACAAGGTTTAGACCATTTTAAGCAAAATGCCTTAATGAAGCAAAATGCCTTATGAAGCAAAAAAATTGGTTTGGGTACAATACTTAATAGCCTAATTCCTACTATTTCTAACTTGGTTTTGCATTTTTCTTTTTTTTTGCAAATGTTTGAAACTTTGAAACACATTTTTTTGCTGATTTTTTTGCAAACCCTTGCTGAATTTTTTTTTCCATGTTGAACTTGAAACAACAATGTCGTCTTCAAATCCAAAGGGAAGGAGAAAAGACCTTGCATAGAAATATGGAATACCAAGAAATAAAAAAGGTGGAGTGACATGTACTGAATGCCAGGAGGAATAAATAAATTAAAATACCACCTTGAGAGAATACCTGGGCAAAATGTGGAGAGATGCACTAAGACAACTCCTAAGATTATTAGAAAGATGAAGGCCCTTCTTGCTAAATATGAGCTAAAAAAAGATGAAAGACAAAAAGCAAAGGATGCCCTAGCAGCAACGATGAGTGGATCCCATTCTACACCATCTATGCCCCATGATGCTGCAAGTCCAAGCATTCATGCTCCACACTCATCTTTTGGTGAGAGCCTTGAGGGTTCCTTTTCTACTACTAGTGCTGGCCAAGGTCCTTCATTAGGACCAAATTATTTTATTCCACGTAATGTTCTAGGAGCACAACCTTCACTTGAAGGTACCGGTTGGAATAAGGAAAAGCATCATGAAGCTAGGATGGTTGCTGCAAACTTTTGGTACTACAATAATCTACCTTTCAATGTTGCAAACAACCCATATTGGGAAGGTTTGGTGAATGCCCTTATAGTTGCAGGAAAGGGGTTTAAGACCCCATCAGCTAGAGATTTGAGTGGGCCATTGCTAGAGGAAGCCGTAAAGAATACACGGCTTGTGGTTAAAAGCAAAAGAAATTTTGGCGAAGAAAAGGTTAAAGCATTTTATCTGATGGGTGGACAGATGGACGAAATAGAACTCTCCTAAAAATTTTAGTGGCCTCCGATGGTGGATTGGTGTTCCTAAAATCAATAGATGCCTCCCATGAAGTAAAAAATGTTGAAACTTTATGCAATCTATTAGATGGGGTGGTCCAGGAGTTTGGAGTTGATAATGTTGTCCAAATTATCACGGACAACGTAGTTTCATATGTGGTTGCAGGTAGGCTACTTATGGAGAGGTATCCCACAATTGCATGGTCTTTGTGTGCTGCACATTGCTTGGACCTATTGCTAGAGGACATTGGGAAGATTTCATGGGTCAAAAGATTGGTTGAAGATGCAAAAAGTGTTACAAAATTTATCTACAACCATACTTGGGTGCTTTCTGTATTAATGTGAATTTGCACCCCTAGTGCAAATCCCCTTTTTGCCCTTTAACACCTTAGAAAATCAAAAGCGGAGATTTAATTCCACTTAAGCCCGTTGCTTGCAATCCACTTGGCACCTTGTTTGTGTGTCGGTGGGGGCATTTCTGTCGGAGACGCTCGCACGGCGCGGAGACGATTGCACGGCACACAGATGTCTGCATGGTGTGCTTACGTCCTTGGCAGATTCTTGCGGCTAAGACTGCAGAGGCGTTACATTTTCGATTGGAAGTCGAAGAGTAACGCCCCTCTTCGGCTGGTCGACCCAAATATGGCCGTTTTTCACCTTCTCCATATTCTTGACCATTCCATCCATTCTCAATTTTTTGCAAGTCTTGCTAGACCGCTTGACCACTTTTTGAGCATTCACTTCCAAGCTTTGTGGCAGCATTCTTCACTCCATTTCAGCAACTCAATACTCCGTCACTCCAACAAGGTGAGTACAAGACATACACCGTGGCAACAAAGACTTGAGTCCCTCTCGTTCACTCCTTCACAAGCCTTGAGCGCTTTGGACGGAGGCGTAAAGCTCTTCCCTTCTCTCCTTTTGCTTTTGATTGGGTAAGCACTTACTATTTTGTGTTGTTTCTTGCGTACGTAGCTTGTAGTTCTTTCCTTTATCATTTCTCTATACTATTCCAAACTTGGTTGTCCGTGGAGGTGGAAACACCAAGACGGAGGTCTGACTGAGGCAGGCCCCTATACAGCCCCAACAATTTACCCCTTTCTTGTGTGCAGGTGGAGAGTGCATGGAGCAAGCTGACGAGGAGAGCATTCTACGAGATCATCTTCGTCACCTTGGTGGTAATACATTTCCTTTATCATATTCGCATTTTGTTTTCTTTCCTCTTAATCTCGTTCTATCATTCTAAGCATTCCTAGACTAGGCTAGTGGTCTTCCTTATCGGTTAAGAATCTTGTCTCCTCGGTTCTCTAGCTGTACAGATGCCAGCGCACCTGTGAGACGCCAGCGCGTCACTCTGTCGTCCTGGAACTACGCTTTCGTCCTCAAACAGAGAGTTGCCTGAGACACGAATCCGACTCTAAAGGCCGACCCTTCTGGACCCCTTCCTACATTTGGATTGCAGAGTGATCAAAGTGTTCACAATCCTCATCATTCTCATCCTCGTCATCCTAACTTCCCTTTAAACTGAGGTGGGTTAGGGCAGCCTTTCCACTCTTGGCCTTTTGTGACCTGGGGCCTTGCAATGGGTGGTCCCTCTCTCTCACATTTTTGGTGAACCTGACGCGAACCAAGGTCTATCCCTTTGTCGGTGTTCCAAACTTTTTCTCTTATATCCCTTGGTCGTCGTACCCTTGTGAGTCGTGAAATTTTATGAGCTTCACGACCCAATCCACGACCTCTAGACATATTGTTAGAAGAAGTCTGCGACACCTTCCGATGGAAAAGACGAAGGTCTCCTCTAGCTTCACTACCGGTCTTTTCTCTAGTCCTGCGATTGGGTTGTCCGCACAAGAGCAAATATCACAAGGCGAACTTAGGTTTCTTGACGAAACCGATCGCGTCCCTGCTCCTCCTGCGTCGCCAACCTCTTCATCCATAGACGAGCATGAGGTTGTCCATGTCCCTTCTGAGTACGTCGTTAATCTCGGTAAAGGGTTAGGTGCATTAGAAAATCACCTAGAAGGCAACCCGAAGTTGGCTTTGGTTGCTAAGGTGATCGGTGAAATAAGATACATGGTGGAAAAAGACAATACAGGCGTAGAACTCTTTGCTAGTCTCGTCGGTCTAGCCGAAGCATGCACCCCCTCGAGTCTTGGTTGCACGATACGAGGTGGCCTCTTCAAGGAACGCGAGAGGCAGCTAGAGATGTCCATGCCTCCTACATTCGTGTACATGGCTGACATGGTCCCCTCAATCAATACACCCTCTACTTCGGGAAGCTTGGACACTGTCAAAGTAAACAAAAACCCTTTGGGTTTCCACTTCACCCCTTCTACTGCCTTTGGTGGTGGAGGATTTGGCGAAATGATGGGCGGGGGCTTTGGCAGCGGAAACTTCAGAAGTGGAGGTGCCATTGGCGGAGGCGGTGGCGGTGGAAGTCACACTGGTGGTGGTGGCATTGGTGGTGGTTCTGGTGGTGGCTTTGGCAGCGGTTTCAGTGGTCCTCTGTCTTCTAATGACCCTATCCTGAATACTCTTCTTTAGAATATGGGGAAGATGCAGAATCAATTGGCAAATTTGTCCCAGGGCTTAGCTCAACCTATCTTTCAACCTTTCTCCCGGCACAGCCCGTTGTCGGTTGCGATTCTAAACACTCCATTCCCGCTGGGGATGGGGATTCCCAAATTTGAGAAATATGGTGGTAAAGGGGACCCGCAAACACACGTGTCCGCCTTTAACACCCTATGCATAGATTTATTCCATCATGATGCATTGATGGCTAAACTGTTTCCCCAATCCCTCAAAGATACAGCACTGGATTGGTACTGATCTTTGCCCGATAATTCTATCTTCACATTCGATCAGCTTGTGAACCAGTTCTTGCGGCAGTTCCGAGCCAATATCGAACTGAAGATGACCTTCTCAGACCTTGTTCGATGCAAACAAGGGGACAATGAGAAGGTTATGGACTTTATAGCGTGATATCAATCGCTCTTCTCACAGATCTCATATCTATTACCCGAATCAGATGTGCAAAAGGTCTTCATATGGAATTTAGAGAGGCATTGGCAAGAGAAGTTCGCCCTCATGAAGTATCACTCTTTCGCACATCTGTGTGCAGCTCTACAAGAATATCAGCAAACAGTGGTTCAGTTTGGGGGTTCCTCCTCGTGCTCCCGTCCTAAACGGAGATCTATCGTATCGATCTCCGGAAAATGTAAGGCAGTTGCAAATGTAGCAACCGCTGTAGCAGTGTAGATAACAGCGGCCTCAAACGCGACCAGAAATTTACGAAACTATCGGAGTCTTATTCTTCCATCTTGCAGAGGTTGGTGAAGGATCAAATCCTTACCTTGCCTACTCCTAAACTGATTAGAGAACCATACCCTAGCTGGTATGAAGAGAACACATATTGTAAATACCATCAAGTTAATGGACACGATACCGAACGTTGTATGCGCCTGCGTCATGAGATACAGGACTGCATCGAGGACGGTGCTATCCGTCTTGATGGGAGTAAGCACAATACAAACAAATCAGTGGCGAAAGCTAACAGTGATTTGCAGATATACACGGATCCGTTTCTGTTACATTCTGCCAACATGATTATTGATCCCACCGATTCTACTTCTCACCCAAAGGCATATGTTAACGTAGCTATTGTTACTCCCTTTCCTCATCTTGTGATCGGCTTGCCAGATGTTACATTTACCTCGCAAGACGTTCCAGCAAATAGCAAACCTTCTTCGTTAAACATTCTCGCTCGCCTCAATGGCAACATTGTCACAGGGGTCCTAGTCGACCCCGCAAGTAGAGTGAATGTCGTAACAGAGGAGACGTTACTCTTCAATTCCCAGCAAAGGGAAGAATATGAAAAAACAAAATCCATCATCCGTACACATGATGGACTTTCTCTTAAACCTTATGGATCGATAACATTGTCCGTCCTAGTTGGACCTAGGACTGTAGACACGGTTTTCAATGTCATTCTCGAGTCAGACCTATTTAGGGTGAAACTAGGCATACCTTGGCTAGCTTCCATGAATGGGATCGCCTTCGTGGTTCATAAGTGTCTTAAGTTTTCCCACGAAGGTGTCGTGCATGTTGTGCATGACACTGGATATCAACCTGTGGTATCCCATGGAGGATATTCGTTAGATCACTTTTGGCCCACTCCCGCAAAGAACGAACCTACTTTACAAGAACTATGTGAAGTACAAGACTGGAGACAAGGAACAACCAAAGTTGACTCTTCTTATAGCCAAGCCGCTAGCTACCTCCTCCCGAAAGGCAAAGGAGAAGCTCTCTCCCTCCCAAGCTGACTCATCCATTCCTCTCTCTTGGGAAGAGTACTGGATGAACAAGCCTAGACTCTAGCCGTTGAGTCCGATGATGCCTCCTTGGAGAAAGCCCAAGATCAGGATATCGGATCTCCCTAATGGGTCTCCAGGGCCCTGGTATTATTTATACAGTGGAAAGAAAGGCTCGCGAAGAGAGTTCGCCTCTCGACCCATTCTTGTTCCCCCAAACAGAAAAGGGGCCACCCCTAAGGTGGTAGAGGTGACTCTTCCCGCTGTTTCCAAACCTGTTCCTCTGGCTCCCATTCAGGGGACTGCCCTTCCGCTGAAGACAATCGTGGAGGACACCCCCATGGCTGAGCAGGATCCTTCTGTTACTTCACAAGTTCCGCTTCCGGTGCAAAGATCCATAGAAGCCACCTTGCGTGCGAGCGTAAGCGCCAGCGAAAGGCTCTCTTGGCCGAACAAGCCTACTTACAAAAGGAGGAGGAGAAGACTGCATCTCCTGTTGTGTCTTCCTCTCTCCCCCCCTCTGTCTCTATTCGACCTCATTCCAAATTTCTTTTGGCTCCCACTATGAGCGCACCTGCACTTGGAAAGGTGCAAGTGTTCATCGCTCCTTCTGCAAAGCCGCCCTTGTTCACCTCCGTTTCAGATGTCCTAACTTTCCCAAAGCCCGTGGACATGCTGAACACTTTGGTTGTGTCCACTGCGGTTCTTCCCTCTTCTCCCTCGATCCTTGCTTCGTCTGTGGCGAGTTCACCTCATCCGATGAAGAAGAAGGTAGGGTGTGGTCCCTCCAGCGATGGAGGATGAAAGAAGAGCCCACCTTCCTTGAAAGGCGGCCCCACACTAACTTGTTTTGTCCTAGTGATGGAACTAGCTCCAACCTCCCCCAAGTTCGTCACTGCTCCCGAGTTCCTCGGTGAGCCTAGTAGTGAACCTCAGGTGCAGACTCCTCCGTCTACCGAGGCAAAACATGGCACTCCTTTCAAGTGCATGTTTAACTCGCTGGATGAAGTTTCGGCCCTCTCAGCAATCTTTGCAAGGTCGTTGACCTTAGACCCACAAGAGCTGAGCAACGGAGACCTTACAAGTCCCTCTACCTTAGCCCTTGTTGCGGGAGGAGAAGCTCCTCCCCTTAACATTACACCGTTGCAGGCTCGTCTTCCCTCCTACGATGATCTAGAGTGGGAGGCTGATGACCTCTTGGTTGACCAATGTTAGGGGGAAACCCTCTTTTCTTAATCTTTAGATTAGACATGTGTGTGTGTTGTGACGTGTGTTCCCCATGATCATGCTCTATGTGCGTGGTGTATGTGTTGTGAAACTTCCTCTATATGTGTCATCATTCTTCCATGTTTGTGATTGATTTTCGATGAGTTGGGGACAATGCAAAGCGTCAGGAGCATTTAGGCCTCCTTCCATGTTGATCAGATTTTTTATTTTTACTTTGTCTTCTCATGCATTCCTCACATGGCCTAATATAGTAGGGGGTTGATGACAGTTCATTTATATACTATTATTATACTTATATATATTCATGAAGCAGTTCTAACCCTGAAATACCAGGCTACCCCTACGCCCTTTGTGTGTGTTCCCTTTTTCTTTTTACTTGCTCTTTATCTTTCTCTCTTCTTTGCTTGAGTTGTCCCTTTCATGTGTGGCAATGCCTCTTCTATGTTCCTCGGTCTTTAGGAAACGCATTCGTGCCAAACAAATCTTTCCTCAAAGACCTTTTGAACACTTCTTTGTTGAAATCGCATTCTCAGCTTAGAACCCTAACGGAACGTGTTTCCTTCATCATGGATTTGTAAAGAAAGGACTTGGAAATCCTCCTCTGAAGCGCGAACGGCCTTAGTCCTCCCCTCGCATGAGCACATCTCCTTCCTTTCGAATTCCTTGATGAAGTGAACATTTTTCAAAAGGATTCCTTGGTGACGAATCAATTGGAGAAGGAAGACGTTAACTTTGGAACAGTGCGTCCCTTAAGTGGACCCCTCCTCTTTATGTTGGGTTCCCAAGGGACCCCTTCGCAAGGTTTCAAACGATTTCTTGGCATCTAGTCCGGGGGCAGCCCGACTAGACTTCACTTTACATCTTCGCGTCTAGCTTGGGGGCAGCCCGACTAGGCTTTACCTTTCAATCAGCGCGTCCCTTGAGTAGACCCTCCTTCCTTTTGAAGGGTTCCCGAGGGACCCCTTTAAAAGTCTTACAACTTGGCGATGGTTTGCGTGACTGCCCGTTCATTGGCCTGCGCGGCCGCTTCCTGATGTGTTCTATTTGCAGGTAAACATGTCGCCATTTCTGACTCTGCGGAGTCCCCTCTACTCAGTCTCCCTCATGTGAGAGTTCTTGGGGGGATACCTTCCTTGCAGGTCTGCGGGTCTGTAGGGTGCGTTTCTTGGTTTCCTTCATGTGAGAGTTCTTGAAGGATAACCCCCCTTGTAGGACCGTGAGCCTGCAAGGCACTTTCATAGCTCAACTTTGTGGTTCCGGAGAACTATGAAGTCCTCTCCTGCACTTTTGGGTTTGCCAGACCGTGCTCTGCTTCCTTGTCGGTTCAAGTATACATCTCATACTCTACTACTTCCTTACTACTCTACTTTACCGAAGCACTTATCAGTACTCGTGTTCACTAAAGTGGGGGCAAAATGTATTAACGTGAATTTGCACCCCTAGTGCAAATCCCCTTTTTGCCCTTTAACACCTTAGAAATCAAAAACAAAGATTTAATTCCACTTAAGCCCGCTACTTGCAGTCCACTTGGCGTCTTGTTTGTGTGCCGGTGGGGGCGTTTCTATCGGAGATGCTCGCGCCACGCGGAGACTACTGCGCAACACGCAAACGTCTATGCAGCGCGCTTACGTCCCTGGCAGATTCCTACGGCTAAGACTGCAGAGGTGTTACATTTTGGATTGGAAGTCGAAGAGTAACACCCCGATATGAATATGGTCGTTTTTCACCTTCTCCTTTATATTTTTAACCATTCCATCCATTCTCAAGTTTTTGCAAGTCTTGCTAGACCGCTTGAGCACTTTTTGAGCATTCACTTCCAAGCTTTGTGGCAACATTCTTCACTCCATTGCAGCAACTCAATACTCCGTCACTCCAACAAGGCGAGTACAAGACATACACTGTGGCAACAGAGGCTTGAGTGCCTCTCGTTCACTCCTCCACAAGCCTTGAGCACTTTGGACGAAGGCGGTAAAACTCCTCCCTTCTCTCCTTTTGCTTTTGATTGGGTAACCACTTACTGTTTTGTGGTGTTTCTTGCGTACATAGCTTGTAGTTCTTTCCTTTATCATTTCTCTATACTATTCCAAACTTGGTTGTCCGTGGAGGTGGAAACACCAAGATGGGGTCTGACTGAGGTAGGCCCCTATACAGCCCCAACAATTTCCCACTTTCTTGTGTGCAAGTGGAGAGTGTGTGGAGCAAGCTGGCAAGGAGAGCATTCTACGAGATCGTCTTCGTCACCTTGGTGGTAATATATTTCTTTTATTATATTCGCATTTTCTTTTCTTTCCTCTTAATCTCGTTCTATCATTCTAAGCATTCCTAGACTAGGCTAGTGGTCTTCGTTTTTGGGTAAGAATCTTGTCTCCTCGGTTCTCTGGCCGTATGGACACCAGCACACCTATGAGATGCCAGTGCACCGCGCTATCGTCCTAGAATTGCACTTCCGTCCTCAGACAGAGAGTTGCCTGAGACACGAATCTGACTCTAAAGGCTGACCCATCTGGTCCTCTTCCTACATTCGAATTACAGAGTGATCGAAGGGTTCACAATCCTCATCATTCTCATCCTTGTCATCCTAACTTCCCTTTAAACTAAGGTGGGTTAGAGCATCCTTTCCGCTCTTGGCCTTTTGTGACTTGGGACCTTGCAGTGGGTGGTCCCCCTCTCTCACACTTTCTTTGATGAAGAAATTCACAAATGGCAAGGACCTTGTGTGACCTAGAGTGACAAGATTTGCTAGCCACTTCCTCACATTGCAAAGCATTCTTGGTGCCATTGGTCATCTCAAGCAAATGTTTGTGTCTGATGCTTGGAAGGAGTCCTCATTTTCTAATAGAGTTGAAGGGGAAAGGATTCTTGCCATAGTTTTTGATAAGACGTTCATCAAAAATGGAGAGGAGTTGATGTGGGTAAGTAGCAATCACACAAAAGAAAGTTATACATGATAATCTATTTGCTGTTTTTATTTTTTGAGGGGTTAATTTTGTTATAATTTAACATTTGTTTTCATTTTTTTAGGTGATAAAACCTTTGGTGAGGGTTCTTCATATGGTGGATGGAGATGGCATGCCAATGGGTTTCATCTATGAGGCCATGGATAGGGCCAAAGAGGCCATATCACATTGCTATGGCGACAACAAAAAGAAATATGAAATCATATGGCGCGTCATTGATCGGAGATGGACAAACCAACTCCACTAGCCGATTCATGCCTTTGCCTACTTCTTGAATCTGAAGTTCTACTTCTCAGAGGTCATGGAAGGTCTTGTCACTTGCATTGATAGGATGGTGCCTGATAGTGAGCTGAGAGATAGGGTGCTTGATGAGTTGGAGGTGAGATTTGTTACATCTTATTTATGAATTTGCAATGTTGAGCCCTGACTATCTATGAATTTTCTATATTTAATTTAGTTTTTATTTTATCTATTCAAGGTCTACAAGGGTGCAGAGGGGAAACTCCTTTCCTCCCAACAAGCAATTGAAAGGAGAGGAAAACAACAACCAGGTAAAAAAAGAAATTAGAAACTTGATTCTTACATATAGATTTTTTAGTTTATTTTTATTTCTTATTACTTATATTTTTTAAACATGTTTTTGTAGATCTATGTTGGGAGAACTATGGTGCTAGCAGCACACCAAATCTTCAAAAGCTAGCTATGCGTGTCTTATCGCAGTCATGCAGTGCTTTTGGGTGTGAATGCAATTGGATTTTATTTGAGAACATTCACACAAAGAAAAGAAATAGGTTGACTCAGCAGCGCCTACATGATTTAGTTTTTGTTCAGTACAACCTTCGCCTTCGAACTAGAAAGGTGGAGGGTGTTTCACACAAGCCCATCCAATTGGATGACATTGATCCATATGGTGAATAAACTATTGATGAACAAAATGATCAAGCTAATGTCTTCCTTACTGATGAGGATCTTGCTGAATTAGAGAGAGCAGCTGTAGAAGAAGAAGAAGCAGCAAGATTGGATGCCATGGAGGACAACGAAGACACATTTGAATATCATGTTTCCCTTGCTCGATCT
Organism: Sequoiadendron giganteum; assembly: GCA_007115665.2. Classification (NCBI taxonomy): domain Eukaryota; kingdom Viridiplantae; phylum Streptophyta; class Pinopsida; order Cupressales; family Cupressaceae; genus Sequoiadendron; species Sequoiadendron giganteum. The sequence goes on from CM021103.1 coordinate 556,882,635, forward strand.
CCTAGTCCTCATTTGGATACTATAGCACGGGCACCTTATAGTTCTAGGCCTCCAAAATTGAGTACCATTGGGAGGGGAAAAAGGAAGATGTAGATTACATGTGATTGTTAATGTTTTCCTCTTTTTGACATGATTATATGTAAACATTTATAAACTTATGATGCTGTTATACATTGAAATTATGAGTATTTGATGACTATGAATGATTAAATTTCAATTATTGAGTGTTTCATAATCATATGACATGTGTAATCTTTGAATTATAAGTGTTTGATAATCAAATTAAGCTCTTATGTTCTCTAAATGCATTAATTTGTTCTTGTTTTTTTGTAAAACTACGGTTTTTTTTTTGCCGAGCCTTTTCTCGAGTCCGAGTCATATTTTTGGGCTGCCGAGTACGTCCCGAGTCCCGAGTCCGAGTCATATTTTTGGGCTTCCGAGTCCATGGCGAGTCCGAGTTTGCAAACTATGGATGATGTATTATTGCCCTAGCTGAATTGGTGTGATAGTTGGTTTATTATCACATCTTCATCATTGCAGCAGCTGGTTTATTGTTGCAATTAATTTGGAAAGACGAGATTTGCAGTAGCTATTATATTGCTGCAATCATCATTGGAAGGAGGTTTGTTTTGTTGGACAGATTATCACCAAAATTTAATGGCCCTTGGCCAAATTTTGGGAAATTCGATTGGAGTTCGATCATTTTCAATATTAAGAGGATATTCGATGTTGAAGAGAACTATTTGCAGATTTTAAAGAAAAGGTGCAACCATAAGAAGTTTGATTTTGAGCAAGAGTTGGGACAATTTCTTGAAGAACATTTCCAGTTTGTAAGGGAATCGATTTTGAGCAAGAGTTGGGACAATTTCTTGAAGAACATTTCCAGTTTGTAAGGGAATCGATTTTGGCTTAGGAAGTGCGATTTGCTAGTTCAGACAAGGGTTGGCATCTTATAGTTCAAGCTGGTTCGATTTTATGGTTTGGTGGCTCAATAAAATTCGGATTTGTGTGAAGAAGAGACACCATCTATCAAAGATTGGAAGCGCTGCCTGTAAGCATCCATAGAGACGATTTTTATCATAGAAAAGTCATAATATCCCTAGCAACATTGGAGACAACTTTGCTGGTTATGTTCATCATTTCACTTTAGTCATTGGGCAAATTTTGTAGACCATTGGACAAGGCTCAATTTTGAGATTGGAGGGCGATTTAAGGACAATTTTATCTTGCTTGTGGGAAGAAAATCATAGACATTGAGAGGAGCCTAGTGCTGCCCCTGTTGGTGCGATTTTGATGATAGGAGGCTGATTAAAAAATCGGCTTGGCTCTTGGAGGATCGCTGGCCATCATTAAGTTCAGTTGCTGCCCATTTTGCATGACAAGGACAGCTTCTACAGAGAATTCGAATGCACTCAAATTGCTGCTATAACAGTCTTCAGGCATCATTTTCAAGTTCCAAACATTTGATTGTCATCTTGCACATTTTGGAGTAGTTGCATTGAATAAGTTAAGTCTAAATTGCTGTCATGAATAGTGACTTTTTGATGTAATCTTGGCATACTTTGTAATCAGATTTGCATACTTGAACTCTGTCAATTAGGACTGAGTTATCTTAGTATTTCATATCATTTCCAGCATTGTAACAAGTCAGGTTTCAGTTGCAATAGCATATTGAAGGAGTTTCGAGTTTGGACACAAAATGTTTGTTAAAATGCCCAACTGTTGTAGGTGTAGAATTGCATGAGTTTCAGTCACTTATATGCATTGAAAAATACAAAAACATCTTGCATATCATTTATTATAATGCTACTTTTCCTCTAAAGTTATTAAAGTGTTAGCAACAAATTTAGTAGATTAAATATCAAAACAGAGATAAAGAAAACTACAATATTCTTAAAATGGATACAAATAATCAATGCAAAATATAATATGGGCGAGTTTATTAAGAAATTCCAAAATAGATAGTTAACCTAATAATGGAATACACATTCATATAATTAATATACATTAACACCAAAATCATATATATATTCTCAATATAATTTAGAATAAATGGTTTTAATACTTATCTAAATAATAATACTTGCAAAAGCCACTCTCAATTTAAACACCTTCACATTAGTGACAAAGTACTCAACAACATGTCCATAATGCATTCCGGATAGAAAGAATATTGATGTATTGCGCACTACATCGTGGGTCCTATTCTTTCCTCTGGTTTTCTGCGCCATTGGACACATGGGGAGAGGATTCGGTGCATCCCATACTACACCGTGGGTCCATCCTCAACCCCTAGGAATATGTCAGTGGTATTGGCTCTTGCCATGGAGCAGTCTAGGAGGAAAGCGCACTGTCGCTCTACATGAGTGTTGGTTCCACTGGAACAATGCTCAACACTCGTGCCACAAAACCATGCCCTGGCCAAGACCGTCCTGAGTGCACGCACTTGTACCCCAGGTTGGACACACACTATAGATGTGCCCCTTCTCCATCCTATCCATAGCTCACCAACCACTTCCTTCTTCCTTGGTTGTTCTTCTTCCTTGAATGTTCTCTCTTCTTGAATGTCCCTCACAATTCTAACATGAATGACTTATATATCCTTTTAAGGGGTGGTTTCCAAACCATCACACCCTTTCACAAAAGGTTTCCTTTTAATAATTATTTGAATAAATAATTTTTCTTCTTCTTTTTTAAAGAGAGTTTATAAATATTATTTATTAATCTCTCTTTTAACCAAGGGATCATAATATCCTTTATTTTCTATCTCCCTTTTAATTCCAAAGGGTTATTTATATATTTCTCTTCTCTTGGGGAAAAAGTCACATGACATTTATATTGCATTGATAGACATCTAGCATTGTTAGACACATATTCCAACACAATTTGGATCATTCAAAACCAAAACAATTCAAACAAAAAACCACTATCAGCAATTATCAATTTGCACACCAAGTGTTTGTCAAAATTACTAAGGCAAAAAAACATAAATTTTATATCAATTTTGGCAAGGCACTTTACAACTTTCAGGTTTCACAACTCCCAAGAAGTCCTTCTCAGTTACGATCAGGCATCGTGATGAGTTCGTCAGCAAGTTCATTGGAGCAGTCAAACGTCCAACAACGAAGACCAAACTGGAGCATTTTGTCAAGAGCTGCAAAGTGAAAATTGTATCTCAAAAGCACAAAAGCATCCTTGTAGGCCAAGGGCGCCTAGAAATTTGAACCCTCTTAATCAGCTTTCGGGATTTGCAAGACTAGTCATCTTTTCCGAAATTTTGTTGGCTTCCCAATGAATTCATCGACATGATCACCAGATTCATCAATCACCGAAAACAGCAAATTGAAGCACGAGAGGAAAATTGGAGGAGTTGAAAATATTTGAAAGGCAAACAAAAGCACCTTATCTCAAGAAGGTGCCTAAGAATTCAAGCCACCAAAACCAGTTTTTAGGATTTGCAACCTCCAAGAAGATCTTCTCAGATTTGATCATGCTCCGTAGTGAATCTATCAGCCAGTTCATAGGACTTGTTAGGCATTCGGAATCAAGGATCAAACAGAGATGTTTTATCACTAGAAAAGATGAAAATTTTCAAAAATTTACGAACTTTGGCAAACTTGGACGCCTTATCTCAAGGTGGGCCTAAGTCAACTTGAGTTACAAATTTTTGAAGAATTTTCTCATGCCTTGGCTGCCCAAAATTTTAGGGAGTCTCCGATTTAACTAATATTTGCGCCAAATGACTCCTAAAATTAGGGTTTTCGCGAGTTAACCGATGCTTCCACCTCCAAAGTTTGTTTATCAAGCATTTGGGCATCCTTTTTCATTATTTTTGCAAGTTGACTTCAAACGCCAAACACAGAGTTTTCTTCTCTATGGCATTTGAAGGATCAAAAGGATCGAACGAAAGGGGTTTTCAGCGTTCTTCATATTTTTGAGTTCAAGTTGCACAGAAGAACATCTTTTCATAAGGTGTTTTTCTAGGGCATCAATTTTCAGAGGTAGTAGTTCATAGTTTTCAGCTTCTGACGATTTGGGTTATCTTCTTTTTCAATCTTCTCCAAGATTGGAAAAAATTTCAACAACTTCTTCAACTTCTTGTATCTTAGGGTTTCTCGCATGTTCAACGAAAAATCATTTTTTTCAAAAATCTGACCAACTAGTTTTCCCAGCACAAAATTGGCCACAAAAATCACATCCCAAATTTTTCTGGAAAAATTGCCTCACTACCTCCACTATTTAGGGTTTCTGAAAAAATCATCTTTTTCAAAAACGATCAAACAAGGTTTGTTCAGCATTCATGCACCTACAAAACCCATGTCTCAGAATTTTCTCAAGAACAAATTGCCTCGTTGCTTCTACCTCTAAGGGGTCCTTGCATGTCTATGAAAAAATCAATTTTTCAAAAAACGAACAATCTGGGTTTGTTCAGAATGACATTCCTTACAAAACCCATATCTCAAATTTTTATCCAAAATTCTCCCTTTTACTGCCTCTCAGGAAAACTATTTTTAGCTTTTTCATAGAACTTGTCCAAACATATCCGTGTTCACAGTCAAACTTCACAGTTTCATCACAAAATACTCTTCCATTGAGAAAAATCAAGAAAAGCATCAGAAGCATAAAGCTGCAAAAGAAACAAAGGTCATCACTCCAGTTACAGAGTTGCCAAAGTTACCAATCAGTGAACTACTAGTTGAAGCGTGCAGATATTTCCAGGAATAGAACTCAAATTGTTGACGAGCAGTGAACTACCAATTGAGGCATGTGACATTCTCCGAGGATAGAATTTAGATTAGCAATTAACCTTATGCCTTTTCCAAGTTAACTGGTTGTCCTCTTTTCATGCATGTCTATCTTTGGAGACATCTTTGTACAGTTGGAGTTTTCTTTAGTTTTAGATCAGTTAACTGATGTAGTCTTTCCAGTTAACTATTAGTTATCTTTGTTTAGACATAGGAATAAATCTTGTTGATTGGCAAGACTGATTTTTAACATAAGGAGATTTTAGGGTTCCCTAATCCTGTGTTTGTATATAAATAAGAGTTACCTTGCTCATTATTTCTTAACCGTGCTTGTGATAACAAAACGCTTAGCCTAAGTGCTTGCTTCTTTGTTATTCAACATATGTTCACTTTGTTCAGTGTAATTTGGTTGATCGTAAATTGTAGGTTTGTCTTTTTGCTACAATTTGTTGTCCCAAACATATAATTGTTGTTGGAAAGCTTTTGAGGAAATGAATCATACGCCTACCTTGCTTTGATCCAAAGTCTCAAGATCTTTTCATGATATTTTTTTTATAATCTTTATTTCAGTCTACACCTCAAAAGTACAATGAGTCTTTGAGAGAATTTTGAAAGCGAGTTTATCGTTTCATGTTTTTCTTTTATAAATCTTTATTTCAGCTTTCATTCGAAAGTACAATGAGTCTTTGGGTGTGTGCTGGAAATAAGTTTGTTTAAGCTTTGTGTTAACCAAATCATTCCCTATTTACTTCTAAATAGAAGCGTCATTAGTTTAGGCCTAGTTGTAGTTGAAGTTACGAAACCAAAGAAAACCTCAACTGCAATGCAAAGAGTTCTATAACCTTGTGCTCTCAACTATGATAAAAAGATCAGAAATTAGTTTAATATTCTTTTTACGCATAATCAGCAAAAGAGTGAGCTTCCCCTCCTAATTTGAAGAGCAGTCTAACTGTGCATAGTTGTATGTTTCCAATACACACACCAGAGGTGCAAATTGAAACACCAACAATCAATTTTTGGACGGGGTGAAAAATCTAAGGCATCAAAAGTTAGGCGCCTCTCCTTGACAGGGGTGTCTAGGCTTCCATGCCTTAGAATTTATTTATGATTTTCATCTTTCTTTCATTTTCTTCATTTTTCCGCAAAACACCACCGTTTGATTTGCATTTTCCATTGCCTGACAGATCCTTGGCACTAGATGATGAATCAACTGAGGAGCTTGAACATAACTGAGATGATCTCTTGCTTTTCCCAACCTTGAAAACTGCTTTTGACTATTTCTTTGCATAAATAAATTGGGCTGATATGGAAAGTTGCACTTTTTTCGAAAAGAGAGCAAAATTAACTAAGGCATGAGACTCCAAGTGCCCTTCCTAGACAGGGGCACCTAGGCATGCCAAAGTTAGATTTTTTTCATAAATTTCACCATTTTCAAATTCGCCTTTGTTTTGCGTGAACTTCACCTTTTCTCGATCGTTGACAATTTGACATTGTCTATACAACATTTGAGACTTTGAATCCAATACCTAGCAACAAATAATCCTCCATTGATGACCTTGGAGCTCGTGCTTCATGTTCTTAAAAAGCAGAATTCACCCACTAGAGAAAACCTGACCTTTTGACGATTCTGACTAGACCAACCTGATTGGGAAGTCCAATCAGAATCAGTTAGAGCCCTCTAAACAAAGATTCTATTTTTAGAAAGTTTTGCTAGCATCCATTTGACAAAAAACCCTGAATCAAGTCTATTTTTAGAAATTTTGACTTTTGATGAATTTTTTTACAAGACTTTGACCACTCTTTACAACATGCCTTAATGAAGGAAATTTTTTGATTGGGCACCTCTGGAATGCAGATTAGAAATGCCAACAAGTATCTTCCTTGTGCACGTGAGTGTAAAACCATCAGGCACCATTAGCATCCCTTTTTACCTTGAGAGAACCTCACTAGAGGAGAACCTAAGGATTACAAAAACAAAGAAAGGAAAAAAGGGGTGGAAATGGTAGAAACATTAATAGAGAGCTGCAAACCTAAGTATCTGCATCCAATCATCTAAGATCTAAATCATAAGAAAATTGGCAAAAGGGGAGAAGGAAGATAGTTGTAGTAGCAATCGATAGGAACAACATGGGGGTATGTTAAAGTGTTATTCCAGAATTTATTGCAGAATTATAACCCTCTCAAAGCAAGGAAAGAAAAATGAGAAAACTATAAGAGGATAGAGTCATGGAAAAGGAGATGCCACTCAACAGCTCAAAGGCAGTAGAGAACAAGAAAACTACTGAGAAGAGATTGGTCAAAGGAGAGAACATGCACAAGCTAGAAAGTGTTCTTGGGAGTAAAAAGTTGGTCAAAACAAAAGGCTAGGAAGGATGACTCAGTTATGAAATTGCTTTCAATATTATATGGAAATATGTGACTATTTCAATGTGATATGTTGTATTTATGAGATTCTTATCTTTTTTCTTCCTCTACTTGCTTGCTTGATGCCAATTAGTGGAAATGCTTGGGTAAGGGGATAATGATATGAGAAAATTATCATAGGCACACAAGTTGTGATGTGAATTTTATTTCAAAAACCTAGACGTGGCTAGAGGCCTTCACTATACATTTAGTGATGGGTGCAAACACAACCCAATGTATCAAGTTATGATTATCTCTCTTGGAAAAGTGGCTTTAAGAGAAAGTGAGGCAATGATAACTTAAACAAAGCCCTTGGGTAGAGAGGGGGGACAACCATATTAGAACCCTGTTGAGGATATTGCAAGAGGTGTATGGTTGAGTATAGGAGGTACCTATGTTTCAGACCATCAATCCCTCTTACCTAGACAAGTGGGCTCATTAGGATGCTACTTTTGTTATATTATTAACAGTTATTTTTCAGTTTTAATGTGCAAAAACTTTCTTGATTTACATTTTGTTAGACCATTCTTGTATGGTAGTCAAGTGTGATCTATGTAGCTTTGTGCTGATCAATTCATCCTCAAATTTCTAAAAATCTGTATCAATCCATTCAATTGGAAAAGGAAGGGAATTTTTTTAGTATGAAGCCCAAGGAAAATTTGGAAAGAATGAGTAGGTTCAGCTGAGTGATGTAGGAGCATGAATGGTTTAATATTAAGGGCTGTTAAATTCCTCATGAACTCTTATAGACCCTTGCACCTGCTATGAAACTGTCTAGTTGGTTAAGTAGTAACACGTCTGAATTCTTGGTATGATTGAAGGACAAGACCTCTAGCATCAAATAGTACAATCCAACTCATAAGGTCTAGTTCCGTCCTTTCTATTTAATTTTTTGTTGCTTGGTAGGAGGCTGGAAGAAATAAATCATACTTAGTGCGTGTGCTTGAGAATGGTAATTGTACATTGGAGCTTCTAATAAAAGTTTGTGTATTTCCTATTTTTGTGGTAATTGTACATTTGAGCTTTTGATAAAAGTTTGTGTATTTCCTATTTGCTCATTGCTTCACTAATTTCAATGAAATGAAAGGACTCAAAGATCAACTAATTGATTAAGTGTGTCAAAGGAATAATCAAGAACAATAAGTAGCTATACCTATGTGAATTCCATGATTATGTTTTCCAACACTCCTTCCCATTTAAACACTATTGTACTCTTTTACTACAATCCTGCGCTTTGTAGATTCCTAAAATTCTTTGAAGATTAGTTGTTGTAACTTGTACATACTCATATGGTAACTACCAGTAAAATTATTTGAAAGATTGATTTTACCACGTCTCTCTAAATTGTCACTCTTTGCACCATGCCAATAGAAGGCATCATAGAAAGAGTATGACCAACATCCCTAGACTTTACCTCAAGAAAACTGCTGAATTGTTTTTGATACAAGTTGAGGCACCCATTCAAAGCAAGATAAGGATCAATTCCCTATTTACCTTCCTTCATTACTCATCTAACTCTAGAACACTCCCTCAATGTTCAACACTTTCCCCTTTATAAACTCAAGCAGCCATTTTAGGTTCTCAATTGAGAAAACTGGACTTGGAAACGAGCAAGATTTTGACATTTGTCTGGCTCCCCTACACTAACTATAATGTCCCCTTCCTAATCAATTCGGTATGGTGGACAATTAGCCTATTCAACAGATTCCCATAGGCTAATGAGTTAGGGTTAGAGAATCCTTGCAGCCAGTTGGATCCAACGAGTTGACAATATTAGGCAATTATTTGAGCTCCGGAGGTTATGATGTGCAGAACACCACTTTTTGGGGTGGTTTTGGATGATTTCTTCTATACTTACTAGTTTTAGTAAGTCAAGTTTGGGCATCGGTAGGGTCAATTGTCAACATTTCTATTTTTAGCTATGTCAGTGGAGGCATTTAATGTCGGTATTCAAATTTTTAATGTAGTCTAGTATTTTAATTTAAATAACGATACATTTAACTTTATCGTTATTTAATATTTTAAAGTGACTTTATGAAGCGGTACTTTTGGGAGACATAAGAAGTCATTTTAAATTTACTAAAGTATTCCCTAAAGTAGGACACTTCACTTGGAGAAATAAGGGGACATTTAAAATTTAAATAAAAGTGCATTTAATGCTAAATGGGACGTGGGGTTTTGGAGAGCCATACAAAAGCATTTGGGAGCTCATTTTGGTTTTATGCTTGACTTGTTATTGGATATTCTTCTTTGTCGGAGGAGTTGGTTCTTCTTTGTTTTTGAGGACAAAACCCCTTACAAACAACATTCTCCTTCTTGTTAAAAGACGCAATATGGAGGATTACTTGGTGATTTCATTATAGAGATCACAGTTGGGCATATTTGTGGAGTTTCTATTTCAGTTTGTAGGAGGTTATTGCATATCAGATTTATAGCAACAGATTGGAGGAGGGTTGGGAGAGATTTATTGTTGTTTTAACTTCCAAAGGCTAGTCGTACTATCTCCATAGTTAGTCATACCATTATGGCAAGGGCGTGTGACTTTGAGAGATGGACGCCTAGGGTTTTGGGCAGTTTATTGCTATGTTGAGGGCACCTAGGGTTGGAGGACAGATTTCCATCATTTGTGAGTATTTATACACAATCCTAGAGGTGTGGCATCCATTTCCGGGAGCTTGTAGGAGCTGGTTGCAAGTGCAAAAATTATCAAAGTCAATCAGATTTTTTGGGTATTTTTGAAATAAATATGTAATGTTATTTGATGACCTGGGTTGCTGTTACATTTGGAAAATTTTGTATTTTCAAATCAGCAATTAAATCTGGAAATTTCTGCTATATGTATTTCTGAACATTGTTTTATTTTTGAGATATTTAATTGTTGCAAGTTACTTTATTTCTGTTTTTCATTGCAAAAAGAAACACTTGCATTTTCCTCGTCTTCCATTAAACAAAAACAAGGTAGAACAAGGGTGCATATTTCCATTGAAAATAAAATTAAATCAAACCATTGGAATGATTTGATTCATTATTAATAAGAGTTTCTGTTTGAAGAGGTGTAATTAAGATTGAAATGGTATGAGTTTGCAAAAAGACACATCTGAAAATATGTGATTAAGACATGAAGAGGCAGATTTTTTTTAAATGATGTGTTCTTTCATCAAAGGGTTGCAATTCTTGAGCAACTTATATATTTGATATCCAAATCAGATTTGCGGTGTGTAAGAAGAGTAAATGTGTGGAAAATGAGAGTATAAAGTCAGATCAGAAAATAAATTCTCTTGTATGAGCCTTGAAGTGATAGCAAACATCACAAAGAAGAATAGAAGATTGATGAGAGGTGCAGATCTGTTTAAGACAGTGTTCTACCTTCATAATTTCAGTCTAAATCAAGGTTGGTGCCTTGCAATTAAGGAGTTGGTGCTCCTTGTAGGTTGGTGCCTACTAAATCAAAGATAGGAGTTGGTGCTCCTTGTGGGTTGGTGCCTACTAATTGTGAAAGTTGGTGATTCAAGTAGGTTGGTGCCTACATTCATTGTAAAACTTATATAATTCATAAAGTATGTTATTTGTACCATGGTCTTCTCTCGTAAGGGTTTCCACGTAAAATCTTGGTGTCAACTTGTTCACATTGTTATATTCTTGCATAGTTGATTGAGTGATTAACTAAGGTATAAAAGTTGTTATTGTGATAAAAGTTTGAAAAGTTAAAAGTTGTACTATCCCTGCCTCATACCCTTCAAGAACATGGGACTCTAAATGGGGCCTTGCATCACTTCTTGATCTTCCATAAGGAAAAATGTGACAAGAATATGACATTTGTCACCCTCTTGCACCAACTAAATATGTAGGGTAACACACAAAAAGGAAATGAAGCTTATGTGATAATACCTCAAGAGGGTGAGGAATACGACGGACACATGTATTCCCATCTCAACTCCCTTTAAAATAGGAGCTTAGGTGACATAAAGGGGCTGACCCTATTTAGGTCACATGAGGACACAAAATATGACCTTTTTTATGTGATGAAATCATTAAAAGATTGGTACAAACAAATCATCAAACTCTTCATCTAGAGTATGCAAGGTAAGAGAACCAAGGAAACAAATCATGCCACTATGTCTTTGGGTAATGGTACACAAGGGCAATCCTCGAGTTCAACAATGAATCAAAACACCTTAGTGAAATGAGCGATGGGTATTGGATTACCAAGAGACACATTTTCACAAAAATAATCCATGTTGTTAGAAGAATATTTGGATGAATAGTGGGAGTAGGAATTGGTTACCCCTAATGCTAAATATGGGGTAAAAAGTATTGAATTTCAAGAAAACATTTCCTTTATGAAATTTTGCAAACTAAAGTAAAAAACCATAACTAAGAAATAGAAATAAACCCGCCCTGAACAAAACTGATCAATATTTGTAAAGCAAGTTGAGAAAATTGTATATCCCCTCATTTCATGGATGCAAGAAAATCTCAACATGATCTTGGATCCAAAGCTAAACAATTATCATTGAGTCCTATGTGCAAGGAGGAAGCAATTAAATTTGTGATCCTTCAATTGGAGGGGATTGCATGAGTTGTGATAGCACAAATTTGTCACTCAAGGGTAAAAACTTTTTACCACCTATAAGGATTTTTGCAAGAGGTTGACCAACAAATTTGAGAGGCAAGACCCAAAGGAGAATGTTATAAATTTTCTTAGTTAAAACAATAGATCTCAGTGGATGCTAACATGTCTGATTTCAAGAGGACCACTATGCTAGTACCTAACACCAATACGCTAGTACCTAACATGTCAGAGAGGAGTTTGACATTCATTTCATGCAATGATTTAAAGATCCCATTAGAGGGATAATTAAGGCCCTTGAACCAAGTTCATTGCAAGCATCCATCAAAAGGGTCTTGACATTAAAAATAACTACAACTAATAGATCCTTTCCAAGGGTCTACCTCAAGGTTGTGCATTCATGATCTCCACCATAATAGTGGCAAGGAACGTGTAAGGTCTCCATTTTTGGAGTGATCACCATTCAGGAGGTTGGTTAGCCTATTAGCCATTCTCGTAGGCTAATCTAGTTGGATAGAGAATGCTTTGTTGTAACTAGTCATATTTTTATACTTTTGGCCAATGGAGATAAAAGGGAAATAAATATTTTATTATTTGGCCAAGGAGGAAAAAATATATATTATTTGACCAAGGAGAAAAATAAACACTTTATTATTTGGCCAAGGAGGGAATAATATTAAATTAATTATTTATAAAGTTATCTAAATAAATTAAATCATAAAGGAAATATTAAAGTATCTTCTAGAAGCTGGAGTTAGTTACAAGTTGGCTTCTTCTAGAAGATTCCATTGAGTCTTTAAAGGGAGTTGAGTGCAAGTCATTTGCGCATATTGTGGAGTTGATAAACTTGATTTCTCTCATTCTTCAGTTGAGGAATCAGTTGCAGCCAACTCTAAAGATGAAAACCCTTGGATATTTGTAGGTTGGACGAAAAGCCAATTCCTACTTTGTGAGGTAAATCCACCTAGGGTTTTCCATTGAACTTATTGCAGGTATTTGGCATTGAGGAGCTGGAAATGGTATTTTATTTGCAGGTTTACAGCTACTAGGGTTTGATAAAATTTTGGCTTGGGTTTGTACACCCTATTTTGGTGTTTTTGACAATTTTGGAGCTCAACCAGCTAGGGTTTGAAGAAAATCATCGTTCAGCTAGGGTTTGTGACAACTTTGAAGATATTTGTTGCCAATTATTTCCAAGTTATTTGTTGTTATCATTTTTTATTGTTGGGCGCTAAGGTTGAACCCTTATTTTTCGCCTTTTTGGCAGCCAAATCATTTTATAAAAAAAATCTAAGTGGAACGACCTGGTTTGGTTAATTTTAGAGGCTTTTGGAAGTGGTTTCAAATCATTATCAGCTCCACATTATTTTATATGATTTTTGGAGAAATGGGTATTTGCATATTTTGAAGGGTTTCGTCATCATGTACCTAGGGTTTAAAAGGGAAAGTGCAGATTTAAATTTCAGTGTGTTATTGCAACTTCTTTCAAAGATTCATTGCATATTTTTCATTCTTTGGAGTAGTCGTACCTTCCACCTTTGGAAATCATCTTCATCATTGCTCAAGTGATGCCATATTCCATATTTTGGGTCTTGAGACTTCATATTTGAATCCGGGTATGATTGTATTGTGCATGAGAACAATATTTGGTCTATTTCATTGCAATATTTAGTTCTGATTTTTATATCAAAATTATATCAGTTCTGAATGTTATTGTATATCCTCATTTATTTGGAGAAATAAGAGTCCTATTTGATAGTAGATTGCTTAGCTTTTTATTGTATTATCATTATATGCAATTATTTTACAAATATCAAATTGAGAAACATCAAAGATCTTGTCAAAAATTCAAGCAAACATTCAGAAAATCAGAACTCTTGAATTGCATGCCAACTGTTTGACAAAATTTCAAACCTCCAAAATTGAAAAATTCAAGACAGATTAGGCAAGGGTCATTACAGTGGTATCAGAGCCTGCGAACTTGCCATCTTGTTGGGTTAGCAACCAATTGCGATTGCTTGGTGGTTTTGGTAAAATGAAGTCTATGCAGGAACTCATGGCAGAGCTCATGCAAGCTTTTCAAGACTATGACAAGAATTTGACAAAGCTTCTACAACATTCGGAAATTTTTTGATCCTTTGTTTGCAAAGAAAAGGAAAGAAAAACTAATGCAAATAATCTTACCAGTACAGAGGAAAAGGAGAAGGAAGGAAAGAAAGAAGAAATTCTTCCTCGTGATGTGCAACATACAGGTGAACCTAAAAAGAGAAAAAAATAGTTAAGGAGAGAACAACAATGCTTCACATGTCAAGACGATTGGACACCTAGTCATACATGTGGAAGCCCTAAAGAAGATGAAGCCATGTTCACAGATTCACTTTAGCAGGATGAAAAAAGGGCAACGAAGAATCACTCCATGTATCCATGAGTGAGGGACACATGATTCTTTGTGACAACAGTGAGGTTGAATGGTATTCTGATATGGAGATCGCAAAATCAGCAGTGATTGATCAGCCACATGAAGGTATGGATTCTTTTGATGATCCATTAATTGAGCATAGTATTATCTCATCAACTCTGCACAGTAATGGCAATGAATCAAATTGTGAGTTGAGTGACCTTGAAGATGGTATTGTTAATGCACATGAAGACACCACAAATAGGTATGATGATAATTCTAATTTTTTGATTACAAACAACAGTCCATTATCATCAGATAATCATGAGGTTATAGATAAATCATATGAAGATGATAATGTTATAAAGTCTTCCAATGTTAGCATTGAATTTTTTTGTGTTAAACATGAGGAATGTATTGTGGATTGAGGATTCAATACCACAAAGGTTCTAATTTTATACATCATACCATGGAAGATGTCAAGAGAACTCAAGTCTTGTGTGATGGTCGGTTACAAAGAGCTAAGAAGGAAAAGTTGTTGGCTGCCCAAGCAAGACAACACCTTCAAGAAATCAAAGAACAAGTCAATCATATAGATCAAGCAAGAAAATCAAGAGATGGCTATCTTCAATCGTAATTTCTTCTAAGAGAATCTGTGTGGAAGTTGAGCATGCAAAGGAGGAGCTTCTTGAGGGAAGAAAACAAGAACATGTAGATGAGTGGGAACAAGAGAAAAATCATGATTCGAAAAATTATGTATGGGTATCTAGTTTTCATCATGAGGTTTGTAAGTTTCCTCTTTTAGAGAACCCATTGAAGGCTCAAATCAGAGATGAAGTTGGGCACACACTTGGGGGATCACCTACTAGTGTTATATCTACACATGTAGGGGAGACATAAGTGATTTTGTTTGGGTTGGACATACATCATCCACAATGGAGGAACATTCTTCAAGATTATATGAGGCATTATGTCTTAGAGAGTTGATTGTAGAACTAGAGACTAAGAGATTGCCTAATGAGAAAATCCTACAATTTGATAATATTTGGTTTGTTATGGATACAACACCATGGAGTTGGATGGGAGCAAAAAACATATCAGCTAAGGAGGTGAAGATATGGATTAGTTTTTTGATAGCTATGGCAGCTAGAAGAGCACATAACTTTCAGCTGGGCACACCTCTTAGAGCAACACTCATGGAGGAGCAACCTATCTGTGAAGAAGATACAAGAAAAGGCAAGGAAGACACCTTAGAAAGCTATGATCACAGTTTCCATTTTCTTAGTATGGACAAGCATGGGGAGCACCCAGATTTGCAAATAGTTGATGGGTTGTTTGTTGTTAAGAACAATCCTGAAATTTCATATCATGCACATGAGTTGGATCATTGGATTGATGAGACACCTTAGTTGGTGAACAAATTGAAGGCTCAATTCTGATTTATGAGAGAAGAGATGGCATATATATCCCATGGGGCAGCAAGGGATGATGTTGGCACAAGTAATCTCAACTCAGATTTGAAGAAGCCCCTATGCGATTTTGTCTGCTTGGATAGACATCATGTTGTCCTAGTTTCTAGACCTGAGTTCTTCGAGAAAAGGACCGAGTTAATCATTATAGACAACAGTTTTGTAATCGTTACAGCTGGAAGCCTTGAGAAGGGAAGTATGACAGCTCCTGGGGGAAGTATTCAGTGCGGCAAACACCTTGGGACAGCAGCTTATGATAGCATCTATGAAGGCAAACTCAAGAGGTACAAAACAAAGGTGGGTTTCATGATGATGACCAACCATCATCTATCTTCTCATGGTTTCATTCATCTTGTTGTAATGCAAGGACATATGATGAGTATTGAAGAACCACATTGCATGCAAGGGTTGTCAACATGTAATACTTGTCTTTGTATCATAACATCACCATTCTCTAATCATACTTGGAAAGGATGTATGGTATATGAAGAGAACATCATGGGGCATGTAAAAGACAGTAGCACTTCATGTTTGTACCATTGGGTTTTGAATTACATCACACGGATAGAAGGCTGTTCTACTTTCCCGAGCAAGGAAATTTTAGCCTTAGTTCATGGGGTTAGAATTCTCACATTGGTGATAGATAGTTGGAAAGTTTGGGATCACCCTTTCTTTGTTGAAGGTTGGTATAGCAATAAGGTTCCATCTTATTTTGACATTGGAGATACTTGTTGCATCATTTCAAGTGGGATTTTCAGTTTGACAAGTGTTGTTCTAATTCATATCAGCAGTATGTGGTGCATGGGTATGATTAATTATTTACCTATGATGATCATTCTTCACACCAATGAAATTTCATTCCCACTTAGATAGAATTTTGGCATCGGCATGTTTGGTGCACTACTTCATGGGGATCATGATGAGTTTCTTCACAACTTTGGGCATAGTGATGTTCATATCAAAGTGGAGCAGCAGAAACTTGAAGGAAAAGTATCTATAAATGAGATAGCTCATGTTGTTGATGATAAATTCTTTACACATGAGGGAAAATGAGTAAAATTGTTACATGGTAGCCAGGGTCACTTTGATGACTTTGATCAAAGGTCTCTAGCTTTGCAAGATTCAGAAAAACAAGTTGATAAAAATTCTTTGTTACCTACAGCAGAATTCCAATCTTCTATGGTAGTCACATCCGAAGAAAGGCACGAGGTATGGTCTGAATTTCTAACTTACAACAATAGTCCTAATTTTCTAATTTGCGGCAGTAGGACTTTACCTTTGCATACTCATGAGTTAGCAGACCATATTCATGGAGAAGACAATGTTATGCATGCATGTGAAGAGGAAAATAAATGTGACTCAAATTTGGTGCAAGTGGATAGAAGTGTTCCAGCCCTAATCCATCAGTTGCTAGTTCATACATCAATTATAGAAGACTGTCCTACATTGTTGGTCATGGAATTTTTAGATTGTACATTGGTGACAACTGTTGATGTTATAGCAGCTTAGGGCTGCACTTCTTTTGCACACATTTCAAGAAGGATGCATAAATTAAATGGTAGCCTTTCGGCTATTTAATTTATGACAATAACATTTAATAAATGCAAAGGGCCGACCCTATATGGTTCGCATGCTTTGGTTATTACTTGGGCCAACCTTATTTGTAATTGTCATTTATTATGTTTCTTTTAGAGGGCCGACCTATCTTGAAGAGGTGCCTCACTTGTATATATACAAGGTCTTACTTGTCATTATATTCATTCATTCAATCAAGTAAATTCGCAATTAAGAGCAGAAGTTCGCACCTTCATAGCAGCAGTTTGGATTCAAGGAAGATCTCATATTTATTGCATTCTTGCATCTAGGAGAGGTGCGATTTCATTGTATCAAGTATTGGCCATTGTTGGGCCTAAGTTGTAAGCAGATTTCTGCTCTTGTTCTACTTTATATAAGAGATTCATTTGCTGGGTTTTTCTCCCTCAAGAGGAGGGTTTTCCCTGGGTATCTTGTTGTGTTTATTGTCTTATGTGTTGCAATAATTTTAAGTGCTTTCATTGTTTAATCTGATCTAAGAAACACTAACATGGTATCAGAGCGGGTGTGAAAAAGATCGTGATCAGATTTAGTTTGCAACACTCACTTTAATCTTTTTCAGTCTATCTCTATTTTTCAAATTTCAAGATGATGAATGGTCTAAAAATCGAGGATAGACTCGAAGGAATTCGAACTACACATCATGGAGGTTCAGGATCATGCTCACATTGGAAGAGAATGATTTGGCTAAGTTTGTGAAAACAAAAGTTCCCAAACCTGAGGAGGAAGAAGAGAAGTTGTAGTGGAGGAAGAAAGATACTAGGGCAAAGAAAGTGTTGGTTGATTCCGTTAAGAATCATGTTGTACCGATTGTCTTCAAGTTGGATACAGCAAGGGAGATGTTTACAACTTTGGAAGAGATGTATGAAATCAACAACACCAATCGAGCACTTGCACTGAAGCAACAACTCCATCATGTGAAAATGGCGAAAGGAGAATCTGTAATTACTTATTTCATGAGGATTTCAGAGATAAGAGATCAGCTCTCTACAATTGGTCACATGATTGATGACAAAGACTTGACTATGCTTGCTCTCAATGGTCTTCCGCTATCTTGGGAGTCGTTTATTTAAGGAATCAGTGCAAGATCTAAACTTCCCAAGTTTGATCGGTTGAGGATCGACTGCATTCAAGAAGAGTCGAGACAAGCGGCTAGAGGCATTGGCCAAAGTTCAAAGACTGAAGAGATACATGTTCTCGCCTCTCACTCGTCGAAGAAAGGAAAAGGTTGGAAGAAAGGATTCTTCAAGAGGAATCGAGAGAATGGAAATGATGGTGCTCCTGCCTTCAAAAGGAAACGAGACTTATCCAAGATTCAATGCTTTCGTTGTGACAAGTATGGTCACTTTGCGAAAGAATGTCCTCTCAGACCTAAGCAACAGGTTGCCACTGCAAATGTTGAAGAAATTGCTCCGCAAAAGGACTCAAGTGATTATCTGTTCTATTTAGCCCTGTCAAGCAATGTATCCACTGACGCCAACACTTGGTTGATTGACAGTGGTGCCTCTCGGCACATCACCGAATTCAGAGGGCATCTATCAAATTTAGTGGAGAGTGACTCGAGTGAACAAGTTGTTATTGGAGACGATGCTAGATATTCTGTGAAAGGAGTTGAAAACTCCTCTCTTCACTTGGATTCCGGCATTTCATTGGAGTTGAATGATGTACTATTTGTTCCAAGCATAAAGAGGAATCTTGTCTCCATTTCAGCTTTAGAAGACAAGGGTTATCAAGTTGCATTTTCTAAAGGAAAAGTTCTTATATGGGCAAAGAACTCCAACTTCAAATCTACTCAGGTGATTGGAGTTAGATATGAATGTCTCTACAGGCTATGCACTCATCCCCTTCAAGCTCTTGTGCATAACTCTTCCAGCATATGTGATCTTTGGCATCGAAGATTGGCCCACATTCACTTTCGAGCATTACCTATCATTGAGAAGATGGTCACCGGCCTTCCGAAATTCAACCAGGAACATGAAGGTACATGCAAAGGATGCGCCCTAGGCAAGAATACAAAAGGTACGTTTCATTCTAGTAAAAGTAGGTCTAAATGTATTCTTGATCTCATTCATTCTGATTTATGTGGTCCAATGTCTATTGCATCTTCTAGTGGTTTCTTGTATTACATTATTTTTATTGATGATTACTCTAGAAAGACTTGGATTTATTTCTTGAGATCTAAAGAATCTGAAGAGGTATTAGAAAGATTCAGAGAATTCAAAGCACAGGTTGAAAACCTGTCTGGGAAAAGGATCAAGGTTTTGAGATCCGATAATAGTGGAGAGTACACCTCTGGCACCTTTCGTGATTTCTGTATTGAAGCAGGGATTAAGAGGGAGTTCAGTGTTCCCTATAATCCACAACAAAATGGTATTGCTGAAAGGAAAAACAGGTCTATTGTGGAAGCGGTCAAAGCTATGGTTCATGATCAAGATCTGCAAATCTCTCTCTGGGCTGAGGCATCTAGGACAGCCGTCTATGTTCAGAACAGGAGTCCCCATAGGATCTTGGAGAATAAAACTCCCAAAGAAACATTCTCAGGGGTAAAACCAGAAGTCAGTCATTTGAGGATCTTTGGCTGTCCAGTGTATGTTCATATTCCAAAAGAAAAGAGAAAAAAGTTAGAACCTTCTGGCAAGAAGGGAATTCTGGTAGGTTACAGTGAGACATCAAAAGCCTACATAATCTACATACCAAGTCAGAAGTCTATTGAGATTAGTAGAGATGTCACATTTGAGGAAGATGTTGCTTTCAGAAGATCCAAGGGCACTCCTATGGAGATCGATGAAGAAGAACCTCCTCAAGATATGGAAGTTGGCCATATTCCTACGAATCAGAAGGAGGTTCCAGAACTTAAAGAAGATGATGATCCAGTTGAACCCTTAGATCCTACTGATGGACCCTTAGATATTGTGATTGGAAAGAAAGACCTCTTTGGGCTCGAAGGACAATGCAAGAGGCAAAAAGTTTTGCAGCCCCAAGAGGAGCTTTTAGAGAAAGCAAGAGACCTCACAAGTTCTCTAGTTATGTCGCCTTGCTGAGTCAGATCATTGAGTCAAAGCCTTCAAGTGTTGAAGAAGCTTCTAGTCAACAAGTATGGAAAGATGCCATGACTGAGGAGTATCAGTCCATACTTAAGAACGATGTTTGGGATATTGTTCCTAGACCCAAAGGCAAATTTGTGGTGTCTTCCAAATGGCTCTTCAAAATTAAGCATGCAGCTGATGGGAGCATTGAGAAGCACAAGGCAAGATTCGTGGCTAGAGGGTTCTCACAAGAAGAGGGAGTTGACTATGAAGAAACTTTTGCTCCTGTGGCTTGATATACTTTTGTCAGAACCATCATTGCTATTGCTGCATCTAGAGGATGGAAGATTCACCAGATGGATGTAAAGATAGCCTTTCTGAATGGTGTAATAGAAGAAGAGGTTTACATTGAGCAACCCGAAGGATTTGAGGTACATGGGAAGGAGTCTCATGTTTGCAAGTTGAAGAAGGCCTTGTATGGTCTTAAGCAAGCTCCTCATGCTTAGTACGAAAGGATTGATCATTATCTATTGAGTCTGGGGTTCTCAAAGAATGATGCAGATTCTAACCTCTACTTCAAGGTAGTAAATGGTGAAGCTTTGATTCTAGTTTTGTATGTTGATGATTTGATTATCACTGGAGAAGAACACCTAATTCTAAAATGTAAGAAGGAATTAGCTTCAAAGTTTGAGATGAAGAACCTTGGTCTCATGCATTACTTCCTTGGCTTAGAAGTTTGGCAAAAGCCAGATGAGATGATTCTAAGTCAAGACAAGTATACTATTGACATTCTAAAAAGGTTTGGTATGATTGACTGCAAACCTATGTCTACACCCATGGAGACTAATCTAGATAAGTTGAAGGAGGCTGCAGCTAGTTCAGAACCAGTGAATTCTACGATGTATAGATAGTTGATTGGTTCATTGATGTATCTAGTTAACACTAGACCTGATATCTGCTATGCAGTGAGTGCACTTAGCCAGTTTGTGTGAACCAAGGCAAATACATCTTGTTGTAGCTAAACATATCTTGAGATACTTGCGTGGCACAATTGGATATGGGTTGAGATATTCTTCAGGTGAGGACTTGGAGTTACATGGCTTTATTGATTCTGATTGGGCGGGATGTGTCTCAGATCGGAAGAGTACCTCTAGTTATTGCTTCAGTTTGGGTACTGCTATGATATCTTGGTGTAGCAAGAAACAGTCTTCAGTGGCTTTGAGTACAACTGAGGCAGAGTACATTGCAGCTTGTGTGGCAGCTCATGAGGTAGTGTGGCTTCGTAAGCTCCCTGCAGGGTTGTTTGGACAATCAATGGAGCCTACCATTATACACTGTGATAACCAGAGCTGTGTAAAGCTTTCTGTCAACCCCGTGTTTCATGACAAAACAAAGCATATTGAGATCAAGTACCATTATATTAGAGATATGGTACTGAGAAAAGCTATACAGTTGAAGTATATCAGCACTGATGAGCAGACGGTAGACATTCTCACCAAGCCTCTCTCCAGGGTCAAGTTTGTGTACTTTCGAGAAAAGCTTGGTATGGTGGAGAATGCAGCCTTGACTGAGAAGGAGTCTCGGTATCAGTGATCTTTAAAATTGATAATGCATTTCTCTATTGAGAGAGATTTGAGGTGCAAGCCCTTGATAATGCATTTCTCTATTGAGAGAGATTTGAGGTGTAAGCCCTTGGTAATGCATTTCTCTATTGAGAGAGATTTGAGGTGCAAGCCCTTGGTAGTGCATTTCTCTTTGAGATTTGAGGTGAAAGCCCTTGTTTCCACCCTCTGGGAGAGCCATGGTGGATGTCATGTGTGTGACTCCATGACAGCATCACGTGAGGGAATCCGTGATGATTTATTTGTACTTGTTTTTCACCCTCTGGAGGAGCCATGGTGAAAGTCACTTTGAGGTGACAACATCACATTAAGTGATGAGCACTCGTACATACCATCTATGGAGGTAGCCATGATGGTTGATATCACGATGAGGTGATATCTTATTTGTTTTCACATTGAGATGATGTGTCTTGTGTAGCTGGAAGTATCATCCCTAGCTGAGAGGGAGTGTTGATGTTATAAGCAGCTTAGGGTTGCACTTCCAGCGCACATACTCCAAGGAGAAAGCATAAATTAAATGATAGCCTTCCGGCTATTTAATTTATATTGTTAATGTGTAATAAACATAAAGGGGCTGACCCTATTTAGGTTTGCATGTTTTGTCTTACATTGGGCTGACCTACATTGTATTTAATATATTTATATATTCTCCCAAGGGAGCCGACCTAATTGAGGAGGTGCCTCAATTGTATATATACAAGGTCACTCCTTGTCATTTTCATATATTCAAGTTCATTCATCATAATTCACAACCTAGAAGAAGTTCCCACTTGTGTAGCAGCAGTCTGATTTCAAGGAAGAACACATTCATTGTATCTTTTGCATCTAGGAGAGGTGCGACTATTCATTGTATCTATTTCGGCCATTGTTGGGCCTGAGTTGTAAGCAGATTTCTGCTCTTGTTTCTATATTATATTAGAGGACAATTTGTTGGGTTTTTTCTCCCTCAAGAGGAGGGTTTTCCCAGGGTATCTTGTTGTGTTTATTATCTTATGTGTTGCAATATTTTAAGTACTTTCAATTATATGATCTGATCTAAGAAACACTAACATCCCTTGGGCGCGCGCGGGTCTCAAACAAAACCAAAAATAATTCGGTTAACACACATTAACATGTGTGTGGGCAGTAGTATGAATTCCGATTTATATAAATGCAGAATTTAAACATCATTTATTATTTTTGAATCTTATACATGCTTATAAATTCGAGTTACTTATTTCCAAAAATATTTATATGAAGAATGATCTTTGATCACATATAAATGATGATGATGCTTCAGCAATCATCATTTATATCTGACTGAAGCTACCATTCATCAACACTCCCTCTTAGCTAGGGAAGATATTTCAAAACAAATAAGTGGAGATATCACCTTCACACGTGATATCAAAGATATGGTATGTTTTCTCAATATTGTCAAGTCAAATGACATTCTTCATAACACATCTTCATTATGGTATGTGCACTGGCATCAAGTCACATGATGTCTACCATAATAATTCATGGCCTGTCCACGGATATAATTATCCACCATGATTTATCTCTTAAGGATCACAATGATCTTCAAATGACATCAAGTCCCATAATATCCATCAAAGTGTCCAAGAGATACTATCATGACATGTCCACAGATATCAAGTCACACGATATCTACCATGATAGTTCAACTCATCATTGTAGAGTCGTCATTTTACAATGTCAAATACAAGTGTTCATTATTAGAAAGATCGTCACCTTTCAATAATGTACACAGGGGGAGTAGGCCCATAAGGTCATGGAGTCACACACATGACAAAAGAGTTTACACATTAAACATCTTTATATATATTAGTACAACTTTTATAAACAATTTGAATTTCAACATAATATCAAATTACATTTCAACCATACCAAGTTTCTTCCTGAAGTGCTCTACCTTGATTCGGGAGAGAGGTTTGGTGAGAATGTCTATTGTTTGATCATTTGTACTAACATACTCCAATTGAATCACTTTCCTTTCCACCACGTCTCTTACATAATGATAGGGGATCTCAATGTGCTTAGATCTATCATGGAAGACAGGATTTACTGAGAGTTTGATGCAACTCTGATTATCACAATGAATAATTGTAGGATTCAAGAGCTCACCAAAGAGTCCCACAAGCAATTTACGAAGCCAAACTGCTTCTCTTGCCCCCATAGAGGCTGCAATGTATTCAACTTTTGTTGAGCTCTATGCAATTGAAGACTGTTTTCTGCAAATCCAGGAGATCATAGCCGATCCCAAACTGAAGCAACATCTTGATTCTCTTTTCCGATCGGTTACACTTCCAGCCCAATCAGAATCAGGGTATCCATGTAGATATAGTTGGTCATTTCTATAAAGAAGACCATATCCAATAGTGCCTTGAAGATATCTCAAAATATGTTTCACAGCCATAAGGTGAATTTCCTTTGGCTCACACATGAATTGGCTGAGAGCATTCACTACATAACAAATATTAGGTCTGGTGTTAACCAGATACATCAAGGATCCAATCATCTATCTATATAGGGTTGGATCTACACACTTGGATTCTGCTGCTGCTTCTTTTAGTATGTGAAGGTTGGTTTCCATAGGTGTAGACATGGGTCTACAGTCCAACATTCCAAATCTCTTCAGAATATCAATGGTATATTTTCCTTGGTTTAGTATATTGCCCTCTGATTTATGCCATACTTTCAAACCTAGGAAGTAGTGTAGAATGCCCAAGTCTTTCATGGCAAATTCGGAAGTTAGATCCTTCTTTCCTTGAGCAATAAGGTGATCTTCTCCTGTCATCAACAGGTCATTAACATATAAAATAATTATAAACATATCACCTTTGATTACCTTGAAGTAGAGATTAGGGTCTGCATCATTCTTGGAAAATCCTAGTCCCAAGAGGTAGCTGTCAATTCTTTCATACCAGACCCTGGGAGCCTGTTTAAGTCCATAGAGGGCTTTCTTCAGTCTGCACACATGTGAATCAAGTCTATGTATCACAAAACCTTCAAGTTGTTCCAGATAGACTTCCTCTTCAATGGTTCCATTTAGGAAGGCAGTTTTCACATCCATTTGATGGATCTTCCAGCCTTTAGCTGCAACAATGGCTAACACTGTCCTCACAGATGTGTACCGGGCAACAGGTGCAAATGTTTCTTCATAATCAATGCCTTCCTTTTTGAGAAAAACCTCTTGCCACAAAACGTGCCTTATGTTTTTCGATACTTCCATCAACAGCATGCTTGATTTTGAAGAGCCATTTGGAAGAGACAACAGATTTCTCTTTCCGTCTAGGCACTATATCCCATACATCATTCTTTAGAATGGACTGATATTCCTCCGTCATTGCATCCTTCCATCCTTGATGTGTGAAGGCTTCTGTAACATTGACAAGTTCTGAATTTATGATGTTGTTCATTAGAGCAACATAGCTAGAGAACCATTTGGGTCTTTTACTTTCCCTAAATGTTCCTTTGGGTGTTGCATGATTCTCGGCTTCTTTGATCATCTTTCTAGCCCAAGGTGGCCTCTTTCTACCGTTGCTATCTGTATTCTCATCTGAAGTAGATAGAAGTTCATTTGGCATTTCCTCAGGATACTCCCTCTGAATCTTAGGAGCAGGTTCCATTTCAGGTACTATAGGGGAGTAGGTTTCTACCTCACTAGAACTTCTTGCCCTTTTGAATGCAATGTCTTCTTCAAAGATGACATCTCTGCTCAGTTAAATTTTTTTTAGCCCGGGCACAAATATCCTGTATGCTTTGGAGGTTTCACTGTATCCCACAAATACCCCTTTCTTTCCGGAAGGTTCTAGTTTGAATCTCTTCTCTTTGGGCACATGAATATAGACAGGACAACCAAAAATCCTAAAATGACTAATATCAGGGTTTATGCCAGTAAAGGCTTCTTCAGGGGTTTTGTTGTCAAGATAAGAATGAGGACATCTATTTTGGATGTAGACAGCAGTCCTAGAAGCTTCTTCCAGAAAGAAGTTTCAATGTTTTGGTTAAGCAACATTGCTTTAGCAACTTCTACAATGGTTCTATTTTTTCTTTCAGCAACCCCATTTTGTTGAGGGTTGTAGGCAGCTGTGAACTCCCTCTTAATTCCAGCACTCATGCAGAATTCCTTAAAAATTTCAGAGGTGTATTCTTTTCCATTGTCAGTACTCAAGATTTTTATTTTCTTCCCAGAGGAATTTTCAGTAAGGGCTTTGAACTCTTTGAACCTTTTGAGGATTTCTATTGACTCTTTACACTTAAGGAAATAGATCCAGGTTTTCCTAGAGAAGTCATCTATAAATATGACATAGTACAGAAATCCTGCTTTGGAAGGTATAGACATTGGTCCACATAAATCAGAGTGAACCAGTTCTAATACATTTAGAGTTTTACTAAACCTATTGTGAAAGGATCCCTTTGTATTCTTTCCTAGGGCACAACCTTTACAAGTTCCTTCATGAGATGGTTTTAACTTAGGTAAGCCTATTACAAGTTTTTCCACAGAAAGTAGGGCCCGGAAATGAAGGTGTCCTAATCTTCTATGCCAAATCTCATTTGAATCGAAGGTGTCAATGGTAAGGGCTTGTTTAACCTTAGTGCATAGTTTGTAAAAGTACCCTTGTCTTAAACCTATGGTTTGGGCTTTCTTGATAGTTGAGTTTTTAGGCCAAGCTAGAACTTTCCCATCCATGAAAGTAACTCTATATCCATTGTCTTCAAGGGCAAACATGGATATTAGATTCCTCTTCATTCCAGGTACAAATAAGACTCCAATGAGTTGAAGAGAAAGACCAGATTTCAATTTGATGGAGCAAGTTCCAACCCCTTTTACAGGGTGTGCAGAATCATCCCCAATGGTTACTTCTTCATCAGTCTTTTCAGTCATAGTGTCAAGGTGTTCTCTGAACCCTGTGATATGTCTAGAGGATCCACTATCAATTACCCGGTTGTGGGTGTTGTTAGATACTTAACTAGATAAGGCTGTATAGAACACAAAGTTCTCAGATTCATGATCCGAATTTGACTTTCCTACTTTGGCAAAAGATTCTTGTTGCTTTGATCTGTCAAGGCACTTCATTGCATAGTGGCCATATTGATCACATCTAAAGCATTCTACTTGAGAGAAGTCTTTCTTCTTAGAAAATCCCTTTCCATTGGAATTTCTCTTTCTTTTAAAAGATCCTCTCTTGTAGGAGTTTTTCTTACTCCTTTTATTAGACGTTGTGTTGAGTACATGAATGTCTTCATCTATGTTCTTCTGTTTATTTTCTTTTGTGGAGAGTCTTGTTTCCTCTTGAAGGCAATCTGTTCTTAGCCTATCAAATTTGGGGAGTTTAGATCTTGCACTTATTCCTTGAACAAATGACTCCCATGAGTTTGGTAGGCCTCCTAGTGCAATTAGAGTTAACTCTTTGCTATCAACTTGATATCCAATTGTGGATAGTTGATCCCTTAGTTCAGTGATCCTCATGAAGTATGCATTAATTGTTTCTCCTTTGTTTATTTGGATATTGTTGATTTGCCTCTTTAATGCAAGAGTCCTACTGGTATTGTTGATCTCATAGGTGCTCTCAAGAGATTTGAACATTTGATATGCAGTTTCATGTTTTGCTAGGATGGGCACTATATGATCCCTAACTGCATCTACTAAGATTTTCATGGCTTTTTCATTGCTTTCAATCCATTGAGTTTTCTCAGGATCGGCCTCTGGTTCCCTTTTGTTTTCTCTCACAAGTGAGTCTATTCTATTCTCTTTAAAAATCATCATGATTCTAAATTTCCATGATGTGAAATTGTTTGCTCCTGCAAGACGATCTTCAAATCTGATCACACTTGACATTATGAAGAAAGTGATGTGAATTCGGTTTTTCTCAAAAATACAAATTTTCTTTAAGCAATATGATATCTAGATTTGATTTGGATTCACTTAACTTGGCTCTTATACCATGTGAATGTAATCAAATCTTATCAGATAGGATCCTAAGAAATCTAAGTAATTTCTAATTCTGAAATTCTGTGTAAGAATTCTATGTCAAGATTCTAAGATTTCAGATTTTAATTCTCTTATGCTGAATGTGCCGATTGCAGAACATTTATAAATTTCGATGTTTGCATATCAACAAATGAGCTACCATATATACCATGGAGACACGCCTCTACAAGAGACGCATCTCATGAGAGGACGTGTCTTCACAAAGTGGAGACACGTCCGCTCATGGGACGTGTCCCTTGGGCGCGCGCGGGTCTCAAACAAAACCAAAAATGATTCGGTTAACACACATTAACATGTGTGTGGGCAGTAGTATGAATTCCGATTTATATAAATGCAGAATTTAAACATCATTTATTATTTTGAATCTTATACATGCTTGTAAATTCGAGTTACTTATTTCCAAAAATATTTATATGAAGAATGATCTTTGATCACATATAAATGATGATGATGCTTCAGCAGTCATCATTTATATCTGACCGAAGCTACCATTCATCAACAATTTCAAAGGAGGGAAATCATGCTAAGGAAACACAAAGGATGGATGCAACACTTGGCACAATTTCCTTTACTTTGAGAGGTTTTAGATAGTGAAACAAAGACCTAATAACATAGGCCATGGAGATAATACGTTGAAGATATGGTAGTGAAGCCAATGAATAGAAAGTAGAGGTTGCAGCCCTAGCAAAAGGAAAGGAACACAATTAAATAACAAGAAATATCACCAATTATTAAAACTATAGACCACATAAATACCAAAAAATAATAATTATGATAGTATTTAAAAGAAAATTTTAGTTGGTAATTCACCTAGATTCTATTTGTGTGATTGTATTAGCAATAGCCCTAAGAGTGTGCTACACACTCCTAAAGGAGTTGTATCTACTATATTATTCCTCAAAAGCACTCAATGATGTATCACTTCAATAAAATTGTGATAAGGACAATTAGACTATTAGATCCATTCAATGAGTGTAATATATTGATATGTATCTTGAATAACCAAAGTTACGTGTTTCAGATTTTATACTAATTTCAATAGTTTTCCCTACTTTAAAATTACCAATTATATATATCTATATAATAGAAAGCTAGGATTAGTGAGATCATCTTGCACTTAAATGAATGGGTGTATTCCTTAATTCTCTTACATTTCATAACATGCGGTATGACTTTGCATTATCCTATAATCTCATTTGGAGGACCACATTGTCAAAAATAACTAAGTAATATGCTATTGTGTTTACACTAGCAAGCTTATATATACCTATTACTAAAATTTAAGGAAATTGCAACATTGCAACTACCTTTTATGTCCTTAAGTTCAAACTTCAAACAATTACTCTTAATTTATGTGCATTGTGTGAGGCATGGATTCTTGTCTGTTACAACAAATGTCTTGAAAGTGTATTATTATATTTGATTTGATAAATACTAAATAAAAAACTTAACCTGCCCATAAAATGCTACATATAATAATCAATAATCATTGAAGATTTAATCAAATACACAATTTGACCAGCAAAAAGCTGGCAAAGCTTGTACGAACAAACTGCATTGAAGTTTTGATTTGACAAACAAAAAAGTCACTACACTAGATTTACAGCTAAATCCATCATATTGCACTTCATAGTAAATGAAAATGATCCACATGTATCAAATACAAAGAGTACCTCCATTGCCATGGCATTACAAAAAAGCAATGTCACAAGAAGCTGATGTTGCTTTTGTACGACAGGTAAAATGACAGCTACAAAAGAACATCAAAGAAATAAGTGTTCAATCATGACCAATAATTTGAATTAGAGTAAAAATGAATAGCATAAAATTCTAACATGCTTGAAATATCTCTCTATCTAAACTTTACCTCACCCTTCCCCTCAGTCTCTTCCTTTCCCTCTCCCTCCCTCAAAGCACACACGTGTACAAGTGAGCACGAATGTGCATGTGTATTTATTTGTGTGTGTGTACAAGTGAGCAACAATTAAAATCTAATCTCTAACAACTAATATTCAACAAACATCTAAGACAAAATACAAACATAAAGAATGTTAATACCTTAAACAGTGACTTCATTTTATCAATTGAATACCCCACAATTGGTTGACTATCAACACCCAATTTTGAACCAATTTATCAATTTTCCCTCTTGCACTAGTTGAGAAACAAAAAAGATCAATTTGATATTGATATATAGAGACTGTAGAGAAGAAACTATTGATGTTATTAGCAGCTTCGGGCTGCTTCTTCTAGCCTACACAACTTGAGATTAAACCAAATTAAATAATAGCCTATCGGCTATTTAATTTGATATTGAGATCATTAATATTTATGTGAAGGGGCACTTCACAAAAGGTTAAATACAAACTCAGTTTGGGCCGACCTACCTTTGGCATTTATTGTAAAATAATTATTCTCCTTGAAGGGCTGACCTACTTGAGAAGACATCTTATCTTGTATATATACAAGGTCACTTTGCTCATTTGAAAATCATCACGTTCATTTCATAATATTCGCATTCCTAGAAGGAGGTCGCACTTGTGCAGCAGATCATTATTGTTGAGCAGCAGATCATTATTGTGTAGGAGCAGATCATTATTGTGTAGCAGCAGATCATACTGCAGCAGCAGACCGAATTCAAGGAGAAACATATTCGTTTGTATCATTGCATCTAGGAGAGGTGCTATTATTTGTTGTATCAAATTCGGCCATTGCTGGGCCTGTGTTGTAAGCAGATTTCTGCTCTTATTCCTATCTTATTTAACAGAATTATTTGCTGGGTTTTTCTCCCTCAAGAGGAGGGTTTTCCCAGGGTATCTTGTTGTGTTTATTGTCTTATGTGTTGCAAATATTATAAGTGCTTTCAGTTATTTATCTAATCTATAAAACACTAACATGGTATCAGAGCGGGTTTGAAAAAGATCATGATCAGATTTGTTTTGCAGCACTCACTTTAATCTTTTTCAGTCTATCTCTATTTTTGAATTTCAAGATGGTGAATGGTCTGAAAATCGAGGATAGACTCGAAGGAGCTTCTAACTACACTTCATGGAGGTTCAGGATCTTGCTCACCTTGGAAGAGATTGATTTGGTTGAGTTTGTGAAAACAAAAGTTCCCGAACCTGAGGAGGAAGAAGAGAAGTTGTAGTGGAGGAAGAAAGATACTAGGGCAAAGAAAGTGTTGGTTGATTCCGTCAAAGATCATGTTGTTCTGATTGTCTTCAAGTTGGATACCACAAGGGAGATGTTCACTACTTTGGAAGAGTTGTACAAAATCAACAACACCAGTCGGGCACTTGCACTGAAGCAACAACTATTTCACGTTAAGATGGCGGAAGGAAAGTTTGTCATCACCTACTTCATAAAGATTTCTGAATTGAGAGATCAACTCTCTACCATTGGTCATATTGTTGATGACAAGGATTTGACCATGTTGGCTCTTAATGGTCTTCCTTCATCTTGGGAGTCTTACATTAAAGGAATTAGTGCGAGATCGAAACTTCCCAAATTTGATCGATTAAGGGCAGACTGCATTCAAGAGATGTCGAGGTTGGTGGCTAGAGGCATTGGTCAAAGTTCAAAGAATGAAGATTTACATTTTCTCACCTCTCATTCATCGAAGAAAGGAAAAGTTTGGAAGAAAGGATTCTTCAAGAAGAATCAAGATAATGGGTCAGATGGTGCTCCTGCATTCAAGATTTAGTGGGACCTCTCTCGTGTTAAATGCTTTAAATGTGACAAATTTGGTCACTATGCGAAGGATTGTCCTACCAGGCCTAATCAGCATGCTTCATTTCCGAATGTGATTGAGATCTCTCCCCAAAATGATTCTAGTGAATTTCTACTCTAGTCATGGGCCTATGTTCAAGCTGTGAAGGTTGTGTACTGATTTGAGTGCAGGAGCAGCGTATCGTACTGTGTCCACCCTTCAGAATATTTAAGAGATACGTATTCTTTGTTTTGATTGCAATTACTCTTCTAGGTTAAAATTCAGTTTGCTGAATTGTGCAAATCTGACCTTGATTATTTGAATCGTGTGTGTTTAGTCAAAATCGTGGTTCTCTAGTAAATAGTGATCACTGTGATAAGATTCCTTAGATTTATTCATTGAAAGTTGTATCATGCTAAATTGTGAAGATTGTCTTTTGTTATGCTGAGATTAGCTCTTCTAAGAAATTGGGAGAAAGACATGTCATGATTGATGAATTAATTATCTATTACTCAGGAGATTTTGAATTCTATGAGATAAGTATTGCATGGTTGAATAATGCTCATGAATTGTTTTGTAGTTACTAATTCATGCTATAACATTTAGATGATCAATCATGTATGCTCCTAGTTATGGTACGTCTATTTGAGGAAATAAAGTAATCTCTTCTTAATGCTTTCAGGATAAATCAAGAAGCATAAGAGATTGCTTTCAAGAAGAGCTTGATGCATCCTATAGGTTGAAGGATGAAAACTCTACTTGTAGCTATGAGACTAAGTGAATGGCTGAAGACATTTTTTGAAAGGAAGAATTAACCTTAAGAGGGAGTCCTATGACTCGTTGAGAATAAGCAAGGGTTGCAGTGTTGCAAGGCCGGATGTTAAATTGTTGAAGTACCTCTTCAGCAGTTGGGTTCTGAATTGCTCAAGTCAGGTTGATACAAATGGATGTGAGTTCAGGTTGTACAGTTATCCAAATGGTGACAGGACTGGCACTGCAGTTGGATGGGTTCCGACAGGTTGCTTCGCCAATTGTCAGCATGGTGAAGTTGTGATCAGATTTGCGCAAAGGAAGTCAAAGGTTATCAGACATGGCAGACTTTATTCCGGTGTTGGGATCCAAGGATATTTGGAGTAGTTGTGTTTATGTTGGTGCTTCTGGAGTTAGTCAGTGATGCATGGGGCATTTTACAGCTCTTCTTTTCAGCCTTCCGAGGAGTGAGGTTTCTTTGCAGTAGAGATTGCTTGGGGACAAGCAATTTCAGGGAGGGCGGACTGTAATGTCCCCTTTTTCACGAGCATCAAAGTTGGGGATTAGCCTATTTTCCTGACCCTCGTAGGCTAATAGTTCTGGATAGAGGGTTTCTAAGACGGGCACTTGGTCGTCAATTTGCAATGTGGATCTCTGGAGTATGGTGGCCGGGTGAATTGTGGCGTTTGGCACGATACTTGTGCTTAAATTTATGATACTCACCTTTAATTTCACCATCCTTGGCCTAGGGACCATGTGTCTTTAAAATGAAAGGGTCACTTTATATTTTTCAGTTACTATTCATGCCTAAAGTGAAAAAAGAAATAACTTAAGTGAATAGTGCTCACTTTAATGAATAGTGATTTCAATGTTAAATTATAAATATCAAAAGAGAAAGTTCAACCCTTCTCATGCATAGATGATTTTGCTTGAAGAAAACTTTGGAGTGAAGCTTGGAGGAAGAAGGAGGCTAGGGTTTCTTGATTTCTTGCAGTGGGTGAGCCTGGTGAGGCTCTGTTCTTCGTTCTTGAGCTGCTTGAGGGTGTGAAACACCACCTTAAAGTTGTTGATCAGTTATTGTTGCTTCAATTGGAGACTTGTGTTGTTGTTTGCAGGTTATTTGGAGCTGGTTTTTGAGTGTTCTTGACAGCCATAGACTCCATTGGCATTTGCACGAGGGCTGTTCGGTTTTGAGACATTTTGGGACTGTTTTTTGTAAACTACAGCCAGCTGCGTTTTATTGAGGGTTTCAACCAGCAAAAGGAAAAAAGACGCCTTTTCTTAGAGGCTGCAATCACACCCAAAAGGGGCGCCCTTATCCCAGAAGGCTTCCCAATCCGGATTTGGTTGGGAGAAGTTTGTTATTCGAAAGTTGTGTGCACTTCTTTGGGGGCGGGTACTGTCGCAAGTCACT